>OY282644.1:15541587-16056587 GCA_958299015.1 Tetanocera ferruginea
ATTTTGTATTTTGTATTTTGTATTTTGTATTTTGTATTTTGTATTTTGTATTTTGTATTTTGTATTTTGTATTTTGTATTTTGTATTTTGTATTTTGTATTTTGTATTTTGTATTTTGTATTTTGTATTTTGTATTTTGTATTTTGTATTTTGTATTTTGTATTTTGTATTTTGTATTTTGTATTTTGTATTTTGTATTTTGTATTTTGTATTTTGTATTTTGTATTTTGTATTTTGTATTTTGTATTTTGTATTTTGTATTTTGTATTTTGTATTTTGTATTTTGTATTTTGTATTTTGTATTTTGTATTTTGTATTTTGTATTTTGTATTTTGTATTTTGTATTTTGTATTTTGTATTTTGTATTTTGTATTTTGTATTTTGTATTTTGTATTTTGTATTTTGTATTTTGTATTTTGTATTTTGTATTTTGTATTTTGTATTTTGTATTTTGTATTTTGTATTTTGTATTTTGTATTTTGTATTTTGTATTTTGTATTTTGTATTTTGTATTTTGTATTTTGTATTTTGTATTTTGTATTTTGTATTTTGTATTTTGTATTTTGTATTTTGTATTTTGTATTTTGTATTTTGTATTTTGTATTTTGTATTTTGTATTTTGTATTTTGTATTTTGTATTTTGTATTTTGTATTTTGTATTTTGTATTTTGTATTTTGTATTTTGTATTTTGTATTTTGTATTTTGTATTTTGTATTTTGTATTTTGTATTTTGTATTTTGTATTTTGTATTTTGTATTTTGTATTTTGTATTTTGTATTTTGTATTTTGTATTTTGTATTTTGTATTTTGTATTTTGTATTTTGTATTTTGTATTTTGTATTTTGTATTTTGTATTTTGTATTTTGTATTTTGTATTTTGTATTTTGTATTTTGTATTTTGTATTTTGTATTTTGTATTTTGTATTTTGTATTTTGTATTTTGTATTTTGTATTTTGTATTTTGTATTTTGTATTTTGTATTTTGTATTTTGTATTTTGTATTTTGTATTTTGTATTTTGTATTTTGTATTTTGTATTTTGTATTTTGTATTTTGTATTTTGTATTTTGTATTTTGTATTTTGTATTTTGTATTTTGTATTTTGTATTTTGTATTTTGTATTTTGTATTTTGTATTTTGTATTTTGTATTTTGTATTTTGTATTTTGTATTTTGTATTTTGTATTTTGTATTTTGTATTTTGTATTTTGTATTTTGTATTTTGTATTTTGTATTTTGTATTTTGTATTTTGTATTTTGTATTTTGTATTTTGTATTTTGTATTTTGTATTTTGTATTTTGTATTTTGTATTTTGTATTTTGTATTTTGTATTTTGTATTTTGTATTTTGTATTTTGTATTTTGTATTTTGTATTTTGTATTTTGTATTTTGTATTTTGTATTTTGTATTTTGTATTTTGTATTTTGTATTTTGTATTTTGTATTTTGTATTTTGTATTTTGTATTTTGTATTTTGTATTTTGTATTTTGTATTTTGTATTTTGTATTTTGTATTTTGTATTTTGTATTTTGTATTTTGTATTTTGTATTTTGTATTTTGTATTTTGTATTTTGTATTTTGTATTTTGTATTTTGTATTTTGTATTTTGTATTTTGTATTTTGTATTTTGTATTTTGTATTTTGTATTTTGTATTTTGTATTTTGTATTTTGTATTTTGTATTTTGTATTTTGTATTTTGTATTTTGTATTTTGTATTTTGTATTTTGTATTTTGTATTTTGTATTTTGTATTTTGTATTTTGTATTTTGTATTTTGTATTTTGTATTTTGTATTTTGTATTTTGTATTTTGTATTTTGTATTTTGTATTTTGTATTTTGTATTTTGTATTTTGTATTTTGTATTTTGTATTTTGTATTTTGTATTTTGTATTTTGTATTTTGTATTTTGTATTTTGTATTTTGTATTTTGTATTTTGTATTTTGTATTTTGTATTTTGTATTTTGTATTTTGTATTTTGTATTTTGTATTTTGTATTTTGTATTTTGTATTTTGTATTTTGTATTTTGTATTTTGTATTTTGTATTTTGTATTTTGTATTTTGTATTTTGTATTTTGTATTTTGTATTTTGTATTTTGTATTTTGTATTTTGTATTTTGTATTTTGTATTTTGTATTTTGTATTTTGTATTTTGTATTTTGTATTTTGTATTTTGTATTTTGTATTTTGTATTTTGTATTTTGTATTTTGTATTTTGTATTTTGTATTTTGTATTTTGTATTTTGTATTTTGTATTTTGTATTTTGTATTTTGTATTTTGTATTTTGTATTTTGTATTTTGTATTTTGTATTTTGTATTTTGTATTTTGTATTTTGTATTTTGTATTTTGTATTTTGTATTTTGTATTTTGTATTTTGTATTTTGTATTTTGTATTTTGTATTTTGTATTTTGTATTTTGTATTTTGTATTTTGTATTTTGTATTTTGTATTTTGTATTTTGTATTTTGTATTTTGTATTTTGTATTTTGTATTTTGTATTTTGTATTTTGTATTTTGTATTTTGTATTTTGTATTTTGTATTTTGTATTTTGTATTTTGTATTTTGTATTTTGTATTTTGTATTTTGTATTTTGTATTTTGTATTTTGTATTTTGTATTTTGTATTTTGTATTTTGTATTTTGTATTTTGTATTTTGTATTTTGTATTTTGTATTTTGTATTTTGTATTTTGTATTTTGTATTTTGTATTTTGTATTTTGTATTTTGTATTTTGTATTTTGTATTTTGTATTTTGTATTTTGTATTTTGTATTTTGTATTTTGTATTTTGTATTTTGTATTTTGTATTTTGTATTTTGTATTTTGTATTTTGTATTTTGTATTTTGTATTTTGTATTTTGTATTTTGTATTTTGTATTTTGTATTTTGTATTTTGTATTTTGTATTTTGTATTTTGTATTTTGTATTTTGTATTTTGTATTTTGTATTTTGTATTTTGTATTTTGTATTTTGTATTTTGTATTTTGTATTTTGTATTTTGTATTTTGTATTTTGTATTTTGTATTTTGTATTTTGTATTTTGTATTTTGTATTTTGTATTTTGTATTTTGTATTTTGTATTTTGTATTTTGTATTTTGTATTTTGTATTTTGTATTTTGTATTTTGTATTTTGTATTTTGTATTTTGTATTTTGTATTTTGTATTTTGTATTTTGTATTTTGTATTTTGTATTTTGTATTTTGTATTTTGTATTTTGTATTTTGTATTTTGTATTTTGTATTTTGTATTTTGTATTTTGTATTTTGTATTTTGTATTTTGTATTTTGTATTTTGTATTTTGTATTTTGTATTTTGTATTTTGTATTTTGTATTTTGTATTTTGTATTTTGTATTTTGTATTTTGTATTTTGTATTTTGTATTTTGTATTTTGTATTTTGTATTTTGTATTTTGTATTTTGTATTTTGTATTTTGTATTTTGTATTTTGTATTTTGTATTTTGTATTTTGTATTTTGTATTTTGTATTTTGTATTTTGTATTTTGTATTTTGTATTTTGTATTTTGTATTTTGTATTTTGTATTTTGTATTTTGTATTTTGTATTTTGTATTTTGTATTTTGTATTTTGTATTTTGTATTTTGTATTTTGTATTTTGTATTTTGTATTTTGTATTTTGTATTTTGTATTTTGTATTTTGTATTTTGTATTTTGTATTTTGTATTTTGTATTTTGTATTTTGTATTTTGTATTTTGTATTTTGTATTTTGTATTTTGTATTTTGTATTTTGTATTTTGTATTTTGTATTTTGTATTTTGTATTTTGTATTTTGTATTTTGTATTTTGTATTTTGTATTTTGTATTTTGTATTTTGTATTTTGTATTTTGTATTTTGTATTTTGTATTTTGTATTTTGTATTTTGTATTTTGTATTTTGTATTTTGTATTTTGTATTTTGTATTTTGTATTTTGTATTTTGTATTTTGTATTTTGTATTTTGTATTTTGTATTTTGTATTTTGTATTTTGTATTTTGTATTTTGTATTTTGTATTTTGTATTTTGTATTTTGTATTTTGTATTTTGTATTTTGTATTTTGTATTTTGTATTTTGTATTTTGTATTTTGTATTTTGTATTTTGTATTTTGTATTTTGTATTTTGTATTTTGTATTTTGTATTTTGTATTTTGTATTTTGTATTTTGTATTTTGTATTTTGTATTTTGTATTTTGTATTTTGTATTTTGTATTTTGTATTTTGTATTTTGTATTTTGTATTTTGTATTTTGTATTTTGTATTTTGTATTTTGTATTTTGTATTTTGTATTTTGTATTTTGTATTTTGTATTTTGTATTTTGTATTTTGTATTTTGTATTTTGTATTTTGTATTTTGTATTTTGTATTTTGTATTTTGTATTTTGTATTTTGTATTTTGTATTTTGTATTTTGTATTTTGTATTTTGTATTTTGTATTTTGTATTTTGTATTTTGTATTTTGTATTTTGTATTTTGTATTTTGTATTTTGTATTTTGTATTTTGTATTTTGTATTTTGTATTTTGTATTTTGTATTTTGTATTTTGTATTTTGTATTTTGTATTTTGTATTTTGTATTTTGTATTTTGTATTTTGTATTTTGTATTTTGTATTTTGTATTTTGTATTTTGTATTTTGTATTTTGTATTTTGTATTTTGTATTTTGTATTTTGTATTTTGTATTTTGTATTTTGTATTTTGTATTTTGTATTTTGTATTTTGTATTTTGTATTTTGTATTTTGTATTTTGTATTTTGTATTTTGTATTTTGTATTTTGTATTTTGTATTTTGTATTTTGTATTTTGTATTTTGTATTTTGTATTTTGTATTTTGTATTTTGTATTTTGTATTTTGTATTTTGTATTTTGTATTTTGTATTTTGTATTTTGTATTTTGTATTTTGTATTTTGTATTTTGTATTTTGTATTTTGTATTTTGTATTTTGTATTTTGTATTTTGTATTTTGTATTTTGTATTTTGTATTTTGTATTTTGTATTTTGTATTTTGTATTTTGTATTTTGTATTTTGTATTTTGTATTTTGTATTTTGTATTTTGTATTTTGTATTTTGTATTTTGTATTTTGTATTTTGTATTTTGTATTTTGTATTTTGTATTTTGTATTTTGTATTTTGTATTTTGTATTTTGTATTTTGTATTTTGTATTTTGTATTTTGTATTTTGTATTTTGTATTTTGTATTTTGTATTTTGTATTTTGTATTTTGTATTTTGTATTTTGTATTTTGTATTTTGTATTTTGTATTTTGTATTTTGTATTTTGTATTTTGTATTTTGTATTTTGTATTTTGTATTTTGTATTTTGTATTTTGTATTTTGTATTTTGTATTTTGTATTTTGTATTTTGTATTTTGTATTTTGTATTTTGTATTTTGTATTTTGTATTTTGTATTTTGTATTTTGTATTTTGTATTTTGTATTTTGTATTTTGTATTTTGTATTTTGTATTTTGTATTTTGTATTTTGTATTTTGTATTTTGTATTTTGTATTTTGTATTTTGTATTTTGTATTTTGTATTTTGTATGAGAAAGTTTTTGAAGCTGCAATTAAATTAAAATTAAAAAATTAAAAAATTAAAAAATTAAAAACTTAAAAAATTTAAAAATTTTAAATTTTAAGAAACAGGGAAAGGCCATTTGAAATATATACATTCGATTTTACACGCTGCTGTTGCTTCATATTTTACTTTTTGTGTTTTACGGAAATACAATGAATATCAAGTAATTTCGATTAATTTCACTGCTGCTTGCACTGCTTTTACTTATCTGAAAAATATAAAATTTCTTAATTTTGCTAAAAGTCTAAAGTACGTTTTCAAGATTGCAGCACAACTGCATGAACGCTATGACGAATAACTGACATTGAACGTGATAATCAACACATGTTGATTGTCGCAAAAATAAAATCACAAAATAAAATTCACAAATAAAAGCAACAAAAAACAGCACAATACTCTGATGTTTTTCAGTGATTTTTGCATTAATTTTTTGAAAGCAATTCGGAACAACAGATAAAATTTCGCTTAAAAAAGCTTGTCGCCAGCAGCCTGTTGATTTTGTTTATAAAATGTTAGAATAAAAAAAAAAAAATTAAAAAAAAACCATACATACGTAGTGCCACAAAATGCAGTCTAATGGCAATTTGCCAAAATTATTTATTAATGAAAACAATCAAATGCAAACATTTCAAGTTGACAGCCCGGCGACACACGAGCACGTTTGGGGTGAATGTATTTGCGCAAAAAAAAACAACAATAAAATAGATTAACGACAAATATTCTATTAGAAGTTGTTATTATTTTAATAGAATTAATCAAGTGCAATTTTGTTGCTGTTTTTACGGTCATTAAACTCTGCCACGAGCTAGTGTCATACATGCGCCCACATCTAACCACTTTGTTTTTAATGAATAATTACGGAGTGAAAGCTTTCATTAAGTGCTTTTAAATTCAATTTGTAAAGCTTTCAGTTATTAAACTGTTTGAAAAATAGATGCTGTGTTGATAAAAGTTTTGCCGCGATATGTGATTTAGTGAGAATTCATACACTTCCAACAACAAAATTGCAGCAAAATTAAGTTATAACAGTTTTTAATACGATGTCCAGAAAAAACATGCTTTAAACAATTCATTTAAATCTTATGCCATATGATTTTTAAACGAAAAACTTTTAGCTTTCTACAACACGCGACAGGCGACAACTGCCGCTCGCCATACTCGTATTTAGCCGACACTCAGCCACAGGTTGTGCTTTCATCAATGAACAACTAACACTCTAACACAGTGTTTGGGTGCGCGGGTGTCTTTAGTGTTATGTGTGTGTATGTGTGTGTGTGTCGACTGGCAGTTGCGATTTTCTGCGATTTTCTATGTCGTTGCACAGTCAATGCAAGAAAACATCGAGCTTCAGCTGCATCGCCTGCAGTGTTGTTCGAAGTTGTCTCGAGGTCGGTTTAGTTTTTATGTCTGAGCAAAACTTTCCGCGCAGTTTTAAAGCTTTAACAAATCGTTGCTAAAAACTGTTGATAATTTAAGCAAACGATATAATAAAAATATAAAGTTCTGTTTAAACTAAGAAATTACGGCGTTTTAAGGTGTGAAAACGCTGTAACAGTGCCGTGTTTAGACTTTAAATTAAATAGTTTCAAAGTTCTTACAGCTTATAAGCAAAGTGGTGCGTATTTTATTAATACGTGAAAGCTATGTTAGAAATTGAAAAAAAACTCAAGTAAATAATGTATTTAAATTAAAAAAAAAATATATATTTTGATATATATATATTTTTTGTATGTATTAATTAATTAATAATTATAACAAATTAATTCAATTTTAAATATATATCTAAAAAATTTTTTCATTAAATAAATTAAAAATAACGAATTAAAGTATTCATTTTATTTTATTTAATTTAGTTATGAAATTTCATAAATAAATAAAATTATTTAAATTCATTTTATATATTTACAAATATTTTAAATATTAAATAAATTAAAAAAGGAATAAAGTATTAATTTTATTTTATTTTATTTTATTATTTTATTATGAAATATAATTAATAATTGTAATTAATTAAATACATTTCAAATATAAACAATTATTTTTAAATAAAATTATTCACATACAGAATAAAATTATTTATAACATAACAAATTATTTCAATTTTAAATAAATACAATTTTTTAAAATTAAATTAATTAAAAATAACGAATGAAATTATTAATTTTATTTTATTTAATTTAATTATTAAATTTCATTAATAATTATAATTACTTAAATTCATTTTATATATATACAAATGTTTTAAAATGAAATAAATTAAAAAAGGAATAAAGTATTAATTTTATTTAATTTTATTTTATTATTTAATTACACAATATAATAAATAATTGCAACTAATTAAATTCATTTGAAAAAATATACAAATATTTTTAAATAAAATTATTTACATACAAAATAAAATTATTTCTTTTTAATAATGTTTAATTAATTTATAATTACAACAAATTAATTCAATTTTAAATTTATACAATTTTTTCAAATTAAATTAATTAAAAATAACGAATAAAATTATTAATTTTATTTTATTTAATTGAATTATTAAATTTCATTAATAATTATAATTACTTAAATTCATTTTAAATATAAACAATTGATTTAAAATGAAATAAATTAAATATGGAATAAAATTATTAATTTTATTTTATTTTATTATAAAATATAATTAATAATTATAATTAATTAAATGCATTTTAAATAAATACAAATTTTATTAAATAAAATTATTTAAAAAAGGAATAAAATGATTTATTTTATTTTATTTAATTTTATTATAAAATTTAATTGATAGTTATAAATAATTAAATTCATTTTAAATACATAAAAATATTTTTAAATTACATTTTTTAGGAAAATGTAATAAAATTAGTAATTTTATACTTTTGATAAAATATGCAGCATTAGAAAGTTATTAAAATTTTGAAAATTAACCCATTACGTCCTTAATCACAGAATTTTTAATAATAAAATTAAGAAAAATTAAATCATTTTCAAGCTTCAAAACAAATTGAAAAATATAGCGACCAAACCTACCATTATTTATATTTTTTAAGTTTTTCTTTCAATTTAAAGGATAAAAAAAATAACAAAAACTATTAGATTAAGTAAATTGCCTTGTTTGACCAATAAATAAATAAATAAATAAATAAATAAATAATTACATTTTTATGCTTTTCATAAGCAAAATGGTCGATTTTATTTGAGCAAGTACAAAAAATTCGAAACTTTTTATTTTGTGTCCATTACCTTTATTATTTTAAAAATGGCGCTAAACTTTTTCTAAATAATTTCTATTCTATTTAAACTTTTTTAAGTATTAATATTTAAGTCTTATATGGGCATTTCCAAACTGGCGTTATGTACGTTTTGTACGAAAAAATTAAAAAATAAGAATAAAGAAGTCTAAGTTTTAAATACTTTTTTTTTAATATTTGCGTAGTAATTAAATAGCACTATATTAAGTAAAAAAATTATAACAATCGATCAAAATATGCCCTGGCGTGACGTTACAAAAAACAGAAGTGGTTTTCGACTTAGATTAGAAAATTTGCAAAACTCTGCGAATTGGGCAAGAATTTTTATACAAAACTTTATTTGGTAGAATTTAAAATAATATAAGTTTATTTTGCTAGTTATCAAATTAAAAATCTCTTCTCGGTTTTTTTTATTAAGCTAAGTCATCTGGCGTGACGTTACTGGCGTTACGTTACTTAAATTTCCATCGGAACATTTTAAGTTAAAATTTTTTTTTTTAAATATTTGACTTTAATATAACATAAAGTTTAGCTATTATATATTAAAATTTTTTAAATCTTATCGCCGATAGTGATGAAAATGTTGGAAAAAAATTCCACTAAAATACCTGCAACCAAACTTAGTAACGAAATTAGGCAAACTTCGAGCAATGTGGCGTGACGTTACTCAGTTCTCAAATTTAATATAAAATTTACGGTTTTTCTTCTTAACGATTTTTTTATAAAATTTACTTAACTTCAATAAAATTTATTAAAATGCAAAATTTCACGCACTTTTGAACGTCAGGGTAGAAAAGTAGAACGAAATGCTTTTTTGTCTGGCGTGACGTTACATCAGAATATCATTAAAAGCAAATCAAAATTTTACCGTTAATTGATATTTGTTTGAACTTTTGCATTTATTTTGCGGTTACTCTTAGAAATGGAAATTTTAAAGAGAAAATGCTCATAGAAATAAAGAAAACTGACCAAAACTTTAACTTTAACTTGGTAGCCCGATATCTTGCCATCGCAACATGGAAAAAATTTGAACTCTTTAATTAAATTAATTTTGAATATTTCCTTAATAATACAAGTTAAAACAAGTAAAAAAAGTCTAAAGTCGGTCTAGGCCGACTATGAAATACCCTAAACCCACTTTTCAAAAACAAAAAATTTTTTTGTAAATGGGCGTCTCCAAGGGCGGATGAAGCCTATATTTTATATGCATTTAAATGTTGATGAAAAATTTACACATACCAAGTTTTATTCCTGTAGCTCACAGTTAATGCCTTTATTGTGCTTTCCTTATGGGAGGTGGGCGTGTTCATGGACGGATTACTTCCAATTTTTTAACACACCTTAGTTTTGGTATAAAATACATGCATACCAAATTGAATTTCTCTATGACAAACATAACCTTATTTATTGGGTTTAAAACTTTTTGGGTTGTATGGGAAATAGGCGTGTCCGTGAGCGGATGACGTCCATTTTTCAAAGACATCTTTGTGTTGATATAAAACACATACATATCAAATTTTATTGTTGTAGGCTAATTATGAGCTGAGTAATGCAGTTTTCAATTTTCGCGTTGTATGGGAGGTAGGCGTGTCCGTGGGCGGATGATGTCCACTTTTCAAAACCATCTTTGTTTTGTTACAAAAAACATATGTGCCAAATTTTAGCTCTGTAGGTTAAACACAGGCTTATTTATTGCGTTTTCAATTTTTGGGTTGTATGGGAGGTGGGCGTGTCCGTGAGCAGATGACGTCCATTTTTCAAAGACATCTTTGTGTTGATATAAAACACATACATACCAAATTTTATTGTTGTAGGCTTAATATGAGCTGAGTTATACAGTTTTACATTTTTGCGTTGTATGGGAGGTAGGCGTGTCCGTGGGCGGATTCCAAGAATATAATATTCAATAGTGCAGATCCTTGGGTTTATGTGACCATGTGTACCAAGTTTCATCCAATTATCTCAACTCCTTCTTCTTATCCTGTGTATACGGACAACACACAGACGGACGGACGGACGGACGGACGGACGGACGGACGGACGGACATGGATAGCTCGACTCACGTGGTAACGCTGATCAAGAATATATATACTTTTCTATACCGAACTCGCTTCGTTCTATGCGTTACAAACGTTTGCACAAAGTTAATATACCCTGACCTTTCAGGTTTAGGGTATAAAAATGTTGGTTGACTTTTAAAATTTTTTGGTCACGGTAGACTTTTCTGCGGAAATGCTCATATTGATTAAGCTAAAATTTATATTATTTTTAATTGTTGTAGGCTTTGGCCGCATGCAAATAAAAAAGAACAATTTTAACTTTAATTTCTTTTTTTGACTTAGATTATTAGCTGTATTAATCTGCGAAAAATAATATATTTTTCGATATATATTTCGATAGATGACACAAATTATTAGTCATCTTCAAGACCTACACTCAGGGAAAAAATGCTGTTTTATCAAACATATCATGGGTTGAAATAACAAGTTTCACTGTTAAATACCATCCAACAAATGAAACTTTCAAATCAACAGTCGGTTGACTGTTGGTCTATGGAACACGAAACCCGTATAAAAACTTATTGACTGAAATTTGAACACTGCTTTAAAAGTTCATGTATGGCCGAGTGTGCTAACTTGTACGTCTAGTACTCGAGTGTCCACGGTTCAAATCCGGCAAGGCCAATAAATTTTTTTTTTTATTTAAAATATTTTTTTTAAATAAATAATGAAATTTGCAATTTTTTTTTTTTTTTGCAAGATTGTAAGCATTTTATTTTGAAGGGTTTTTTTGACCAAAGAATTAATGAAACAGAATTATTATTATTTCAATTATTAAATTACAATTTTTGATACTTACACAGCTAGGGTTCGAACCCACGTCTCCCGCGTGACAGTCTAGTGTACATCCACTGAGCTACTGGCAACGATAATATAAATATAGCAAAACACATATAAAAACTATTGCTTAGAAAAAATTGACAATTCAATATAAGCACAAAAATATTTCAACAGATGATTTTAACAGCACAAAAATACTTTGAAACGTTCTTTCAACAAATAAAATTGTTTACTTAAACGCAAATCATTCAATCCAACAGTGTTTTGAAATAACAGTGGCCGACTGTTAATATAACAGTTGATATTTTTCTGAGTGTACGAGAAATGATTTTAGTCGATATATCGATATATCGAAAAAGTTGTAAGCGACATTTTTATGAGAAATGTATTTTTCTTGGATTCCGATATAGTTACTCCACTAAGTTATTCCAAAATTTAATTGCGTGAAAAAGTGAATAAAAAAGTCTCTCGGGCTGTGATTTCATGAAACTTTTCTGACGTTATACTTGCATATTTTCATTGTTGGTTGATTTTTGAAAGCAAAGTCTTTGCAACGCCATTTTCATCATGTAATTTGAAGATGAAACTTGAAAGAGAATTTAAAAAAAGTCTCATGCGACTAGTTTACTTGTATAAATCCCCTCTCCCTTATAGAGCCTAATCAATAAAACGTAAGCAATTGCTTTTTTGGAATTTCTAAGGAATTCTTAAGTGTGGTATGCATGAAGACTTAAGCAATTCCTAATTTCCTTGGCAGAGGGAAATGTAATGATCTTTTTCTTATTTTTTTAAGACATTACTTTAAAGCGTATGAATAAACCAAGGAATTGCTTTTGCTGGTTTAGGAATTGCTTAGAATTTTTTAAGTTGCTTTACTCGTAGCTTGCATTTGCTGAAGTCAGTTTTAATTTGTCATCACTGTATTCAGAAGTGAAAATGGCTCTATTTCTTAATATAAGTAAGAACAAATTTTAAAATGTGCGAAAATAATGCAGATAATACGATTTTCGGAAACTTTACCGTTTACAAAGAACACAAAGTTGATTCACAGGAACAAAATTATCCCTTAACTGGTACACACAAAAAAAATCACACTAACAGTACATGTAGTCCCAGGGACCACACCAATTTAAAATGAAAAAAAAAAACAAAAATTTAGTTATAAATGTATGTTTCCTTTTTAAAAACGCCATAATTAAAGTATTTTTTTCTTATTTAGACCGAATTTTGTGAGTTTTATTGTTGTATTTATTTTTTTTTGATTATTTTATAATAAAGTAAAAGAGAGATATAAATTTTTACTTTTTTAGCGTGATCCCACAGACCAAGTGTACCAGTTAAGGGTTAAACAAGACGAGCGAGGAACACACAACTGTTTATGTGTATTTAGATATACATTACTTTTTTAAAGGCAAGGGTACCATTTCTTTAAGCAAAGGCTGCAATAGCTTAAACTTTTACTCATACGAGAATAAACCGGTTTTTTCGTGGCTAAGCTATTGCTTAATAAGCAATACCTTAAAGTTATTGCTTGAAAGGAATTAATAAGTTTTTATTCATTAGGCTCATTATTATACCATGGGTCTGTTCACGTACTTTACTTGCAGTGAGAGATAAAAAATGAATAGAGAAACAAATTTCACAAAGAGACAAATTGCAGAAAAAGGACGTGAACAGAAATCTTGCACATATTTGCAATTTTTTGTAAGTGAACAAAAATTTTAAAAAAACTATATGACTTTCAAAGCCCTATTTTTAAGGCAATGAGTTTGGTGTATACATATGGAAAGCATTTTAAAGTTTCAGTCAGTGGAAAAATGTTGAATGAACTTAAAAAATTAATTAATAATAAAAATTAAAAATTAATAATAGTGAACAACTAATAGTGAATAACTTGATCTGTAAATTGTCGCTTACAATGTTATGCGCGACGACTCTTCAACTATAAATAACATAAAAGGCCAACAACATCAAATATAAAATTTATATTATTTTCACCGAAAAATTGCGTTTCACATATTTTTATAGTAAATTTCGCAATAAAAAATTTACTTAAAAAATTACCAAAACCCTGTAAAAAACCATAAACTTGAAGAATCTTACAGTTATGATAAAATGGCATAGGTCGAAAAAAAGTTTGTAAAGTGCACGCTTTATTGTAAAAATGACCTCGAGGCTTTTCATTAAGTTTTGCATTTAATTTGCAATCTTAAGTTATGCTGTACCGTTACCTTTATTCGGCACACTTCTCTGGTATAACGATATCGGCACACTGGAATCATGTACACTAGACCGTCTCGCCTTATAGAAATAAGAAAATGTCGCCGCACACCAGCTAATCTAAAGCATTATTGGAAGAATGTTTCTAACAAATTTTTTTTTTTTTTGTAACCGAATGTCACAATGTACACTCAGAAAAAAGTGTCTCGGAATATGATAAAAAAGGCATCATATTTAGAGAAAAATGGTATAGACTTTGCTCCAGAGAATGCTATTCTCTAATTGCGATACTAAAAATTCTCTAAAAATGATAAAAAGCTTCCTTGAAATAGAAAAATGTATCGTTTTTAGAAAAAATACTTTTAATTTTTGAGAAAATATTTGTTTTTATTGAAGAAAATACTTCTCATAGTGAATTTTTTATCAAAATATAAAAAAGTTTTTAATTTTCAATAAAATTTCTCTATAAATGAGAAATTTTTTGTGCGAGAAAAATACTTATCATTATTAGAGACATTGAAATATTTCCATTTCCTAGAAGTAAAGAAATATTTCTTCGAAAATGTGAAAATTTATTCTAATTTAAGAAAATTTTATATGAAAAAGAGAAAATTGCTTTATCAAAAATAGAGAAATTTTTTACCGGAGCAGGGTATGTGTTTTTTTCTCAGTGTAGGTCGCGCATCGACATATTACTTTAAAACTTCGGTATTTACGTTCCGATCTTAAAGAATGATATGTTTTTATTTTTGTCTCTGGGAGACCTATTTTGTTTCTAGAATTCATTTACCTCAGTTGACCCCTTATAGTATTAACCACCCAGACTTCCATCAGAACCATAGTGCGTGGTTCTGGTGGAAGTCTGGTGGGTTCAGGGGCGCAACCAGGAATTTTTTTTGGGGGGGGGTTTTATCAAATGTAGAACGTATACATAAAAAAGATTTTGCGTAATTATAGCTGCTGTGTTGTTACGGTTAGTCCGTTCAATTTTTCACTTATGGTTCCTAGTTCAAACTTCAGACATGGCAAGCACTTTATTTTTTCCCCTATTGGCCCCCAGGTATGCCACACATTCATAAAAAATACCTATCTTTCTCCGATAAACAATTTTTTATTTTCGATATTAGCAATTTTCTCTTTTTCAAATAAAATTTTCTTCAATTAGAATAAATTTTCACTTTTTCGAAGAAATATTTATTCACTTTTGGGAAATTGAAATATTTCAAATCTCTAATAATGATAAGTATTTATATCGCACAAAAAAATTCTCTTTTATGGGGAAAAATTTATGGAAAATAAAAATTGTTCCTATATTTTGATAAAAAATTCTCTACGCAAAGTTTTTAATTCAATAAAAAGAAATCTTTTCTCAAAAAAAAAAAAAAAAGTCTTATTCTATAAAAACGATATATATTTATTTATTTCTTTTTGTCATGGAATCTTTTTATCAATTTTAGGGAATTTTTCGCATCACATTTAGAAAACATTAGAAAAGTATTCTCTGGAGCAAACTCTATAACATTTTTCTCTTTTTTTTTCTTATAAAAGATTTACCATCTTATAAATTTCTGGCACCTTGCGATGAAAAACAAAAAGCATGAATCTGAAAATCGTTTGAGTTTTCGCCACCAAAATAACTGATGAACTTACATCTAAAATCGACTTTTATAGCCTTATTCATAATCTTCCATTGGATTTTCAAAATCACTTTCATAGAAACCCCTCAACACTGTAAAAATATTATCCAATTTTATTTTAATTTGAAAAGACCTATCGTTAAAAGGTGTAGTTAAGAGCTATCGTTTAAAATATATTTTATTTCGATTTAAGTCAGCATTTGCTCATTGTATAAGTAATACCGTATAACTATATTATGTCACTGTATTGGCTAACAGAAGAAAAATCAAACCAACATAATTTTACCTAATAAGCCATTATTCCTTAATATCGGATAATATTTAATAATTTAGAGAAATTTTTATGAAACGGATTTTGGAAAACACAATGGAAAATTAGGAATTGTGAATTTTTTTCTCTAGTTTTGGAAACAAAAATTTAACATGTGAAGTAAGTCGGATCGAAATTTAAATTTCACTAGACACCGACTCAAAAGAGTCGGAAACTCTTAAAAACAATTTCTGTATAATTTTGTTTGGATCGGAGAAGTCCCCATGAAGCGGTTTTGGTTGTTCTGAACGTCTTTTCTAAAGAAAACGATTTTGTTTTTTTAATAAACTTTTTTTCTTAAAATTTTTTTCTTATTCTTTTTTTTAATTTTTTTCCTTCATTTGTATAGTACACATATATTAACTACAAAAATGTTTGAAATTTTTTGTCTTTTCAAACTCTTTTGAGACCCCATAAAAATCGATATTTCATCATTTTCGAAAAGAGGTTGTTTTAAATACCTGTACAATATGTATTTTTCACGATATTTACATGGATTTAAATTTATTGGAAAATTATTGAGCTCTTCTTTCCAATGTGTGGTGCTGTTTAACCAAAACTAAGTGCCACAATTATATAAAATGTGAGAAATTCAGCTCAATTATAATTGAATTGTCATAATTATTGTTCGATTTTGGCAAATCTTGTTGGTAGCCAGTTTTTAGTAAAATGTATGCCCGATAGCACTCCAGTACAAAATTCATGATTTTCGAATATATATTTTTTTGAACACAGTTTTAATTAAACCGACCATACAATAAACCAAAAGAAAAAAGAGCTCAATACTTTTCCAATAAGCTTAAAGACATGTGAATACCAAGAAAAATACATTTTTACATTTTTTACAGATGTTTATGAAAACATTTAATAGTTTTTAAGATTTTTACAGATGTTTATGAAAACATTTAATAGTTTTTAAGAGTAACTCTTACATATGAGTCGGTGTCCGGCTAACTTTATTTTCTCTTTACAAAATCGATCCGGCTGAATGTGCAGTCTGAAGGAATAAAATATGACTAATTTAGTAGATTATGCATCAACCAGAATCGATTTGAAATATACATTTGGGGTTTTCACTCATTTCATAAGACGTGTGATTGCTTTTTTCATGTGACTCACTTTGATTAAATGCTATTTTGATTGAAACTAAAATAATTTTTGGGGGGGGGGGTTTAAACCCCAAAACCCCCCTTTAGTTGCGCTACTGGGTGGGTTAGTACTATTTTTTCCATATTATTATATGGAAAAAATAGGTTTTTAAAAAAAAAAAATAAATCTTCATAATAATAATTGTTTTAACTTTTCAGTTACAGTTAATACTTCTATTTAACCATCAAAAACAATGCGATCAAAATAGAAACGATTTTTCGAAATTGGTTGTAAATTTCGAAAAATATAAAATTTACTGTCGAACGGGAAGAAGCAATCAATTCAAAATAAAAGAACAATTTTTTTTGAAAATTTTTAAAAATATCGCTATTATATATCATATTCCAGAAAGCCTAAAGCTATGTCTACACCGAGAGTTAAGTTCATTTTAACTTACATTTAACCGAAGTTGATCACACAGATACCGTAGCAAAAATGAGTTTAATTTGCGAACAAAGCTGCTGGTATCTCGGCATCGACATGCGTTCTTTCTTGCTATGCGAAGGCGCTGCTTTTTTCATACCATATTTGTATGAATACTTCATTCCTTACTATTGCCCAATTCCTTTTCAAAGTTGTTTTGCTCATTTCTAAAAAATATAACAACATATATACTGAGTTTCCATGGCGAGTTAACTCTGGGTTTGGGTTTTCGTTGAGTTGACAATTTGACTTTGCTGACTCGATAGTGTTTCCATGAACAACACCGAGTCGAGTTGAACTTGTCAATTATTTTTTGTAATTTTTGTTATTTTTTGACTAGTTTCTGCGGCACTCCAAAAAACTCTTGCATTCGACATTTTAATATTTTTGTTAAAATAAAAATTTTCATTATTTTTTCAATATTAATGACAGCAATCACTTAGACAGATAGAACCTAGTCAAATCTTAAAAGTTTCGTGGAGTTTCGTAGATTTAACGAAACTCAACTCAACTCGCGTTTCCATAGCGAGTTAACCCCGAGTAAACACCGAGTTAACTCGCCATGGAGACTCAGTAATAGTTAATAACATAAATTGTATAATTTACGTTTCAGCTCTTCTATTTTGACATTACTTATAAAAAAAGTTCCATTCGTCAAAAATACCACTGAATATAAACTTTTATATTATTTTGTGCATAGTTTTAGGCACTTTTTACACCGAGTTATAAAAAATTCAGAATATATAATGAGTTAAGCTGAGTTAAATCGTACATTTTTGCACTGGTAACGCAAGAGTTTATTTCTCGTTAAATGAGAAAACTCAGCTTTGTACTTGTAGCTCAAACTTAACTGTCTGTGTAAACATAGTATAAGTGTTCACACATAGTGAAATCCTTACGTGTAGGGCACTACAATGAGCCAAGGAATATTTAAGATCCATTTCATCAAACACCATTTTCGATTTTATTTTGTTTATTTAATATAATAACAACTCTGCAGACAAATAGTTTTGTTTTTTATAGAAGATTAAGTGAGATAAAAATAATTTTCATTGCTCTTTGAACTCTTTGTACGAGTGACCTTGTTAAAAGCACGAAATAGCATTAATTGACACAAACTGCCATTGATTTTCCACACAAAAATATTATTATTTTAGTATAGCGATAAATCAGTAAAAAACAAAAAACAAAACAAACATGCAAGTGTTAATAGAACTAGCATGAAATCCATTTACTATTTTCTTTGCTGCTGTTATGCTGCAAGTGTTTGACATGTGAGCCAACCTTCAACTTGATACATTTAACAGCTTTTGTGATCGTCGTCCCAACCAGCACCCAACCACCCACAACTAATCAGATTAGTTGTCTAACATTTAATGTCTGTTTGCATGTTAGGGCTTAGCTGTGGGTATATTTGTTATGTCTTAGTGGTGATTGTGTGTTAGTGTTGCATGCGTCTGCATTTCCGCTTTTGTTGTTTGTATTAATTGTGTCTTTTGCGTTGTGCTTTTTATATGTTTGTGTTGCAACTAGCTGATTGTATAAATATACAAGCAGACAGGCAGGCAGCTTAAAAGACTTAAAATCAACTAATATATATTTATTTTTTTATATGTTCGAATTACTAAAAATGTAATAAAAATAAATTGTTCGTGCTAAGATGAGTTTAAAATTTTCAAATTTTTGCCGTTATTGCTATAAACATTTGAAAAATTCTATTAATCTAACATGCAATCAATTTACTGTGTAATTAATTTGACACAAATAATTGCTGCTCTAAACTAATTTCCAGTCATTGAACTCAGAGTTGATGCGAAAGCTTAAATAGTTAAACATATCATAAAAAAATACTACAATATTGACATATTTTTGTTTGTCATTAGAACGCGTTATTTGATTTATATCTTAGATTTCTCTTTACATAAAAGGCAATTATATTTCATCTATTTGCACTCTTCCATTTCCACTCGCTTGCTCCTTATTTAACTGTTATTGTTCAGATATTAGCTGAATGTATTTAAATAGTCATAAATTTTCATTACATCAAATTTTCTAAAATATAATCCCTGCAAGCATTTATAATCGCGTCAGAATCGCTAGCGAATTGCTTGGATGATAAGACAATCGCCGGCGACCATTTTTGAGAGTCATCCGGGCATCGCCAATTTAAGCAGCTGAGGCCAAACAAGCGATTCGATGAGAAAATTAGCCAATGAATCGCCGAGAGAGGTCCGCCGAATATTTGATTTTAGAGTCATGTTGATTTCAGAGAGAATGATCATCAGAGAATACAAAATCATGTGCATTAGACCGTATCGAAAAAATAAATTTCGCCGCACACCAGTTAATCTAAAGCGTTATTGAAAGAAACTTAATCCAAAATGGCACGTTAAGATGGTAGAAACTGAGGTCCGGTGGGTCAGTACTATAAGGGGTCAACTGAGGTCAATGAGTTCTAGAGACAAAAACTAGGTCTTTCTGAGACAAAAACAAAAACAAACAATTCTTTAAGATCGGACGGTAAATACAGAAGTTATAAAGAAATATGTCGATGAGCGACCCCTACGTTCGGTAAAAAAAAAAAAACAATTTTGTTTGAAACCTGCTGTCAATAATGCTTCAGATTAGATGCTGTGCGGCGACATTTTTTTTTTCGCCTATAAGGCGAGACGGTCTAATGTGCATATTTATATTGATTTCAGAAAAAAATCGAAAATATTTTTTTTCGAAAATTACATTTCGAATTTTGAAAATCTGATTCCAGATTCGTAATCAGTGACTGTGAAAACTTTATATAGCTGTTATAACTGTGAAACATTTATATAGTTTTCAGTTCAAATTTGATCAAATTCAAAAATTTCGACCGCCATTTTGGATTCATCGTTTTGCATTTTTTAAATTTGAGCCAAAATTCGTATTAAACGACCGTCAAAACCTATGTAAACACGCTTATCAGTCAAAATTTGATGAAATTTCAAAATTTCGTCAGCCATATTGGAAACGTCATTTTGAATATAACAAATTTAAGCTCATATTTGTAATAAGCTACACCCAAAACCTATTTTAACACAGTTTTCAGTCGAAATTCGATCTAGAATTTAAAAATTTTGTCAGACATATTAGATCCATCATTTTTAATTTATCAAATTAGAGCTCAGATTCGTTATGAGCGACCCAAAAAAAACTATGTAAGCACAGTTTTCAGTCTAAATTCGTTCAAATTTAAAATTTTGTCCGCCATATTGGATTCACAATTTGGCATTTTGTACATTTGAGCCCAAATTTCTAATAAACGACCGTCAAAACCTATGTAAACACGCTTATCAGTCAAAATTTGATGAAATTTAAAAATGTTGTTCGCTAAATTGGATCCACCATTTTGAATTTTTGAAATTTGAGCTAAGATTCATAATAAACTACCCCAAAAACCTATGTAAGCACAGTTTTCAGTCCAAATTTAATCAAATTTCAAAATTTCGTCAGCCATATTGGAAACGTCATTTTGAATATAACAAATTTAAGCTCATATTTGTTATAAGCTACACCCAAAACCTATTTTAACACAGTTTTCAGTCGAAATTCGATCTAGAATTTAAAAATTTTGTCAGACATATTAGATACATCATTTTGAATTTATCAAATTAGAGCTCAGATTCATTATGAGCGATCTAAAAAAACCTATGTAAGCACAGTTTTCAGTCTAAATTCGTTCAAATTTAAAATTTTGTCCGCCATATTGGATTTACCATTTGGCAATTTGTGCATTTGAGCCCAAATTTGTAATAAACGACCGTCAAAACCTATGTAAACACGCTTATCAGTCAAAATTTGATGAAATTTAAAAATGTTGTTCGCTAAATTGGATGCGCCATTTTGAATTTTTGAAATTTGAGCTAAGATTCATAATAAACTACCCCAAAAACCTATGTAAGCACAGTTTTCAGTCCAAATTTAATCAAATTTCAAAATTTCGTCAGCCATATTGGAAACGCCATTTTGAATTTGCCAAATTTGAGCTCAGATTCGTAATAAGCTATCCCCAAAACCTATGTAAACACAGTTTTCAGTCGAAATTTTTTGTTATATAAAAATTTTGTTCGCCATATTGGATTTTTAATTTTGAATTTTTAAAATCTGATTCCAGATTCGTAATCACAAACCCCAAAAACTTATCTATACACAGTTTTCATATCAAATAAGATCAAATTTAAAAATTCCGTCTACCATATTGGATGCGGCAGTTTGAATTTTTCATATTTAATCTCAGATTCGTAATAAGCTACCCCGAAAACCTGCGTATACATAGTTTTCAGTGAAAAATCGATAAAATGTAAAAATTTTGTTCGCCAAATGGTATTCGCCATTTTGAATATTTTAAATTTAAGCTCAAATGCGTATTAAGCGACCTCCAAAACCTATGTTAAAACTGTTTTTAGTCGAAATTCGAACAAGTTTAAAAATTTTGTTCGCCATATTGTATTCGTCGTTTTGAATTTTTGAAGTTTGAGCCCAGATTCTTTATCAACGACATCAAAAACCTAAGTCAACACAGTTTTTGGTCCAAATTTGATTAGATTAAAATATTTCATCCGCCATATTGTATTTGATTTTTTAAAATTTTTAAAATCGAATTCCCGAGTCGCAATCAGCGACGCCAAAAATATATGTATACACAAAGTTCAGTCTAAATTTCGTCAAATTTAAAAACTTTGTCCAGCATATTGTATCCGCCATTTTGAATTTTTAAAATTAAATACCAAATTCTTAATCTGCGATCTCAAAAACTTATGTATACAAAGTTTTGAGTTCAAACTCGATCCAGTTTTAAAATTGTTTCCACCATATTGGATCTGACATTCTCAAATTTTCAAATCTGTCCTCATATTTGCTATGAGTAACCGCAAAAAAAGAGAAAATATAGTATATAATTTTGAAAAAACCCATTTTTAAATAAAACGAAATCGTGGAAAATTTCAGAAATCTTTTCCAAAAATATGTCATTTTGAATAAGGCATGTTTGATTTTCTCTCACTTATGATACATTATTTTATAGGAACTTTTTATGCCACCAGATTTAGAGAATAAGAGCCCTACTTCATTGGCTTCATGCCAAATAAATTTACGATCATTTGAGTAAAAAATTAAAAACGCGTACTTTTTTTAACTTTGAGCCACCACAAAATAGGCTCAAGAAATTATGAAACAGTTGGTAAAGTGATATAGAAATAACATTATAGCTAATATTTAGCAGCATTAACTTAAAAAAATATTATAGAGGAAAAATAACAAAAACCTTAACTGAAACATATTAAAAATGTTATTTGTTTTTATTTTAATAATTGTTTTTTTCCATAATAAAGCTGATGGATGTGAATATTAAGTTATTTTGGAGGTTTTTTTTTTGGACGCCAATGTACCAGATTTAATACTTCCTTTCATCTTCATTTGATGATGAATCCTCTTTTTTATTGATAATTCTTGTATGGAGTTCAACCACTGTGGGGCGACCTTTTTTTATTCACAATTGTTAGTGCAACGATTTCTTTACAATTTTCAGTTTCCAACTTTACTTGTTTTTTACTTTTAATTTGTGACTTATCCTAAATTTTATTTATTTAATAATTTTATGTGACACATTAAAGAGCCATTCACTTTTATTATTTAAGTAACTTGTTTTTTATAACATATTTTATTGTTTACAATAAATTGATTTGTTACCTTAAATAGACAATATTTTACTTCCAACAAATTTTAATTGATTTGCTCTCAAATATTTGGCATTGATTTTACTTGAATTAAATTATGAACTAAATCAATGCATCAATTAAGAAATAGATCTGTTAGTAGCATTTGCTAGCTATTTTTAGGTTTCTTTACACGTTTTTCAATTGCTGAGTTTTGATTGTGTCTAATTTTGGTATGAAAACAAAGACGTAATCATTTAATTGAATCAATTGTTGCCTTGAACTTGGACTCGGCGACATAAAGCATGGCACAGTGTGGCCAAGTGCCAAAAAAGCAACAACTAACATCTTTATATAGACAAATATAGAATATTTTTGATACATTTTTGAATGACGAGTCATAAAGTTTAAGAAAAACTAAATGACTGTCAAAAATTATACTGAAAATATAAATGAACTTGTTATACTTTTTGCGTTTAATGAGCAAATTAATGTTCATCGTACGCAATGTTGGAACAAATATAAAAATTACCATTGTTCGAGTCTTATTTTGATATATTTTCATACATCATGAAAATTATTGTTTTTTTTTAGTCATTTTCTTCAACTGCCTTGCAACAAATAACGAAAAAATATCTAAGCTGTTTTCTGTATATTTTTTAACATATTATTTGTTCATTATTTTGATATCATTAGACTAGTTCACACATGCAATATATTACACGTTTCAAAGCTAAGTAATGATGCTTGGTAACAGAGGAATATTTAAGATGAAATGCTGGTGCTAAACATTAAAATAATTTTATTGCTAAACTTAATATTTTTTCTTTATCGCTTCATAAATAAAGCTGATTGTTGAAATATAAATTTTTATTGAGGAAATGTAAAAGAAATGTTTTTAATAATGCACAATAAAAATTTTGTTTCTCTTTAACGTTACACTCGAAGGCATACTTCTGCAAATATATCGAAATTATTCCATGAAAGCAATAAACTTTGAAGAAGTATATTAGAGCACCAACAAAACGTATGAAATGTGTTTTTTCCAGGGACCGAAAATAACTGTTATTTTACAATTTCTAAATGAAAAAGACACAATGAAAAAATTGTCGCAGGACTTTTTCAAATATACCATTATGATATAAATGGCCTCAGCTTCACGAATATTAAGTGCCTTTTAAATTTTCGACTGATACTATAAAAGTTAAAAATTAACTGTTATTTTTTGCCTTTTATTTTTTCGGAAAAAAATTACGGTTACTTTTGACTTTTATTTTATCGGTCAAAAATAACAGTTATTTTGTGACTTTTATTTTTTCGGTCAAAAATATCAGGCACTTTGTATATTTTTAAAGGCCGCTTGACCAATTAAAAAACTTTTGATACCATATGTAAATTGTGCGCACCGATGAGACGAAAATAATGGTATCAATAGTTTTTTAGTCCGTAAAACAGCCTTTGAAAAAACACAAATTGCCTGATATTATTGACCGAAAAAATAAAAGGCAGAAAATAACTGTTATTTCTGACCAATAAAATAAAAGTCAAAAGTAACTGTTATGTTTGCCCGAAAAAATATAAGGCACAAAATAACTTTTATTTTTGTCGGAAAAAATAAAAGTTAAAAAATAACAGTTAATACGTGACTTTTTCGATAAAAACCATAACCGGTACGGTCCCTGGTTTTTTCTGATTTTTTTTAACTTTTTAAACTAGATTGAGGCTAAAAAGATAAGATCTGCAAAAAAATAGATGTGTTTAGTGGAAAAAACCCATGCCCTCCGCGATTTAAGGCCACAAAACAGGCTAAAAAAAAGTACTTGAACATGTCCCTAAATATTTATATTTGAAAAAAAAAACAAATTTTGTTATACATTGTTCTAAAAGTGTGTTTTTGTAAGACCTGTAGAGTAATTAAGCCAAGTACGTTTGTAAGCCTGTTTTGGGGCCTTATAGCCAGGATGCCTGTGTTTTTTCCACCGACATCCATTTTTTTGCAGATATTAGTTTTAGTCTCAATCTAACGAAAACTGGGCGGGGAGCGAACAAAATCAGAAAAACATACACTAGTGAAATAGGTGCTATAGTGAAAGTAGGCCTAAATATTTTTTTGTGAACAAACTTTACTTCTAACTTTTGCTGTTTTGAGCATATATCTAGTTTTATGTGATCTTTAACGTTACATGTTTTTGAAATTAATTTCAAGGTAGGTCTGCATTTTTAAAAAAATTAGTAAAATTAGCAATAAGCTAATTCCATACTAATGAAGAACGAAAACAGGAATCCTAAAATGCTTTCAATCGAAATAATTTTTAGTTCTCGCATTAAAATGGAATCTAAAGTTACTCCTACTGCAAAATTATTTTTAGCTTTAATGCTTTTTTATGTTTTTTTGACAAATTTAAGACAAATTTTGACAAAATAAGGCTAGTAATGCTAAAAAATATAACAATGCTATCCAAAAGTTAATAAGAAGGATTGGTTACTGCGTTAGCAAACAAAAAATATTTAAACTGAGTGTTTTTTCAGTGTCACACCCGTCCCAGAAAAATGCTATAGTTTTCCAAAGGAGCAACATAAGCTTATGACATGAATTAAATTTTCCTAAAGTAAGGATATTGATGTTTTAAATAAATTAGATAACTTTTTTTATTAAATGATTTATTTTTATTCTTCATTACCGTTACAAGAAGTTGGTCACACCCGGAACGGTTTTCAAAATTTTTTTCTAATAATGAAATTATTGCATGTACACTGAGAAAAAAACACATACCTTGCTCCGGTAAAAAATTTCTCTATTTTCGATAAAGAATTTTCTCTTTTTCAAATAAAATTTTCTTAAATTAGAATAAATTTTCACATTTTCGAAGAAATATTTCTTTACTTCTAGGAAATGGAAATATTTCAATGTCTCTAATAATGATAAGTATTTTTTCTCGCACAAAAATTTCTCATTTATAGAGAAAAATTTATTGAAAATGAAAAACTTTTCTTATATTTTGATAAAAAATTCACTAAGAGAAATATTTTCTTCAATAAAAACAAAACTTTTCTCAAAAATAAAAAGATTTTTCTCAAAAAACGATAGATTTTTCTTTTTCATTGAAGCTTTTTACCATTTTTAGAGAATTTTTAGTATCGAAATTAGAGAATAGCATTCTCTGGAGCAAAGTCTATACCATTTTTCTCTAAATATGATGCCTTTTTTATCATATTTCGATAAGCTTTTTTCTGAGTGTATATGAATAAATACTTTGATAAAAACTAGTTTTGTAAATTCATGTATAGCAAAATCATTTGTATAGATATAAGTTTTTAATTTGTGTGGGTATTAATTTGATCAAAAATTCATGTGAAAAATTTTTGCAAAAAAATGTTTATTTTTTAAGTACACTTCATTAATTAAAAACATATTTTTTTGATTTTAGTGTCAAAAATATATGATGGTTACTTTATCCATTAAGTTGTAATGTGTAATTCCCATATTATTCGCACTCGTCACACCAGGGACAATCTTATGTCATAGCCGTCCCATTTAAAAGTTTAAAAAAGAATGATTATCGCCATTTTTGAAAAATATTTTTCACTAATATTCAACAGAAAATATATTAAATTTGAATATATGCAAGTCAAAAATGGTCTCATTGTGTCAGATGGACTGAATTTCAATGTTTAACTCAGAATTTTTAGTTTTAAAACTTGTGCTCGTCACACCTGGGACAGGTGTTTAAGCGAATGCAACTATTAAGCTAGTATAAATAATTGCATTATGTTTTAGCATTTTGCCACCTTGGGGTATCTTCTAATAGACCCTTTAGTAAATTGCTTAAATTTTTATCGGCTCATACCATTTTCAGCACGACAAAGAAGTCAAAACGCCACAACCGTCTCTATGGAATGAGTCAATTGAAAAAACTATATTAAACTATATTAAGCTATAGCGAAGAAGATGCCTCACATAACGATTTAAATCGAAATAACGAGAAAACAAAATGTTGTCGTGCTGTACTAGGTGTCAAAATGTGTTGTGTTTAATGTTATATGTTCATACCTTTTTTGTTCGATTTTAATTTTTTACGTGCGCGACATGACAAAACTCATGCAGGTGTGCAGTGAAACGCTACAAAATATACTGCTTTTATATTTCTACTAGTGTAAAAGCCCGTCCCACGATGGGAAGGAACCATTTAGAGTACAAAATGAGAAAAAAAAAAATTCATTGGATTCTAGTAAAAAAATTTTTAGAATTTTTAATCAAATCACCTTGTCTCTTGCCACCTATAATGCTAAGTTTTACATCATCAGCTCGCTGAACTCTACACAAAGCTGCCCATGACTTAATACCAGTTCTTTTAGAAAAACTTCTACTTTTTGCAATATTTGACCTTGCCATTTATTTATGGTCATGGAAAATGCCAGTTTAACGGGAAATAACGGGTCGCCGCCGGAGAGTGAAAGACAAATCTGTGTTTGTAGAGGCCAAATCAATTTTAGGTATGAAAACTATTTTACGTTCGCCAGTGCCTGTCAATACCTGTGCGATGGTTAATTTAGTTTTTGTAGAGACCTCTTTTGGTATTTAAATTTCAAAAAAGTATTATAATACTTCCAATTTTGAGGTTTAACTTATGCAGTGGCATTTCTGAAGGATTACATTTATTCAAAAACTGGGCGGGTTAATTTTGTTTATCGTTATCATCACTGTCTTCAATTTTATCCGTGCTCAGATCTGTCACTGTGCCACCAACTGAAATATTTAGAACTTGCTCGTTGACTTCGTTCACATTGGATTTCTTTTGGTCATACGACAGCAATTTTGGAATAACGCTTGATGATAGCCGAACTCAAGTATCGCCAAAAATCTCTTTAACCCTTTCAATAGATTTGTCCATTATATTGGACACTTGGGAAAATAATTTTTTTTTTTTTATTTTCCAACGTCTTTTCTAAAATCAAATAGGTTGGTACTATGAAATGAAGTTGTGCCAACATGACAAAAATAATTTTAGGAAGATATATAACGTATAACTAAGTTAGATTTTCGATTTTATGCCCAACAGAAGCTTACAATTTTTTTATATCGCGTGTTAATAAATTTGGCAAAAAAAAGTGGTTATTGTGATTGGTGTGCATAGCATAATTTTATTTTTATAATAACATTATAATAATGCATTTGCATTGCTCTCCGGTTGTTTTAGTTGAGCTTAAATATTATAATACAACGTTATCTAATATACAAAATCAAAAATGTTTGTCCTCCTGTCTGTCTGTCTGTTCCGTATAGGCTCGCGCACCGCTTATCCGATTGAGCTGAAATTTGGACACCGAGTACCTTTTATAGGGAGAAAGAACATAGGGGGTGCAAAAAAGTGGGCGGAAATAAGTGGGCGTGGCACTAAATAATAACTCTTAAACACCTGAACCGATTTCAATGAAATTTGGTATGAACGTTCAACTGCGCCCAAGATAAAACATAGGCTATAAAAAATTCCAAAGACTTCAGCAAGAGGGCGCTTTAAGTAGTGCAGTTTTAAGACTCAATAACTCCTGAACGTCTAGACCGATTTCAATGAAATTTGGTATGGTGGTTCAACTGCACCCAATATAAAGCTGAGGTAAAAAAGTGGGCGTGGCACTCTATAATAACTCCAAAACACCTAGACCTATTTCAATTAAATTTGGAATGAAGGTTCGACTGCGCCCAAGATAAAACATAGGCTATAAAAAATTTCAAAGACTTCCGCAAGAAGGCGCTTTAAGAAGTGCGTTTTTAAGACTCAATAACTCCTAAACACCTGAACCGATTTCAATGAAATTTGGTATGAACGTTCAACTTCGCCCAAGATAAAACATAGGCTATAAAAAATTCCAAAGACTTCCGCAAGAGGGCGCTTTAAGTAGTGCATTGTTAAGACTCAATAACTCTTAAATGACTTGATCGATTTTACTAAAATTTGGCACGTGAAATAACTTGACCCTGCAACAGAATTGAGGCTACTTAAATTTCAGAAAACTTCCGTGAAAGAACACTTCATTCAATCAACTATGTTTAGCTCATTCTCGTCAAAACGGATGAACCGATTTTGATAAAACTTGGTAGTTATTTGTATCTGTTACTTAAATAGATTCTATGCTTTTAAAAGTTCTTTCGACAAAAATCAAGGAATGAGCCGTAGTCAAACGAAGTCAAGAACCAAAGACAAACGAAAAAAAAAAAAAAATTTAAACGAACGATATAGCAGAAGCTATATCAAGATGAAAAACATCATCATGAAAAACAGTATCGACCAAAACCGAAATTTAACGAAGACAATACAAAAATCGAATCGATGCTTATAGGATTTTTTAAAATTGAAATTTTTTTGAGATAAAATTGCATATTAAATGCATACTAAGAAAAGCTTTATGCGCATTTTTCTCGAAATGACTTTTTAAACTGCACTCAGAAAAAAGTTTCTCGGAATATGATAAAAAAGGCATCATATTAAGAGAAAAATGGTTAAGACTTTGCTCCAGAGAATGCCTTTCTCTAAATGCGATCCTAAAAATTCTCTTAAAATGGTAAAAAAAGTTTCTTGAAAAAGAGAAATATATAAAAATAAATCAGTTTTAGAGAAAAAGACTATATTTTTTTGAGAAAAAATTTGTTTTCATCGAAAAAAATACAAATACATTCTCATAGTGAATTTTTTATCAAAATATAGGAAAAATTTTTCATTTTCAGTAAATTTTTCTCTATAAATGAGAATTTTTTTATGCGATTAAAATAATATCATTATAAAAGACATTTATATAATTCCATTTTTTAGAAGTGAAGAAATACTTCTTCGAAAATGTGAAAATTTATTCTAATCGAAGAAAATTTTATTTGAAAAAGAGAAAATTGCTATTGTCGAAAATAGAGAAATTTTTCACCGGAGAAAAAGATATGTGTTTCTTTTTGAGTGTGGGTGACCATTTTTGTCAGAAACCAGACTTCAGATCGAGACGTTGAAGATATCATTTTTTTTTAATCATATCTGGCTGGTACAGTTTTACGGAAATTTGACTAAACACTTTCGACGGAAGGAGGGGAGTGGGAAAAACCCCAAAAAACGATAATTTAAAAAATTTTAAATTGAATTCATAATTTGAAAAAATTTTAAAATTGAATTGATAATTTTAAAAATGTAAAAATTTGAGCAGTTTTGAAAATCATCCTCTTTCTGTGCTCGAGGCGCAACCCCGAGTAACACCGAATTACACCCGCTAGTATTATTATATTAGACAGCCTGCCAAAAGCAAAGCAGCTCATGTAAAAATCAGATGGATGTTTTTTTTTAATCTTTCAATGGCCGAAATGATGGGAATATTACCTTAAAAATTTGTTTTTTCATTTTGTGGAATTTTAAAAAGTTAAGAACAGTGTTTTAAAAAAAAATGTACCAATATTTCGCGAAAAAATTTAATATTTGTCATGCAAATGACCAAAAAAAAAAATTACAGTAGAGTTTGAACATATTTTTTTTCCGAAATGATGGCTCAACACGTAGAAAATGTATGCTATTGATCAATTTATATTTAAAATTTATATAATTTCAGAAAAAATTTATTTGTACGAAAAATCCGATTGGCAAGACCTCTTCCAATCCTCTTCCAAAAAATTAAAAAAAAAATTCAAAATATTTCATTCCATAGCGAGCCTCTTCCAAAAAAATGGAAAAAAAAAAAAATACAACTATGAAATTCGAAAAAAGTTTACTTTTGGAACACCCTAATGTACAAGTTGGAGAATATGCCCGATTACTGCATGCGTTGTCGGTTGCTAAACTAACACTGGCCGAAAGGTTTATTATCGCAAATATAATTTTCAAAAAAAATATTATTGATGGAAGAATAAATTCTCCGAAACAATATCTATAATCTAAATTCACATTTCAAAACAAAACAAAAACTTGCCTAATAGTCAACTCATAATTAATGTCATCTAAGCACAGCTTCTGAATATCTAAAAAAGTTGAAGGCAAAGCTAAATTCAGACTTAAAAATGGCAACACCTCATAAAAATGAAGCCATTGGAAGAAATTTTTTTTCTAATGTGGCACATTATACCACACTTTAGGCACAGTACAGCACATATTTGCTTTAATAATAAATCGAAAATGGCAGAGCTAACTTCATTTAATTCAAAAATTTTTTATTTTGCAAAATTCGTCAGCTAGGCGTATGATTAACATTTCATGTTATTAAAATTTAACAGTATGAATCATGGCGTATGAGTAACATTGAATTTATCTACCAAAACGAAAACTTTTCTGCGTCGCGTATGAGCAGTATTTAATTTATTTTAATACATCTTAACAATTGTATTCGTTCTACATGAACTCTTGAGAATTTTCTTTAAAAAATTTCCATTGACTTATACTCGTAAAAAAAACTTGTGTGCAAATACACTTAACTGCAAGTGTTTGGGCACACTTGAAAATTTGTCTTTAATTTTATTTTCTATAAAAATAAACTTCTCACTCCAACCTTTGTTATGCACTTTTTTTTGAAAAAAATTAGTATAAACAGTTATTTCTATTTATAAACCTAACAACAAGCAGTTCATTCATCTCATAGCTTATCGCATTTTAATGAGTTTTCATTCATTTCTTGTGCAAAAATTATATAAATTTCAATTGATTTGCATTGTTTTGCTTTGAAGTTTTCTATAACCGTCACATCAACAAGTGTGCAAATAAATGACATATTGATTTATATGATTGAGTTAATATTTAATTGATAAAAGAAGACAAATAATTCAAGCTTGTCGTATTTGATATGGTTTTTTTACAAATAAAAAAGGTATCTTGTTGAATTTAAACTGTTTATTATATTAATAAAACTTGCTGATAAGCATGTTCTACAAATAAAAATTATTCAGTCAGTCAGCAAGGCAGGCAAACAGATCACACACTTACACATGCTTAATGAAATAGACACACATAAAACTAATCAATTCAGCTTTTGAATAAACATAATATTTGATTGTATTTTTTTTTTTTTTTTTATTTTTTGTCAGAATGCCCGAGTGTCTTTATTTCTTATTTTTGAAAGGTTTTTGTGTCTTGTGTCTGGCCTTAAATCTGGTTTCTATTCAAATGTTTTTCTTTATTTTTTTAACCAATCAAAAAATATGTTTAATGTTTAGAAATTGTGCGTTATTTGCGTGGGACCTCCCAGTTCTAATCATTAGAAGCATGTTTTTTACTAATATTATGTGTTTTTTGAAAAAAATTTAAACAATTAAAATCAGTTTTGAAAAATATTTGATGTGAAATTTTTTTATTATTATTAAATAATAAAATAAATTGAAAAAAATGTTTAATTCGTGAAAAACATTTCACCTAATCTCAGTTTAAGCTCAAATTACATATAAAAAAAAAACATTTTTAAATTTCCAAGTAGATTTTTTATATTTAATGTATAAAATTTAAAATTTTAAAATTTAAAACTTAAAATTTAAAATTTAAAATTTAAAATTTAAAATTTAAAATTTAAAATTTAAAATTTAAAATTTAAAATTTAAAATTTAAAATTTAAAATTTAAAATTTAAAATTTAAAATTTAAAATTTAAAATTTAAAATTTAAAATTTAAAATTTAAAATTTAAAATTTAAAATTTAAAATTTAAAATTTAAACTTAAATTTGATACACATTTTTAAATTCAAATTAAATTAATTTGAATTAAAACTTTAATGAGTTGAAATTCAGTTAAATTTTTTTAAATATTTTTTATCAATTCTTTTAATTTATAAAAACAAAATCAGCCCAATCATAAAACAAATTTAAAATTTTAGTTTAAAATTTTTTAAAATTATGTAAAATTTATTTAAAATTTAAAATTGATTTTAAATAATTTAGTTAAATTATTTAAAATTTAAAATTTAAAAAATTAAAATTTAGAGCGACATTTTTGTAGCCCGAATGATTTCAGTGAAAAGTTATATTAAATTAAATTAAATTTTATAAAAAAATTACTTCAGTGATTAAAAAAACAATTTCAAAATTTTTAATACAAAATTACATAAAAATTCAAAACTTTTTGTTTTAAGTTTTAAATTTAAAATTTAAAATTTTGTAAAATTTTTATAATTATTTTTTTTAAGTTTTATAAAATTTTTATTAATTAAAATTGAATTAAATTTACTAAAAATGTTTACCATATTAATTCGCCGAAGTTCATTTCACTTCGAAGTTGATATTACATATAAAACAAAAACTTTTAAAATTTTATGTAATTTTGTATAAAAAGTTTGAAATTGTTTAAATATTTCACTGAAGTATTTTTTTTTTTGTTTTTTAAATTCACTTTAATTTAATATAAGTTTCACTGAATTCATTCGTGTGAAGAAAAATGTCGCTTTGATATTAATTTGAAAACTCAAAATTTAAAATTTTTTATATAATTTTATATTGAAATTAAATTTTTGTTTTTATATAATTCGCTAAAGTTAATTTTATTTTATATATTATTTTATTACATTTGTTTTAAGTTCTTATAAATTTTCCTTAATTTATCCGCTAAAGTTATTTTCAATATCATATTTAAGTTAAAATTTTTTATTTTTTATGTGTATATTTTTTATAATTTTTTGTTACAATTTTTGAAAATTTAGATATTTTTCACTTAATTACATTTAATTTTTTCTTATTTAATTTTTATAATAATCTTTTATTTAATTTATTTTTTTATTATAATTTAAAATTTTAATTAATTTGATATACATTTTTAAATTCAAATTAAATTTATTTGAATTAAAATTTTAATGAGTTGAAATTCAGTTAAAGTTTTTTAAATATTTTTTATCAATTCTCTTAATTTATAAAACCAAAAGCAGCCCAATCATAAAACATTTTCTCCCGGGAGTTGTAAATGAGAGTTTCCGGTTTTAAGATCATGAATATTGGCGGTTGATGAACAACATTGCATAAAAAAATTTCCCACAAAGTATTTTAACTTTATCTTAAAACGGAAACTCCCATTTACAACTCCAGGGAGAAAATGTGATTGGTCTGATTATTATATTGGCTCAACACTGCGTATGAGTAACATTCAATTTATTCAAAATTTAATGTTGCTCATACGTAGTGTTGTTTCCAAGCTAAAAAAGCTTAAAATCGTTATTCAAAAGCTATTTAGATTTAAGTATTTATTAACTTAAGTTTATTTTAGAGAAATTTGTTAAAATTCACGAGACGCACCTACTTGGCGTATGAGTGATTTTTAATTTAACGCTTAAAACTCATGCATCACCAACAAACTTCCGTCTAATTGAAATAATTTTTATCTAATTTGCAGATTACACTTAAATGTTGCCAAAGCATCAAACAGGCTAGCAGGCAATAAACGCGTTTGTGCGTAAAGGTGGAAGACGCAGCAAAATAATTAAAAGCAGTACAGCAATTTACAAAAATATGTTGAGTGCCAAAACCACCCACCAAAACTTAGCCAATAAAGAGCAACAAATAGATAATAAGCCCTGCCATAAGCATGCCTCTCAGCAGCAAATTGAACAGCTACACAGTAAACATCCTACAACAACAGCAGAAACATCGACAGAAACAACAGCCGAACACTTAAACTCAGCTGACTGTCTAAATCAGAACTTTGAATATGTCTGTGACATAAAAATGATAAGCCTTGAAGACTCGCTCGTCCATGACGACAGCGAGGACAATGAAGCCTACACGCTGGCAGCTGCATTTGATGACTACGCAGACGATTATGATACCAATGTATGCCACAAAAACAACAATACCATAAATGCCAAAGATTTGGATGAGCTTTCGCTGGGCGGTAGCTGCAGCAGAAGCAGCAGTAGCGGTAGCTGTTCAACCAACAGCGAAGTCTACAATGATTTAAGTCAACTTTATTTAAATGATATTGAACTTGAGCCCAACGATGAAGAGGCTACCATCAGCGAGCTAGTGAATGCATCTAGTGCGGATGCACTACAGCGGAAAGGGTAAGTTGGTAAACAAGTAGAACAATAGACATCATAAGAAGATAAAATTATCATAACACTAAGTTTTTTTTTGTCTATAGGTCCCAAAACAATCGTATGCGCGTTGCTTTTGGCATAATTTTAAGGCTTGTGCTACCTCTGGCCAATGGTGTGGCGCGCAGCATCAAGGGCTTCCGTGATGTGCGCTTTCTGCGCGCTCTCAAGAACATAGCCTCGAGTCGTCAGGCGCTGACCAATGTTATTGCCTTTGCAGCGAATACAATATCGATGAGTCTATCGTCGGTGCAGGGTAAGTAAAAAAAGCATAAAAAAATATATTCTTACAAGAATTTATTGGAAAATCATGAAAAGCCATGAATTTATTTGATAACATTTTTAATTTTAACCAATAAATAATAAAAATAAGAAATTTTAACTAATAAAAAGTAATGGTTTTTTCAAACAATTCTAGTTTTTCGTGCATTTATTAAGTTCTTACTTACTCAAATATTTTGATTTCATATCATCTTATGTTTTAACAATAAGCAATTGAGTTGAATTTCCATGTGTTCAAGCTTTCAAATTGCATACATTTATGATAAAAAAAATATTGAAACTTGAAAGTTTTTGTTAAGTTTTTGCAAAAAAAAATTTCAACTTGAAAACTTTGAACTAGTTGTTGCGTAAATAATTAAATTAAAAATTAAAATCAAACTTTGGGCTTTGTTGTATTCAGAGACTTGTAGTGGTATTTTATGGCATATATGTATGTGGGTCGTTTTAACCCTATTAAGCCCTGTTTTATGGGCCTTTTTGTCTCTTTTTTTCAATGGGACAAAAAATATCTATACACTGAAGAGTTAGAGGGTTAAAATGTTCTAGAAAAATATTCTAGAAAAATGTTTTAAAAAAATGTTCCTTATATATATAGTTCTTAACAAGCATTTTCCAATCACTATGATTACGATTCACCATGAGATTTTGTAAAAAGGGGAAACATTTTAAACCCTCTTTAAAATACATAGACGCAAACTTTCAAAACACCAATAGATACCATTTTTTCACCATGCATCATGGTGAATATCAAATTAAAGGGCATTATTTGAATTTTCTAAATATGATATTTTTGTAATATCTTAATAACTTGTTTTTTGACGTAGAATTACGTCTTACAGCGCGGTTTGTATGGGGTCGTTTTAACAGATTATTTGAAGGTCATGCAACGTTTTTGGCCAATACTTTAGGGTATACCTACAGCGTTTAATACTTATCGTTTAAAGATAATATATAAACTAAAATATCAGATATATCCTGCGCTAAATGAATATCTAATTTTGGATTTTGTCACTTTTATATGAAAGTCACAAAATAGTAAAATATAAGAAGAAAAATGCATGTTTTTATATAAATATGCCTGCTGCTTTTTTTTTTTTGTTTCATTGTTTATGCTTGTATTGTTTTTATTTTGCACGAACTGATTGGTTTGTACACTGAGAAAAAAAACATACTTTAAAATTAAACAAAAAATTTTGAAATAGAAATTTAACGCCATTGCGTTTCTACAAAACAAAAATTAAAACAAGTGTGTTTAATTTTCAGCTACCTATAAACTACGTTCTTTTTTTTTATATTCTCTCATTATTTCTTCGAAAAAACAAACAAAAATTTGAATACAATGAAAATTTTTGAATTTTCTGAATTGGTTTGAAAAATATCGAACATACGATAAAATAAGAACTAATTAATTAAATATTAAAATATATCAAATGTAAAATTCATCAAATGGAGTTAACATTCGGAGGTTCCGAGGGTAGCTGTCTGTGCATCTGATGTTAAAAACTCGGTAAAGCTAAAAAAATGGCATCGAAAATATGCTTTAAATATTTGTTTTAAATTTTAAAATTTTTGTTTTAAATTTGTTTTTCATAACAAAAACATTGTTTTAAAAACAAAAACTTTTGTTTTGAATTTAAATTTAAATATAGTTGTGTTTAATTTTAATGAATTTGTTTCAAGCTCTATTTCAAAAACAAATTCGTTAGATATGAACACAATTTCATTTAATTTTAACACATTTTTCTCTCAGTGTATAAGAGCTTCACACGTGTTTCGTGTTGAACACGTGTTGAAACACGAACCTCAACTACATGTGTATTTTATTCACGACCTACACGTGAAGTTCACATTCGCGTGGTTCAAGTGAATAGCATTCACGTGAATAGTATTCACGTACTTTAAGCCTGAACCGATAATAAAAAGACACAAAGGGATTATCTGAGGTCAGAGGTGGGCAGTTCTAGAGGTTCCATTGAACATTTGGACCAAAATGGATGATTCTATGGCCAATCGGATGCAGTGGGATTATCTGAGGTCTCAGGTGGTTCATTGGCACTTTTATGGGTTACATGGAACATTTGGACCAAAATGGATGATTCTATGGCCAATCGGATGCAGTGGGATTATCTGAGGTCAGAGGTGGGTCATTGGCACATTTATGGGTTTCATGGAACATTTGGACCAAAATGAATGATTCTATGGCCAATCGGATTATCAGTGGGATTACAGTGGAGTTATCTGATGCAACAGATGGGTCACATCACAGTGTTTTAAATGAAAATTTAAATTATTTATTAAACACGTTGCAACCCTTTTCTGCTTATACGGTGTCAGACGTTCACTCTCAAGTTTTGAAAAGTAAACGAAAATTGAGAAACTGAGCGAAAAATTGCTTACGCAGAACTTGGGCAACTCAATATATTGCTAAGCAAGTACGTTATTTTGCTCTCTAGCTTCTGTATGCTTACGCATAACTTGGTTGAGCCTTTAAACGGAATTCTACGTCTACACTTACGATACTATCGAAACTGTTTCTTTTTTTTTTTTTCATAAACTTCAAGTATTTAAAACAGAATGACATAAGATAATGAAATCCGTTATAATTCCAAAAGTTATTGGTTTGCAAAAAAGTTTGTAGAATATATCTAACCGTGATGAAAATACCTTTCAAATAATAAAATTTCTTCTAAACAAAACGAGCATTGCGTCCGTCTTTAACATCAATTTTTGAGCCTTTTAAGCATCTGGCTGAAGGAACCCCACAATATTGATAAAATGACGTTAGTCTGGCGGTCGCTGGATCTTAGACTTTAAGGAGAAAGCAAATTATTAAAAAAGCTTCTAGTGTTGAAATTACTATAAAATTATTTAGTTTTACTAAAACAGAGTTTAACGCCATATGCCATATCAGTGATTTCATATCATTTCGAAATTTCGAAAAAAATAAATTTCTGTTGTTTTTTTTTTTTTTTGCGAAATTGTTAACATTAAATAACAATAATATTAAAAAATTTTAATGAAAATGAAATAAATGCATCAAGTAGCTCTATCTTTTAAGAAATAAGTCGTACAGAAAAGAAAGGTAAAGTTCAGGTATCTTGAATATATCTTTCTGATGGTGTAATTTATTTTTACATGCATACTCTTATGAAAAATTTTTCTTTTCTTATCCCGATATTGGTTGTTATATTTTTTATAGTCGATGCAACTTAATTTTTACTTTTTAAAATATAATATTGTATTTAAGAATTTATTTCAAAGACTAACACATAATTTTTAATCCAACAACTGCTATTTTAAAATAATATTTTTAAATATACTTACTTAAGATTTACTATTTTTATAAACCGCAAATTTTTTTGACACATAAAAAACATTTTAAATTTTGATTTAAGGGGGGATATGACATTGGCCGTTTTTTTTAAATTGACTTTTTTTATAATTTTGCATTTTAGTAAATATTCTTAAGATTCTAAAAAAAAATTTCATTGAAAAATTGCTACGGGTTCAAAAGTTACAGCTGGATTAGTGAGCGCATTTTTATTTTTCTTTGCATTTTTATGTGTTCACAAAGTTTGAACGCGTTCATCTCGAAACCATGTTTTTCGTTCTGGTTGCGGCACTAGCGGGTTCATTTTTTGACGAATGTTTTTTTTTTATTTGATTCGCTATCGTATGACACGAGCTTTTTTTTAAATTTTTTTTGATTTTTTATAAATTTTTTAAGTCAATATTTTTTTTTGTAAAAACATACTTTCAAATTTGCTCCTGAAAAAACATACTTTTACAAAAAGGTCCTGTCATACGATAACCAATTTTGTTTAGATTGAAAAAAGTCATTTTTTTCCAGATCGGACAATTTTTGGGACTGCCAGCGCTGCAACCACGAGGCCCCGTTTTTTTCTCTGCCGCCAGTTTGGAGCTCTATGAAACTATGTTGGAGTGAAAAATATAATTTTTTTGATTTTTTTTTATTGTAATTTGTTCAATTCTCTACAATAATAAAGTTTAGGAAAAATGTTTATTTTTGACTAAGTTATGAATTTTTAAAAAAAGGTCTGTTTTCTCTGCCGCGAATGTTATGTCCCACCTTAATCTTTCATTCTCATTGAATCACCACGTCAGTTTGCTGTCAAGTACAACTCCCAGATATTCCGTTTGAGTTGTCGGGATGAGTCGACTGTTGTTTTTTTCTTGTGGTATCTATGGTGGTATCTTGTATTTATTTGTAAACAAGACCAGATCCGTTTGTCTGTGTTGATGGATACGTAGATAATAGCTTAGTGTCGAAAAATATTTTCCGACTATAATTATACTAATATCGTCCTCATACGCTGTTATCTTTAGGGCTCTACCATCAAAGTTTTTCAGTAGTTTGTTGGCAACTAGATTACATAGTATGAGCGAGTAACTCCTCTTTGTGGTGTCCTCCTACTCACTTATCCTATCTATAGAAGTAGAGCCCTACTCGGCTTGGACTTTCCTACAATTGAATAGGTTTTTTATCATAAAGTCTATTGCTGGTGGTACATCTATCGCATGTAATCCGTTATGTCTGTACTAACTGTTTTTAAAGCTTTTAAAAATTATCTTTTATGATGCTGGTTTGACAAAAAAATTTGTATTAAATTATTTTGAATAAAAACTTCACTGATCTTAACTGTAACTATCTCCGCTAGCTACACACAAAGAATCTAAAAGTTTGTTAGAATTCATGTAAGAATAAGAGTTGAAAATTTGTAAAATACGAATTTAAAAAAAGCTCCTAACACTTCGACTTTTTTGTAAAGAAAATAAGTTTTCAAAGAACTTTCGCAAAAGCAAAAAAAAAAAAACCAATACCCGAATCAGGCTTTGCGATAGTTTCTAATAGTTTTTCATATTTTTCATAGATTACACAATTTTTTATATTTTTTTAATGTTTTTACGTTTATTAGCTAAAGGATTGAACACATGAATGGAGCAAGGAACAAGGATTGGAATAATTCAAACAAACAATTTAAAGCTTTAAAAAACCGTGTTCGTAGTGCTTTGAACTCTATTTTTTTTTAAACTAGAGTTTTGCAACTTGTAATCGCAACCCTTCATGTCTTCAATAACAAAATACAGAAAAAAAATTCCATAAAAGTATTTTGTTTTATATTTTTTTTATGTTAAAAAAAGTTTTTTTATTATAAAACACAAAAAATGTTAAAAATTTTATAAATTTTAAAATTTTTATTTCAAAACAGTTTCGCATCGCATTGAACCTCTCTTGAAACTCATGAAAATAAGCAAGTCACGTGCTGGCCATGAAAGCTTGCCCGACACACCCGCCTCGCCAAACGCCACATCACCCACCAGCTATTCACCATTACTCCGCGAGCCCAGGGTAAGAGCGTTGCCCCAAAAGCCCACCGAACAGCCAGCGCCTAAATGTTGCACGCTCAACGTGCTGGCTGAGCCACCAGCCGGCACACCCATACGTGCTGACATCGTCTTCATCCATGGGCTGCACGGATCACTGGTGAATACTTGGAAGCAGGGTCTGTGGGAGAATGAACGTCGTCCTGTTGGTTTTGAGCGTCCACCCAAGCTGCCGCTACGACCGCCAAAACGTCCGCGTCACTCTCGCACCACCGCCATACACCCGCCACACAAGCAGAAACGAGCACGTTTTCATCATGCGGCAAGCGATCAGCAGCTGTTGCTACAAAGTAGCTGTGATAATGATGACTATGATATACATGACGAAGCAGGACGGAGTAGTTGTACTGGCCATAATTCTGCTAAGAATGATGAGTGAGTTTTTAGTGCCTATATTTGTAAGTTTTCAATTAATATGTGTTATTTGTGTTTTGTTCTATTTTCTTAGCTTTTCATATATCTGCGGCGAGCCCGCAGACATTCAGCTGTGCGATGGGCTTGAATACAGCTTTCCCACATTCCGCTTGCGCATGAACGACAATGGTCGTCAGCTGCAGGCAGAGCTTGAATCAATGTTAAATGGCGAGCCAAGCTCACATTCTAACGCTGACAACTTAGAAGATCTTGTGGGTGTTGGCATGTCGCCACACAAACGCAATACAAAGAAAAAGCCGTCAAAGCCAAAGCCCTCAGCTAATGATCCCAATTATTCCAGATGCTGGCCTGGTGACTGGCTGCCCATTGATTGTCCTGGTGTACGCGTCATTGCTTTGAATTATACCACCGATCAGTATCTTTGGCGTCCTTTATGGAAGCCAAAAGAGCCACGCACAAATCTTGTGCAGCGTTCACGTGAAATGGCTGAGCTGTTGATAGCGCAGCGTGTGGGTTATGGTCATCCTATTATATGGGTGGGTCACTCAAAGGGCGGCCTGTTTGTGAAGCAAATCATTGTGGATGCCTGGGAGAGCGGGCGTCCGGCTGCAGCGCCCTTCTGGCGTTCGGCTCGCGGTGTTTTCTTCTATTCAGTGCCGCATCGTGGTTCTCACTTGGCCTCAATCAAGGCGCCGCTGCTGAGCAGATCGGTGGAGTTGATCGATATTGAGAAGAGTGCGTAGCATAATGAAGTTTTTAGAATTATTTAATTTTATTTCAACTTCTTTTTTATTACTTGCAGACAGCAAATATTTGATTGATCTGCATCGGCGCTTTGCCTGTCTTTACCAACTGGGTCATTTGAAGATTGAAGTTTTTAGCTTTGTGGAAACGGCTTTGACGTTGATGTCGGTGCTTTATATGCGCATTGTGGGCGTGGATTCAGCAGGTATGATTATATAAAAGGCTTGATATTATACGAAAAGCTACTTTAGTCTAATTAAATGAAAATATTTGAACAGGCATCTTTATGAATTGTTTAAAATTCTATAATTGATTCAAAAATTATTAAAATTTTACAAAATTTATATTTTTCAAATTTAAAATTTGTTCTTTGTAATTAAATTTTAATTTTAATGAACTAAAATTAATTTTTAAAACTAAATTTAATTTAAGTTTAATTAAAAAATTTAATAAATTTAAATAATAAATTTTTTCATTCATTATAATAATTTAATTAATTTATTTTTATTTAATTTATAATTTATATAAAATAATATTAAAAATTTTTAATTTTTTTTAAATTTTAAGTTTTAAATTTATGAAATAACTTTTATTTTAAATAACAAACTTACATTTAAATTTTAATTTAATCTTAAAATTTAAAATTAAAGATTAATAAAAAAATTAAATAAACTTAAATTTAAAATTTTTTAATTTTTTATAATAATTTAATTTATTTTTATTTAATTTATAATTAATATTCAAATAAAATTTAAAATTTTTAATTTTTGGTAAAATTTTTAAATTTTAAGTTTTGAATTTATTTAATTAATGTAATTTAAAATTTTCAATAAATAAATTAATTTCAATTTTTTAAAACTTAAAATTTAAGATAATTCCATTTTATTTATTTTTATTCAATTTCTTTTCAATTTGAATTTAAAAAATTAAAATTTAAATTTAAAAATTTACATTTAATTTTTTATTTAAAATTTAAAATATTAAATTAAAGTACTTAAATAAATTAAAAACACATTATTTAAAAATTTACGAAAATCAAAATTTTTACTTTGATTTTTAATAAAAATTTAATAAAAATCAATTAAATGATAATGAAATAAATTTATCTTAGCTTTTAAGTTTTAAAATTTTAAATGAAAGAATTAAAATGAATTTATTAAAAGAATTAAAATAAAATTATTTGTTTAAAATAAAAAATTTAACATTGATTTAATTAAATACATTAAAATATAAAATTAAAATAATTTACAAAAATTAATATTTATACATTTTATTTTGAATGTTAATTATAAATTTATTAAAACTTAATTGGATAAATTAAAAAATTTAAAATTAAAATTTTTTAATTAATCTTAAATATTTAATTTCAAGTTTTAATATTTAATTAAAATTTAAATTTTAAATTTAATTTTTTATTTCAAATTTTATTTTTTTAATTAAAGTAATAAATTTTAACCTTAATATTTATAAAATTAAAAATTTTAAATTTTATTTTTAATATAAACTATAAATAAAAAAAAATAAATTAATAAAATTATAATAATGAATTAAAAAATTTAAAATTGAAGTATATTAAACTTATGCATCAATCTTCAATTTTAAGATTAAATTAAAATTAAATTAAAATTTTAATTTACCATTAAATTTTAAATTTTAAATTTTAAATTTTAATTAAATTTTTTTAAAATTTAAAATTTTAAATTTAAAATTAAAATTTAAAATTTAAAATTTAAATTTAAAATTTAAAATTTAAAATTTAAAATTTAAAATTTAAAATTTAAAATTTAAAATTTAAAATTTAAAATTTAAAATTTAAAATTTAAAATTTAAAATTTAAAATTTAAAATTTAAAATTTAAAATTTAAAATTTAAAATTTAAAATTTAAAATTTAAAATTTAAAATTTAAAATTTAAAATTTAAAATTTAAAATTTACAATTTAAATTTTAAATTAAATAATTAAATAATAATTAAATTAATTAAATAATTTTTAAATTATTTCTTAAATTAATTATTTAATTAATTAATTTATAATTTAGAATTTTTTTAAATTATTATAATTTTAATTAATTATTTTAATTTAATTTATAATAAAATTTTTTATTTTAAAAACTTTTTAAATTTTTAATATATATAATTTAAATTTAAATATGAAATTGATATTTAATTTTTTAACCATTTAATTTATATTTATTTTATTACTCTTAAAAATAAAATTTAAAATTTTTAGATTTTGTAAATTTTAAAGGTTTATGTTTTAAATTTATTTAATTACTTTAATTTATATATAAATTTTAAATAAACACAAAAATTTAAATTTTTTAAATTTAAAATTTTAAATTATTAAAGTAATTTAATTTCGTTTATTTTTATTTTATTAATACTTAATATTAAAAAATAATATATAGAATTTTTTAAATTATTAAATTTATATTTATTTAATTGCTTTAATTTGAAATTTAAAATTTTTAATAAATGCACAAATTTTAATTTTGTTAATTTTAAATTTTTTGAATAATTAAAATAATTTAATTTAATTTATTTAAATTTAATTTATAATATATATTTAAAATAAAATTTTAAGTTTTTTAATATTTGCAATTTGTTTAATTTCTTTTATTTATGTATAATATATATTATATTATATATAAATATTTAAAATTTCATTTGATTTAATTTAAATTTATTTAATATTTTTAATTTTAAATTTTAATTATTTAAATTTTTATTTTTTAATTTAAATTTTTTGAATTATAATTTTAACTACTTACTTTAATTTAATTTAAAATAAAATTTTTTATTTTTAAAACTTTTTAAATTTTTTATTAAATTTTATTAAATTTAAATTTGAAATTAATATTTAAAATTTAAGATAATGCAATTTAATTTATATATATTTAATTTCTCTTAAAAATAAAATTTAAAATTTTTAGATTTTGTAAATTTGAAAGAAAATGTTTTAAATTTTTTAATTACTTTAGTTTAATATATATATTTTAAATAAATACAAAAACTTATTTTGTAAATTTTAAATTTAATTTTTTTTAATATATTATAGTAATTTAATTTAATATTTTTTCATTTAATTTAATTTATAATTTATTTTAAAAATGAAACTTAAAATTTGTTATTTTTAAAATTTTTTAAATTTTAAATTTATTTAATTTAGTTTAAATTTAAATTTTAAGTTAAATGTTTAAAATTTAAATTAAAAATTTAACATTAATTAATTAATTCAATAGGTGAATTAAAAATGTTATTAAATTTAATTTATAACTATTAAAAGTAATTTTTAATTTTTCCACTTATTCGAAAAAATTTTTTAAAATATTTTTATTGCAGATCCTGGCATTGGCGATGTCTGTGGCATTCATTTGGACCATCGTGAGATCTGTAAGCCACGTAGCAGAGAATGTATTTTGTACAAGGAATTAGTAAAAATGATAAACAAAGTTTGTTGATGGACAAAATAAACCGCCATATAAAGGAACAGCTACAAGATGATGCAGTACAAAAACTCACTAATGCAGCAGAAGTCAATTTTAAGATTTATAAAAGCATACAAAGCACTTTAGTGTACAGCTACTAATTTTTAATATTTTGAAATTTTCTTTTTAAGATACATATTAAGCTTCATGTATACAAATATATAGATAGATATAAGATATAAACTTATATGTATTTTTTTTAAACCTTTGAAGTTATTCGGCATAGAAGAGAAAATGAAAATCTCCATTCTGCCATGAATAATTTCAAAAAAAATTAAAGTTTCAGCAAAAAATTTGAAACATTTAAGATATATAAAATATTTTCATAACACTTAGTTTTGCAAAAATGTAACCATATTTCAAAATTTTCTCAATGAGGAAGTGGATATAAAATGGGCTTCATGTCTGGGCTGATTATGTTTAAAAGTTATGTAGCTCGTGTTATGATAATTATTTATGAACTTATAATTTATTATAAAAAATTTTAACGCTATCTACCAATATACTTCAAGAATTAATGACGAATTTGTTATACTTATTTAATTAATGCAAACGGTTTTTGGTAATTTTCTTATAGTTTTTTCAATTTTGTCGATATAGTTTTTATAAAAATAATTAAATATAACGAAAAGAACTATTTTAAAAGTTATTTTAATTTTTTGTAAAATATGATATTCAATTTCAAAATCCGGTGTACACATGTTAAAATTGCTGTCTCTAGTAGAAACTAGAGAAAATTATTTCTCACAGTGCAAATGTTTGTATGTAAAAAAAACTTTTGATAATCCTTTCTTTTGTTATGTTACCTTAAGATTAATCCTCATAATTGTACTAAGTAGCCATATAAAACTCATATAATTGTAACTAATACATAAGAAGTTTATTTATATATGTACGTTAGTAACTAATAATTTAATTTTTTTTTATAAGAAATTAAAAATAGCTAAATTAAAATAAGGATTAATTTTTTTAATAAATCACTATTATTCTAAGCAGAAAACCCAATACAAGCAATTATTTTGTTTTATTTTCAAATGGTCACTGATATTGACGGAGTTATTTTTAAAAAACAAAAAATTTAAATTTGAAATTATTGAAATTTATTTAACAAAAACCTCAGTATTGTGCTTACAATGCATTCCATTAATTTTTCTTTGCAATGTAGAAACAGTTTGAGTAGCTCTAGAATAGCTTGTCTAAAATTTAGTGCCTCAAAGTATGCACGTTTTCATTTACAGTGGTATTTTTTTTTTTTTTTATTTAAGAACAGTAAACCCTCGAATATCATGACCATACATCAATGTTACATTCATTTAGTTTTTTTAAGAGACCAAGTAATCACGTTAAATATAAAAATTTAACAGAAAATCAATGCTAGCATTGGACAAAAATAGAAGGAGTGCGCCGTTTATAATGAAATGTTGTACATATGATTGTTAAGTTTAAGTTTATGAAATAAAAAATTAAAAATTGATAAGGAGGTACACCAAAAAATTGACCGATCTTAACGAAACTCAATTAAAATACCAGAAAAATAAAATTGTAGATATGTACTAAAAATGGTGCAAATCACCCATTCATTTGGGATTCTTTCCTAAGACCTCTTTTAATTTTTAACATGAGTTTGTATTATACAAAAAATTACTTTAAGGACCAGTTTTTCAGTGCGGATTTAAGCTCTGGTCAAATTAAACCGAGGTTAATTCACCAAAAAGGGAGGTTAAAACTCTGTTTAACTAGATATTGCAGCATTCGTTTAAATTGAATTGACTTAAATTATCATATGATGTGTTTTTTTTTTGCTTAAACCGAGGTTAAATGTCCAATTTTGGTGATTTAACCTCGGTTTAATTTGACTAGAGTTTAAACCCGCACTGAAAAACTAGGGTACCTCTCTTAGACCTCTATTTATTTTTAACATGATTTTTGCTGACATACAAAAGTCAGCCGACCTCAGCATATCTCGGTCAGAATGCTAGAAAGATAGATAAATAAATAAATGCTAAAAACTGTCAAAATCGGTTTGTTCCTGTGGTACCTCTCTTAGACACACACATCTGGACAAAAAAATTGGTACATCACCTAAAAAATGCTTTGTGATCAATATGTCAAAGTTTAATTGAAAGTAAAAAATTTACCGTTACGCAAGTTGTCCCTTTATTGACTGGTAATCTATTTGCAGTGCAGTTTCTAACCTAAAATTTAGTTACCAAGGGATCACGAAGTAACAACGCGCTGTGAACAAAAAAATAGGTACACTTTCAGAAAATAAATATTTTAAGTGCATTTAAAAGAGTTTTTCTTCGTGGTTTTTTATTTAAAAGTATAGTTTTGGAAGTTTTCTTTAAAGATTTGTAAAATAATTTTAAATTTTGAAGCCTTCATAAAAGATTTTGGTATTCTTCGTATACCAGATTTCCACTATTTCGTAAGTAAAACTTACACGCGGGAAAGAATTTGCCAATCTCATAGTCAGGAGATGAAGGACTCAAAAAGTGGAACAACGCCCAATGGAGCGATGAGACCAAAATAAATTGGTTTTCTTATGATGCTGCAAAGAATGTTCGTCACCCAAAAGGCAAAGATTTCGTTCCGCGGTATACTCGGAAAACGATCAAACATGGTGGCGGAAACATAATGGTCTGGGAATGCTTTTCCCACTGTGGCGTAGACCCAATATTTCGTATTCAGGACATTATGACCCAATTTGAATATGTGGAAATATTACAAAGAATAATGCTACCTCACACCAGTGAATAAATGCCCTTAATTTTTGTATAAGGGCAAAAAAATTCGACTGTATGTCCTGGCCCAGTCAATCACCCGACCTCAACCCGATTGAGAATCTTTGGGTGAATTGAAGAAAAGAATATCTAATCAAACTTATAAAAATTGGGACGATTTGTGGGATAAAGTTCAGCAAGACATGGTTCAATATACCATTCGAGACGTGCCAGCATTTGGTTTCGTCCATGCCTAGAAGGGTTCAGGCTGTATTGAAGAATAATGGCGGATATTCAGGATACTGGTTCCTAAGCTGTGGTATTCACAAAACAATAAATAAAATGCAATTATCTCATTTTTTTTCTTTAGGAACTGCCGGTGTACCTATTTTAATGGCCACATGAAAATCATTGTCATTTCCTATTGTTAGGAATTACTTATTTTTCTTTATTTTTGTTTGGAATTCAAATTATTTTTCTTGTTTTAAATATATTGAACTCTAAAATTGTAATTACTTTTTTACAAAAAAAAATATTTTAATATTTCAAAAAAACCTACTAAAGCACTGATGTACCTATTTTTTTGTCCAGATGTGTTTATGAATTTTTGACATGATTTTGTGTGGGAAAATTGGTCCAAAGGCTAGACAAATAGAGTAATAGATGCGTTATGATAATGGTTGAAATTGGTCAGTTCCTAAGGGATCAGTTAAAATACTATAAAAATAAAGAAATATACAGTAATGTAAAATGGTCAAAATCTGTCAGACCTACGAGTTACCTCACTTGCACTAATTTTTTTTACATGATTTTGTATGGGAGGTACTCTCAAAAGTAGACCGATCTTATCGAAACTCAATCTGAAAGCTGTACAAATAGAATTACAGATGTGTACTTAAAATGGTCGAAATCGATTGGATCGGAAGGTATACTAATTTTTTACATGGTTTTTTTTATGAGAGAAACATATAAATCTTAGCCGATAATAACAAAAATTGATCAGAAAACTACCAAAATCAGTGAAAGATGTATACTGGAGCTGATTGCAATCGTTTAGCTCACTTGAACCTGTAGTACTAAATATATTAACAAAGCAAGTGCATAGAAGCAAACGTTTAAGAATTTCTTTTCAAGCCATTTATATTTTGTTATAAATATATGTTCAGGTTTATGTCGTTCCCCCCACCCCTGCCCCTCTTGGAACAGTAAAGTTTTGAAAATACTTTAAAAATTCTGATTTCGATATAATTTTTTTTCAACATAGCCCAGTAGTCCCAGTCTAAAAGACCTCAGAAATGAATCATGTAAGATTTTTCCTCATCTTTGACGAAATGTGCTGACGAAAATTCTATATAAAATACTCAAATTCGTGCAAAAACGGTATCAGGATCGTTGAACAACTTTCGTTGACGAACAATACACAAAGATTTTAAAAAATACCGTTTACGAATGGAATACCGAACCGTACAACATATTTCGTGGAAGAACACAATGCCAAAACGTTGAGGAAGAATCGTTAATGAAAGAAAGAAGAAAATTGTAGGAAATTTCTTTAACGAATTGCAGACCAAAATATAAAAAATCTTCGCTAAGTTTTCAATTCATTCATATTAATCTTCTTTTGAAACATAATATTTAAGATAACAGCAAATTATGTTCCCTCCTTCAATCTCCCACGAATAAATTTCACCGAGAGATGCCTTAAATATAAGACAGACGCGTTCAAGATTTTTTTTATTTAAATTATTTTGGGTTATGCTTCGCATGAAATTTTTATTTTTCAGTTTTCTAAAGCAATTGTTGGGACTTTGCCATTATAAGTGGAGTACTATATTATTCAAATTTACTTCACCTTAGTTCTTTAGGACTCAATCCTTTTGAGGTAATTTTCAATAATTTTTGACTTGATGAATGTTGATTTGTAATTCTTCAAAAGTTTGACGTTTATTAGATCACGATGCAAACATGATCTTTTCTGTAATCCCACAGAAAAAACTACACAGGCTTCAAATGGCATGATTTCGGAGGTCCTTGATATCGTAAAATCTCGAAATTAGTCGTCCAACAAATTTCTTTTGCAATAAAACGCTAGTTGATGCTTTTATTAGGGTTGTGGTTCAGTATTATTGAAACCACATATCGTCCAGATCTACTATTATGCTTTTATATTATCAATTATAGTATCTATTATTTTATATTATTATTTTCAATTTTAGGCAAGAAAAATAGGTTAACATTTGGCCAAATCAATCAGAATTGACTGTAACGGTTCATTACAAAGAGAAATTATTTTTTCCGTTTAAAAAAATTATTTTTTTAAGGACATAAAGACCCTTAATTGAAACATTTGCTCTTTTTTTGAAGCTCATATATTCTTTACACAAAGTGTACTTTAGTTTGAGTACCACTGTTATAGCAAGTTTAAAAAATTGCCTAAAAGTATGCCAGACTTATTTATTAAAATCTATTCAAAATCAAAACAGTGTGCACTTTATGAATTTTAAATGTACAGAAGAAATAGAGGGGTTGTTTTTTACAGTATCTCAGTAAGTAAGACATCATTTTTGTAAACTAACTCCTGGCCTGTGAAAAATAAATTATTTTTTGCTTTCGTAAAGTTCAAGAAAATATTTTTCATGTTCAGATATTAAGCTTTACTAGTTAATTTGTAGATTAATCAAAAGTAAAGTATAAAAACATTATAAAAATCCATACTGGTTGTAAAATTTTTCATGAAGATCTTTTTTCTGCATATATTTAAGTATGAACTATTTTGAAAAATATGATTTAATGGACAAATATTTGTTAAGAACATAAATTTTACAACAATTAAATTGAAGGTTAGTATGAAATTACAAAAAAATATTACAAAAAAATGTTTATCTTTAAATCATAAAGATACCTTTGCCATTCATTAACAGAGCTTTTAGTTCTTAAAATAAAATCACTTTTTTTTATTTTTATTTTACAATTTTTTTTTCTTTATTATTAATATAAATTATTATGCATATTCATTCTGTTACACCAAATCAAATCTCGTTTATGTGCATATAATTTGCGACATTTTAAAAATGTTTCTTAATAAAAATATTCAATTATTTTTTTTTTTGCAGCATAGACTAAAATATCACTTGTGAAAAATTGGCTTTAAGAAAATCTTTCAGTTTAGATTTTTAGTTATAGAAAAATTGTCACAATTTATGTGCATAAATTTTCAATTTACAGCGCAGCATGTTAAGAAAAATTAACAATTCTCAGAGTGTAGTTGAAAAAAAAAAACAAAATGTTTGCAAAAGTATTAAATTGTTTTAGAAACAAAAACAAAAGCAAACATAAAAAAAGAATGAAATAATATAAAAAGAGAACTTGCTCTTTTTCGGACTATAAAACTAATTAACAAAAAAAAATAGCTTAAAGCTGAACAGTCCAAATAAACAAATAAATAATGAACAGTTTAAATAAACAGTTCAAATAAATAGTTAAATAAATCAATAAATTAAAGTGGTTATTAAATATTAATACGCGAGTGTGTGTTCACAAATTCTAGTAAACATACTAAAATAAATGGCTGCTTAGTATAAAAAAAAACGCCAATTTTTAAGCAATTCGTTAACAAATATTGAACAAAGAAAGCGAAGAGATATGTAATCCGCTTTAGTTGTTGTTCTTGTTGTGATCACACTGCTGTGATCATATGACCATCGTCTTCATTAATACGATCGCTGCACTTGTTGTTGCTCTTATTGTTTTTGAGGTTTCTACTTTTGTTGTTGTTGAACGTCTGATTCACTTCGTTTTTTGGCGCCGGCCTGCTGGATACTTTAACAACATCATTTGTAACTTCCTTTGCCTCATCTTCCTCCTCCTCATCTTCTTCTTCATCTGATTCCTCCTCTTCGTTCTCTTCCTCAACGACAAGCTCCGCGCTTATTGTTGTTGTTGTTGTGGGTGGTGGTGAGTCACGCTCTTCGTTTTCTTCATAGATCACATCGCAATTTGTTGGTATTGTTTTCGGCGGTGGCTTTCGTACCGCTTTAGCACTTTTTTTGGCGCTGCCATCACCATTTCGTTGCGCCAACTCCTCCATTTGTATTTGCATCTCACGCAGCCGATCGGTGAGCAAATATAGATCACGCTCCTGTGACTCGCAGCGACTACGCAGTTCTGCGATTTCTCGCAGATCCTCCTGGCGAGGATCGCGGCGCTCGTAACGCATGCGCATCTCTTCGAAACTGTGGAGTAGCAATGAGAGTAAAATAGAGAGAAAAATTAGTATAAATTCAGAATATTGTTTATTTTATATTATTTTTCTTCTTAAATCATAGAAAAAAGCTTTGAAAAAAAATGTTCGAGGATAATTCGAGAAATGTTTTAACCCCTTAGGATCACCCCAGTAAACGAAAAGTATAATTTTTGAAACCAGTTATGAAAACTTTTGGTAGAAGTTCGCACTCAGATGTAAATGATTTTGACTAAAATGGCTCTCAAATACGATTTTTTTTATAACTTTGAAATGTTTTAAAGAAAAAGCTTTTGAATGGTCTGTAAAATAAAGAATTATTTTGAACAATCTTTCGAACAACTTAACGGGGGACATGACATTGGCCGTTTGTTTAAATTGATTTCTTATTTTGTATTTTAGTAAATATTCTTGAGATTCTATGAAAAAAAATTTCATGGAAAAATTCTTACGGGTTCAAAAGTTACGGCCGGATTAGTGAGAGCGCATTTGTATTTTTCTTTGCACTTTTCTTTGTTCACAAACTTTGAACGCGTTTATCTCGAAACCATGTTTTTCGTACTGTTTGCGGCACTAGCGGGTTCATTTTTTTACCAATTTTTTTTTTTTTATTCTTTTAAACTTGATTCGCTATCGTATGCCACAAGCTTTTTTAAAATTTTTTTCTATTTTTTATGAATTTTTAAAGTCAATATTTTTTTCGAAAAAACACACTTTTAAATTTGGAACATCAGCCAAAATTTATAAAAAATTTAAAAAAAGCTCTTGTCATACGATAACCAATTTTTTTAAAATTTAAAAAAGTCATTTTTTCCAGATGGGACAATTCTTGCGGCTCCCAGCGCTGCAACCACGAGGCCCCCGTTTTTCTCTGCCGCCAGTTTGGAGCTTTATAAAACCATGTTGGAGTGAAAAATATATTATTTTGAATTTTTTTTTTCTTGTAATTTGTTCAATTCTCTTGACTGAGTTATGAATTTTCAAAAAAAGGTCTGTTTCTCTGCTGCGAATGTCATGTCCCTCCTTAAAAAAGTATTTTTGAATTTTTCTAAATTTTGAAACAAAAAATTCTGTAAAAAACTTTTTTAATGAAAAAGCTCTTGTACTAGCCCACTAAAAAAATATTTTAAGCTTTTTAATATTTCATTTATTGCAAGCTTTAATATTAAAAAGTTCTTTAAATTTGATTGCTTTCGATCAGAAGTCATTTTTCGATTCTTTTATGTTTTACTCAAGAAGCTCTGTTATTTATAAATAAAAAATAAAAAAAAAAATCTGATATATAAAGTATTTTTAAAAAAAAAATATTTTTAAATTTTCAGACAAAAAATTGTAAAAAAAGTTTTTTTTAAGTATAACTCACTGAAATACATACATCAGCGCATTTTTAATCATTTTTTTTTTATATATATAAATAGTTACTACTATTAAGAAAACCTATTTAAATAATTTCATGACTGCCAATTTTTGGTTTTTTAATAACACGTTTATAGATGGCTGAAGCGCATGCTCACTGTACAACAACAACATTGATTTAGCGTCGGCGTTAAAAAGGCGTTTGTTTTTAATTCAAATAAAATTTAGTCACGCCACTTATGGCATACTATAAAATGATGGCAACTCTACTTACAGATTTGTCAAGCAGCGACACTTGCGATGCAGCTGTTCAATTTCGTTGGCATTGCTGATGTCCCGTTTGTCCAGAGCGGTTTTGTCAGCATCATAGTCGGCCTTGAGGTCCTTGAGATCGCGTTGATGTCGAAGTTCAATATCTCTGGGTTGTGTTTAGTAGATATATGTTTTGTTTTATATTGAGTGGCAGTTGAGCAGAGTTTAAGTGGAAGTGTTTAATATGTTTTAAAATGTGCACAAAAATGTAAATAAACAAAAGGGAGGAGGATAAAAAGGGCGTGGTTATATCAAATAAAGCAATTATTTAAGAAAAAATAATGAAAGAATTTACAAGCGATATGAATTTGAGGCAATTTGATAAGAAGTGATGATAATAATAATGAAGTTCAAGTAATTAAACAAATGTTTTTTTAAAATTTCGATACATAAAATTTTTTAATAAAAACTAAAAATTTACAAAAATTCAAAATACATACAAAAATTTTCAAACATATATTTATTGAAATCAAAACACTTTGTCAAGTAATTTAACATAATAATTTACAAAAACCACAATAAATTCAATGCAACTTAATGCTATTAATTAGAGTATTTTTGAGTTACAAAATTATAAAAGTTTTAATATATAATAAATAGTAGTAGAAGTAGTAGTAGTAGTAGTAGTAGTAGTAGTATTAAAAGTGCTTCTCAAACAAATGCCCATAGCGCAAATAAACGATGGCAACACAGTTCAAAATCAAACATGCTAACGTTATGATTGGCGACATGGTCAAATAAAGCACAAACAATGACGGTATAAAAGGACACGCCCCCTTTGTGAGCACAATTAAAGCAGTGATGACTAACGATGATAAATTAGCATCGGCTCGATAGTGATGCGTGATACTGTTGAGAAATAATACGAAATTTGCATGAGTATTCATTTAAGAATGAAGCGCTCAATAAATTAATTTTGTACTATTTTACAAAATGAACAACAATTTTTTTTTTTACAACAATGGAGAAAGCGAGGTTAGAAAAATGCAACAAATATAAGTACTGATTTTGAAATATAAAAATTGTTTAGTAATTTTTTGCATGCTTTAGCAGGAAAGACAATTTTTTTAGCACTTTGAAGGCAGACATTTATCTACAAACACTAGGAAGGGAAGCCTAGTATTACTTAGAAACCTAGAATTACATATGAAATAATTTTTAATACGTCTTCAATAAATTTGGCTGTCAGATACCTGATCAGGAATTTCGAATTATTCGAAAAAACTGTTGTCGGTTTTTATGCACAGTTAGTTTGCTGCACTGTGTAATATTTAAAACTAAGAAATTCAAAGTTAATCTTTAAAATTGTAAATAAATAAATTTGCATCATTCGCCAATTTTTAAAAATTTTATATAAAATAGAACCATTTCATTCTGGAATGTAAGCTAGGCTTATAAAAATATTAAAAAAAGCCAATGAAACAGACTTTTTGTAACAAATTGTATTTTTTGAAATGGCCAATTTGTTTTTTTTTTGTTTTGTATTTTTTGAAATTAATAAATTTTTTTTTTAAAATATAAAAAAATTTTATAGATAATAATTTTTAAAGACAGTATAAATTGGAACTCAATAAAATTCAATAAAATCCAAAAAAAATTAATATTTGTAAGAATATGTCTTTAACTATTCAACGCTGTTCTTCTTTCTGGCTTTACTTTAATGTAAAAAATAATGAGAAACTAAGCAAAACTACAATACAAGCATATCATAAGGTAAAGGATACGATCACAACAAGTAACAACACCCAGAATTAAAAATAAAGTTAAAAGCATACAAATCTAACCAATTCGTTAAAGCATGAGTTGCAGTTTTATGGCATGCAGCGCAGTTAATAATTTCTTTAGGAGTGAAAAAATATGTATTTCTACTAAAAGCTTTGCTATGACATAGAACTTACTTGATTTTTTCCTCCGCGTTGGCCAGCTTCTTTCGATGTCGTTCGGCGAGCTCCTGCAGCGCCTCATCCTTTTCCGCTAGCAGTTTGGCTTTTTGTTTTGCTGAAATATGTCATAGATTAGTTATTATTGATTTTAAGAAAAATAATTTAAATTTCTCTTCCACAACCTAATTCTTTTTTATGCTGATCCACCATTTCCTGCGTGGACAATTGTAGCTCGGTATTAAATTCTTCTTTAACCTGACCCAGACGCTCGCGAAACTTTTCCTCCATTTCAAGTTTTTCCTCCTCGAATTCTTTGCGCAGTGATTCTGTTGGTGAAATAATAGATTTGATGATTGAGTTCTTCAGAGAATTATACTTAAACTTACCCTCGAGAGCTTCGCGACGCGCCTCTTCCCGGCACATGGCATTCTGGTACTCACGATCGGCACGATCAAGATGCATGCGCGTCTGCAGCAATGTGTTGTCGGATTTCTCACGCAAATCTAGAAACTCAGAGTTTCTCTGATCGAGTCGCTCTTGCAGCTCAGCAAGCTTCAAGAAAGAGAAAAAGAATAATGGTATTAGAAGGAGGTCATAGTAAAAAAAAAAACGGTAGTATTTCGCAGAAATGTAAATCAGTGACCTCATCGTAAGAAATACGTAACTAAGCTATAACTGAAGGTGGGTTATAATCCTTTTTGACACGTGGAATCAGTTCAGATGCTCTCTTAGATGAGCAGCTACCGTAACTTTTAACTCTTCAACTGTGTGCCGACAAGGAATAACATCTAAAGTCACTTTTCAGGTTTTCAGGGGAGCATTCTTAATATTAAAATCACTATCTGAAATCATAGAACCGATTTAGCGGATTTTCATGCACTGTAAAATTTTGCTCAGTGATAGACAACATGTACTTTTCCTAGTACCGATAATTTTAGTGGTTGGAAAGAGGTGTTAAACATAACACTCTTGTCTCTTTAATAAGTTTACTGGAGAGTGTCCAGCAAAGGGTCATTCGCAGACCAAAGCTTCATTCTCTTCCTTTTGAACCCACAAATAGAAACTCTTATATCCTTTCGTAAATCCAAACGCACTCACTGGGTTAAATTTGCCAGATTGGCTCTTGATTCTTCTGTTGAGTCCCTTGAGAAAACCATGGTGGTCCCCTTTGGGGTTTCGAGTGGTGGAGTAAACATATCTAAGATCCCAGAAAAACATAAGGAGAACGTTCAACAGGTGCGCTAGCGAGAACAAAGAAATACTTAATACTTACAAGAAAACAATTCGACACTCGAAAAAGCAATCTTGGAAAGACTACACTCGTTCAATTGAACAGACGGAATCTACTGTAGAATCACCGAAGCTCCTAATCAATGCACATTTTCCTGGCTGCAGGAGTTGGCTCATTGGCTCATTGGGATGCATACCAAAAAAATTGAAATACCATTTAACGTCCACTGCCATAGCTGCGATGGCCCTTATTAAAAACGTCAACACAATTCTCATGTACTTGCCCAGCTCTGGCAATATCTAGAATGAGCTCACTAGGTTAACCTTGCTCCAACAACCTACTTAGTTGAGTTGTCAACTGCTGAGCGCAATAATATTCTACGATTCCAATATCAATACTCTAGATGCGTTACACTCCCAAACGGACAGAAAATAGAGGTTATGGCATCAAAACGATTCAACAGATTGCTAATTGTATACTACTAGGATCATTATCACCATCCTAACCAACCATCCAAACAAGACTTTTCTTAACATGTTTTCAGGTTGCTGCACCAAAAGACGTTTGGACATTTTCAACCTTTTTCTTTCAAAGTTACATTAAAAAAATGTCCAGTACAGGGTTTAAAGACTCAAGTTCCTCAAGTTCTTTTTAAAAATTCAGCTCATGGAGCTTGCATCGTGACATGCATTCCTCGGGCCATAATTTTTTTTTTTCGGAGTGGATTTCGCTGAATTCAGGCTCCTCAAACGGAAAACTGTTGACGAAGATCCCTTTATTTTCACACTTTAATAGCGATATAACAGCAATACGATTCTTATTATCTAGCCACACCTTCATAAAAGATGATCAATAATTAATTGATTGAAAAAAAAAACAATTTTTTATTCTCGATACAGTCTATCACTTTACAGATTATATTTCTTAAGCCATGGGATAAAGGATGATCCAATAGTAGGTGTAACACTTTCTTATCGATTAAGATCTGCATTATCGACCCTTGTTCGCCATATTTTGTGTCATTGTCATTGTGACAGTAGAGGATTTTAGTTATGGATCGCTACCTGAAAGAATGAAATTCCTTATCTTAAAAAATCTTAAATTCCAAGTCAATGGTGCAAACGCTGATTTGCTGAAGATGATGATTTTTTTCTAAATAATCATCTTTTCAGACGAGACTATTTCCAACTCGGCGGCTATGTTTACTAGCAAAACCGTATCTGTGGGACTTGGAAAATTCACAAGTGAGCGTAAGAAAGCCAGTGCGAGTCACTGTTTGGCGCGAATCATGCGTCGGAGGCATCATCGGGCCGTGTTTTGGAATATGAGAACGAAAACACCCAAAATGGGCCGTGTTTTGGAATATGAGAACGAAAACACCCAAAATGTCAACTCTGAGCGGTACCACACTATGTTGAAGGACTATTTTTTGCTGGAGGTTAACTTTCAGGGTCTGGACGATAGTTGTTTATACAGGACTGCGCTACACCCCACACAAATCACCTCAATTTGGACTTTTTGCGACGCAAATTCCCGAACAGTGCAATTTCTCATCGCGGTGATGTGAATTGGCCGCCCAGATCATACGATTTAGCGCCGTTCGGATATTTTCTGTGGAGTTATACGAACAAATGATTCGAAGGCGATGACAGACTTGAAAAGCAATATTATTCCATCGGTGATTCCATGGCTATTCGGTAAGTCGTGGATTCCGGAGAAAAAAATATTCCGAACCGTTTGCGTTTTATTCAAAATCAAAGCACCTCACGTCTTAAAAGAACACCCTTTATTAATGGGGAATGTTCAAATTTTATATTGGAATGGATGCGTTCAATGTTGTAACAGTATTTAACGTCCCTACTAAGTACTAAATAATTTTTTTCCTCCTACTTCTACTCACCTCTGCTCTGAGCTCCTCCTCGTTGGCTGTGTATCGCGTTGTCAGCGCACGCAACTCCTCGATATGCTCGGTCTGCAGTTTGTCGAGTGCATCGCGTCGCTCATCAATGAAGACGGATTCTAATTCGGATTTCAGTCTTGTCATCTCTGTGCTGTAGGAGACAAAGATAGAGACAAATTAGATTATAACTTTATTGCAATGAGAGTGAATTATGCTTTGAGCTTTAAACTTACTAAAGTTTGTTTTCCCAAAAGGCGGCAGCTTCGTTGCGCACATCATCGATGCGCTGTATTAATTCTCTTTCTTTGTCGTAGATTTTGCTGTAAGGAAATTAAAATTAATTTCTTTGTTTTCAGATGTTCAATTCGAAACTAATCTGACCATCACAAACATACAAAAAGAAGCAGTATAATTCCAAAAGGACTTTACCGAATTAATTAAACAGAATTTCACAAACCAAGGTGACAAGCCACCATTCAAAGAATTCTGCCCACGCGAATACACAGCAGGGGTCTACTATCTTGAGACACAATTTCACGTTTTGCCTCAATAAAGTAGCTGGAACACCTTGGGCAGGCACTGTGGACGAACGAAGACCAAATCGGCCACGGTTTATTAGGTCCGAATATCGTCGCTTGTTTTTTAACGCTTTATTGACATAAAATAGACTAACTACGATACTATTTCTGGTGACTTTTCAGGCACTTGTTGGATATGTTTCGGGTACATTATAGTTAAAAACTTTTTCAGGAAATTTTGGGTAAAATATCGAGTAAATTTCAGTTAAAAAGTCAAGTACTTTTCGCACACTAATCAGTCAAATAATTCTGTCCTATGCGCTGTAGCTCGTTTGCATTCGTTTTCATATCAATGTGCGATTCTTAATTTTTCATAAGCTTCGCAGTTGTTCGTCGCTACTAATAGCTTTAAAAAATATAATTGTGCCCGATACTCCGGACTTTTGTAACTGAGCACTTTCGTATGGACACAATTGTTTCTCGGGTATAAAAACTAAATTGGACTTCGTTGTACCGTTCTAAATAACTTAGCTTATTTTACTTCTTGCTGGCTTGACAGCTTCTTTCGAGAAATTCTGTTTAAATAACATTTTGGAGGTTTTCTTGTGGTATATCCTTGGTTCACAATGTGAAGTTCTTCTCTTTGTCTATAGTTTTTGCTTGCCACTTACTTATCACACTGATATTTAATCGTCCTAACAGCTTCAATCTGTTCCTCGAGATTCTCGTTGGCCGTCTGCAGATCATTGCGTAGCGCCTCAATCTGTTCGTTGAGCGATTGCAATGATTGTTCCTGCTCGTTGGTTAGTCCACGCAGTGATTTAACTTCAGCCTCGTAAGGCCGCAGTTGCTGCAGCTCTCTAAGACGCTCCTGTGCAGCACATTCCAGTGTGTCAGTGCGTTCCAGTGCCTCGCGACGTCCATGCTCGGCTTTGTCGATTTTCTCCTTGCAGTTGCGCTGCATTTGACGCAACTGCCACTCGCAGTCGGTCATGAGAGACTCTTCGCGATCTGTGGGGGGGGGGTAAATAAATTGAATGATTTTCATTAACTTATAAGCTTTAAAAAATAGCTAACCTTGATTTTGGTTTCTCAGCATTTCGAACTCCTTCTGCCATTTGTCCTCGCTGATTTTACGCTCCGCCTCTGAGTTCTCTAAAGAGTTGCGTAATATTCGCACCTGTTCTTCCATTTCCAAGCGCAGCTCTGCCATTTGCTCGCGGCACTGCTCTGCATCACTTTGAGCGACAGCAAATTGTGTTTGTAAATTACTAGCCAGCTGTCGTGTTTGTTTGTACTTCTCCTCCAGTTCTTTGTACTTTTGTTCGAGGTCCTCTGATGGAGTCAAATAGAAAAATTTATAAAAGCAATTTTTTTTTAATTTATTTTAAGTTGAATTTAAGAGAAATTTCATTTAAATTAATTTAAATTAATTTAAAAATGAATAAAATTAAAATTAATTTTAAGAGAAATTTCTCATATTGCCTCAGCACTCACCATATTTTCTATTGAGTTCCTCTTCATTGTCGCAGTATTTGTGCCGCAGACTTGTTTTCTCATCCTCCAGCAATTTAAGTCGCTTGCGCACATATTCGTCGTCCTTGTGCGCCGCCACAAGCTCGCCCTGAAGTCCTGTAAGATTAAAGAGAGTTTGAAATTTTTTTTTATGTTTTGTTATAACTGTTACTTACTGTCCACATTCCATGTTTTTAAGGCCAGTTCCTTTTCCATATTTTCAAGTCGCGTCTGCATCTCACTGACCTTGGTCTGCAGGTTGTAGGCGTTCTTTTGTGCATCCTCAAGCTGTGCGCTGTAGCGTGATTCCTGATCTACCAAATCACGCCTTAAGTAAAGAGAGAAATAAAGAGAATTTTAATACAATATTTTTGTCAAAGGCTTCTGCATAATTAAACAAAACTTTGTGGGTATAAAAAATGTTTTAGGCGTTATTAAATTTTTTTATTTTGGTAAAGATAGAAAAGTATAGATAGAAATAGAGAGAATCTCTATCAAATCAAAGATTTATGCATCATAAAATAAAATTTTGTGAGTACATAAAATATTTTGGGCGTTATTTCAATTTTTATTTTGGGCGTTATTTCACTGAACCATAAAATTTTTTTTAAAAATTAAAAAAAAAATACTAAAATTTTGTTTGTCTTAAAAAAAGTTTAAACATAACAAAAAAGTAGAGAAACCGCAGTTAAGACCACCTCCGCCGGTGGTTTATTTAACCCTGAATTGTCTGCAGTAAATTTAATTAAGTTTTTTGCCACACACAGACACTCTCTCTCCCTTCGACCTATCTATCACCACATCTCTAACCTGGCAACGCTCATAAAAATGTGTAACTAGCACCTTGGTTCAAGTGTAAAATTAACACCGCGAAAAAAAAATGTTTCATAAACGTTTCATAGAAAAAAGAAAAAAAATTTTAATTCCTTGACCAAATGTTTATGTTACACAAAAATTAAGATACTTGACGTACAACTTGTTGAGTAACAAAAATAAACGTTGAAAAATAATTTAATTTAAACAAAATAACTGAGTCATAAAAGATGTGTGGTGCTGCCTCTTCATTTTGGCGAAAATGTGTTTCAACATAAAAATTAATTTAATACTTAGCTAGTTTTGAAGATTTTTTTTTTTGTTTTGAATATATTCATATATAACATATATATGTGTGACAGTTATGCTTTAAGCATTGTTATAAAGCTGTCTCTATTGTTATACGAAAAATCTCTTAGAACTCTTTAAAAAAATACTATATTTTCCAAATATTTGCCAAAGCAAAGATGTGTGATCTTTATGTAAAGAATTATTGGCATATTTTTGAATTTGTATATAAACAATGCGAATTTTATGAAATTTTTTCAAAACTTAAATATTCACACAAAACAAATCAATCTTGCCTTAAACTGGGCCAATAAGTATTCATCAATATACATATATCAAAGTAAAATTTTGCTTATATAAATATATATTTATAAAAATTTTTTAGTTATAAATATACATATATAAAATATCTAAATATTTATGAGTAATAAAAAAACACCGTTGCACAGAAATAAGGAAATATAATTATAGCTGACGTGTTTATGATTTTTCTCTATGAAAAACATGTCACGGTCTGTAATCTTATGGTTCATGAACTCAATGTGAAGGCGTGTGCATTTCTCAAGCTCCGGTCTGTTACAACGCAATATAAATACTGTCTGAATTGCGTTACTCAAAATATGGGCGTTGTGGTATAATAAATAATAGAGTAATAAAATAAAGACGTAAATAAAACATATGTCTTAGACTGTCGTTTGTGAGGTGATAGAAATTGCTTTTTCCAATGAAAATATGTCACAAATAATATTTTATGACGGAGAAAATCTGAAGAATATACGTGATCGAAAAAGCACTATAATTTTCTTTATTAATTTTCTGATAGATTTTTGTCTGTTTATAACAAAACTTTCTTGTCTATGAAAAAGTTTTTATATATTAAGAGTCCTTTCTTAAAAAGCACTTTAAAAATTTGCTTCTTATTGAAGTGAAACTTCTTTGGCGGCGAGTGAAATTTCAAGGTCTCTTATTCGTGACGCTTGGCTAACGTTTTCAATTCATGTGAAAATTTTAAAAAAATTATTGCCGCTGCCGAGAATTGAACTCCGAACATCGTTACTTAAGAGTCGGAATCTATATCTTTACGCCATGTAGGCACATGAAACTGAGCAAATAAAATGTAATTAAAACTGAACGCGAAACATTCTCTCCGTAACATTAATTTTCATCCGAAAAGTATGCACGGAAAATTTATTTCTGTTAGCTTCAAACGGAAATATTTAGGCACATCTAGTGGGAAAAAATGTACTGCCTGTTCGCTGCAGTAATTAATTTGGTTCGTTGGTTGTGATCAAAAACTTGACAGATGATTGACAACATGCAAAAACCGGTTAATTCAATAAAATAAAAGCAAAAAGTGTTAAAAGTGCAATATTTAAGACTGCCGAGAATAGTTTTTGCCAGCCAAAAAACGTCTCAAAGCTAAGAAAAATAGCTAAAACAGGAGCAGAACACGTTCGTGAACATAAAGAGCGAATTAGAGCTCTTAAGAATGCAGCCGCAGCTGGGTGTGCAACTAATGATGAAGGTAAGGTGATTGCAACATCGGCTGAGATCCAAAATGCCGTTTTACGAAGCATCAGTGTATTTTGATGAATCTACAAATAACCAATCCCTAGAAAAACACACATACCAAAAAAGTTGATACACTCAACAATCAACGTTCGCTGCTTTACGAGGCTCTCACTCAACATAGCAATTATTATAATCAGGAAGCAGGAGGTAATAATGAACAAGATTTGCCTCTGCTTTCGGAGGCTTCTTCAAAGAGTACTATGCAAATGCAATTCAGTATTCAAAAAGTGATAATGTTGAGAAGACATTCGAAAGCAACTAACAAACCAACTGAACTAAAACAAGGACCGAAAATAACTGTTTTTTACAATTTTCAAATGAAAAAAATTGTTGAAAGCCTTTTTCAAATAAACCATTATGTTACAAATGCCCTCAGCCTGACGAATATTAAGTGCCTTTTAAATTTTAGACTGATTCTTTAAAAGTTAAAATTTAAATGTTATTTTTTGACTTGTATTTTTTCGAGGAAAAATAAAGGTTACTTTTGACTTTTATTTTATCTGTCAAAAATAGCAGTTATTTTGTGGCTTTAATTTTTTCAGTCAAAAATATCAAGCAATTTGTGTTTTTTTAAAGGCCGCTTGACAGATTGAACTGTTGACACCATGTGTAAATTGTCTCACCGATGAGATGAAAATAATGGTGTCAAAATTATTTTAGACGGTAAAATAACTTGAACAAATATAAATTACCTGATATTTTTGACCAAAAAAATTAACGGCAGAGTATAACTGTTACTTTTGACCTATAAAATAAAAGTCGAAAGTAACTGTTATTTTTTCCCCAAAAAACTATAAGGCACAAAATAAATGTTATTTTTGTCGGAAAAAATAAAAATTAAGAGATGAAAGTTAATATGTGACACTTTCGACAAATATTGAATCAACAGATTATTATTCCATTTCGTATTGATTGAATTTTTTTCAGATACTTTCTTTCTCTATTTCACACTAAAATCTCTCTTATTTCTTACTGTTAAAGAAGTTTCACTTCTGCCACGTGTACGTTGCTACACGCGAGTTTTTTCTAAGTTTTTTGGTTTTTATACCCTAAACCTGAAAGGTCAGGGTATATTAACTTTGTGCAAACGTTTGTAACGCATAGAACGAAGCGAGTCCGGTACAGAAAAGTATATATATTCTTGATCAGCGTCACCACGTGAGTCGAGCTATTCATGTCCGTCCGTCTGTCCGTCTGTGTGCTGTCCGTATACACAGGATAAGAAGAAGGAGTTGAGATAATTGAATGAAACTTGGTACACATAGTCACATAGACCCAAGGATCTGCACTATTGAATATTTTTGGAATTCGCCCACGGACACGCCTACCTCCAATACAACGCAAAAATTGACAACTGCATAACTCAGCTCATAATTAACCTACAACAATAAAATTTGGTATGTATGTGTTTTGTATCAACACAAAGATGTTTTTGAAAAATGGGTGTCATCCACTCACGGACACGCCCACCTCCCATACAACCCAAAAATTGAAAACGCAATAAATAAGCCTCTGTTTAACCTACAGAGCTAAAATTTGGCACGAATGTTTTTTATGACAAGACAAAGATGGTTTTGAAAAATGGACGTCATCCGCCTACGGACACGACTACCTCCCATACAACCCAAAAAGTTTAAAACTCAATAAATAAGGTTATGTTTGTCATAGAGAAATTAAATTTGGTATGTATGTATTTCATATCAAAACTAAGGTGTGTTCGGAAATTGGGAGTAATCCGTCCATTTATACGCCCACCTCCCATAGCGAAAGCACAATAAAGGCATTTACTGTGAGCTACAGGAATAAAACTTGGTATGTGTAAATTTTTCATCATCATTTAAATGCAATTAAAATATAGCCTTCATCCGCCCACGGAGACGCCCATTTACAATAAAAATTTTTTTATTTTTGAAAAGTGGGTTTAGGGTATTTCATAGTCGGCCTAGACCGACTTTAGACTTTCTTTACTTGTTTGTTTTGAGAATTTTCTTTTGACCTGAACAAAACTTATTTTATTAGAAATATAACTCTGCTTTTTTATACCCTAAACCTGAAAGTTCAGGGTATATTAACTTTGTGCAAACGTTTGTAACGCATAGAACGAAGCGAGTCCGGTTTAGAAAAGTATATATATTCTTGATCAGCGTCACCTCGTGAGTCGAGCTATTCATGCCCGTCCGTCCGTCCGTCCGTCTGTCCGTCTGTGTGTTGTCCGTATACATAGGATAAGAAGAAGGAGTAGAGATAATTGAATGAAACTTGGTACACATGGTCACATGCACCCAAGGATGTGCACTATTGAATATTTTTGGGATCCGCCCACTGACACGCCTACCTCCCATACAACGCAAAAATTTAAAACTGCATAACTCAGCTCAAAACAAGCCTACAACAATAAAAGTTGGTGTGTATGTGTTTAATACCAACACAAAGATGTATTCGAAAAATGGACGTCATCCGCTCACGGACACGCCCACCTCCCATACAACGCAAAAATTGAAAACGCAATAAATAAGCCTGTGTTTAACCTAAAGAGCTTAAATTTAGCATATATGTTTTTTATAACAAAAAAAAGATGGTTTTGAAAAATGGACATCATACGCCTACGAACACGCATACCTCCCATACAAGGCGAAAATTGAAAACTGCATAACTCAGCTCATAGTTAACCTACAACAATAAAATTTGATATAAATGTGTTTTATACCAACACAAATGGACGTCATCCGCTCACGGACAAGCCCACCTCCCATACAACTCAAAAAGTTTAAAACTCAATAAATAAGGTTATGTTTGTCATAGAGAAATTAAATTTGGTGTGCATGTATTTTATACAAAAACTAAGGTGTGTTCAAAAATCGGAAGTAATCCGTCCATGAACACGCCCACCTCCCATAGGGAAAGCACAATAAAGGCATTTACTGTGAGCTACAGGAATAAAACTTGGTATGTGTAAATTTTTCATCACCATTTAAATGCAATTAAAATATAGGCTTCATCCGCCCACGGAGACGCCCATTTACAATAAAAATTTTTTTATTTTTGAAAAGTGGGTTTAGGGTATTTCATAGTCGGCCTAAACCGACTTAAGACTTTCTTTACTTGTTTTAATATAAGAAACTAAAACTTTATTGTAGCTGTTTCCGTAGCGCATAAATTCCGATAATTTTAGTTCAATTATTTATACTTCTTGAGAAATTTACTCAAGTTCAAAACAATTGAAATGACGCTGAAAACCATTAAATGTTGCTTCGTTATTCTTGCCTTTTGTTTTAATTTTCAAACTTGCTTTTTGATACTTTATTTCAGTACATTTTCTGCACTTCATAGCTTTGTTCGGCGTTTTTTTATTGTTTATTTTTTGTATTGGTTTTTTTTTTAAATTTTTATTCAGTGTTGAAATCATCTTCATTGCTTTTCAATGACCTTTTCTTGAGAAATGTAAACAATTCGACTATTGTTTTTATTTATTTTAATTTTTGTTTTTTTTTTATTGTGCTCAACACTACTGCGGAAGAAAGAAAGGGAATTTGTTGAGGGATGCAAAGAATATATATTTTAAAGAATCTTTAAAAATTTTCTATGTGAACATAAAGAAGCGCTACATGCTGTTTTGATTTTATATATAGTTGGTTTTGCTATAGAAAAAGATCAAATAATGTATATTTGATGATATAGCAAGATTTTATATAGTTTTTATACCCTAAACCTGAAAGGTCAGGGTATATTAACTTTGTGCAAACGTTTGTAACGCATAGAACGAAGCGAGTCCGGTATAGAAAAGTATATATATTCTTGATCAGCGTCACCACGTGAGTCGAGCTATCCATGTTCGTCCGTCTGTCCGTGTGTGTGTTGTCCGCATACACAGGATAAGACGAAGTTGAGATAATTGGATGAAACTTGGTGCACATGGTCAAATGCACCGAAGGATCTGCACTATTGAATATTTTTGGAATTCGCCCACTATGTTTGTCATAGAGAAATTAAATTTGGTATGTATGTATTTTATACCAAAACTAAGGTGTGTTCAAAAATTGGAAGTAATCCGTCCATGAACACGCCCACATTCCATAGCGAAAGCTTAATAAAGGCATTAACTGTGAGCTACAGGAATAAAACTTGGTATGTGTTAATTTTTCATTAACATTTAAATGCATATAAAATATAGGCTTCATCCGACCACGGACACGCCCATTTGCAATAATATAAATTTTTTTTTTTTGGAAAAGTAGGTTTAGGGTATTTCATAGTCGGCCTAGACCAACTTTAGACTTTCTTTACTAGTTTTCATTAAAGTTGTACTGAAATCAAAGAGGGACATTATGTTAGCGGTAGAGAAAACAGATATTTTTTTTAAAAATTCATAACTCAGTCAAAAACAAACATGAACATTTTATTATTGTAGAGAATTGAACAAATTACAAGAAAAAAAAATAAAAAAAAATATATTTTTCACTCCAATATGGTTTTAAAGAGCTCCAAACTGGCGGCAGAGAAAAAAATGGGGCGTGTGGTGCAGCGCTGGAAGTTGCAAAAATTGTCCGATCTGGAAAAAAATGTCGTTTTTAAATCTTAACAAAATTGGTTATCGTATGACACGTGCTTTTTTAAATTTTTGTTCAATTTTTGGTGATGTTCCAAGTTTGAAAGTGTGTTTTTTCGAAAAAAATATCTACTTTAAAAATTCATAAAAAAAATTTAAAAAAATGCTCGTGTCATACGATAGAGAATCAAGTTTAAAAAATAAAAACAAAAAAAATTCATCAAAAAATGAACCCGCTAGTGCCGCAACCAGTACGAAAAACATGGTTTCGACATAAACGCGTTCAAAGTTTGTGAACAAAGAAAAAAAGGCGAAAATTAAAAATGCGCTCTCACTAATCCGGCTGTAACTTTTGAACCCGTAAGAATTTTTCCATGAAGTTTTTTTCTTAGAATCTTAAAAATATTTATTAAAATACAAAATAAAAAAACCAAAAAGTCAATTTAAAAAAAACGGCCAAATGTCATGTTCCCCGTTAAGGAAACTTTGGCCGATCAGCCAAAAGCATAAATTTCAAAGTCTTCAATGAACCTGTTCTCTGGAAAGAACAGGATGTTTTGGCTAGAAAATGACTGTCTTCAACAATATGTTGAAAAAAAACAAACTGAAAAAAAATTAAGAAAATTCAAAAATTTCAATAAATAAATTTTACTCTTAATTCGTACCCACAACATCCACTTTTCGTCTGCGTCTGTGGTCCAGTGGGCAGACTTAGTTCAGAATACTTCGAGAAAATTAATTCACAAACAGTATTTTAAGTTAGTTCATTGACTAACTCGAACAGACAAATTGAATAATTTTTTTTAATTATTCAGGAAACTGAGATGAGCAACAGCCGAAAAATATGAAGATTTATTTAAATCTCTGAATACGCACAGAATGAAATTTAACAAAAAAGCTATACATTTTAATTTACGCGTCAAAAGCAAAATTATTTTTGCTTTTGGCACAAAAATATAATTATTATTAAATTTTGCATGAACTCCATGAACTCAGCGTTATAATGACGAGCCAAAAAAAAATGCAATTATTTTTTAGTGTTACAAGAGGCAATGTTCGGTTTCAAAGACACGACATATTCGTTTTATATTTAAAGAGTTCAAAATATGAAAAAAAGTTAATTTAAAATTTATTAAAAAAAAAAAAAAAAATTGTTTTCATTCCGTCAACAAGCCAAGGCCGGCCATTGTCTGAAAAAAGGATTGTACAAAATAATTTTATTTTTAATTTTTAGTTCAATTTTTTTTTTGTTTCCTTCTATTCGCATCTAGTTGCCATGTCGAACAAACACCAAAATTTCTGTCAAAATATTTATAAACAAAATATGTTAAACTAGAGCAAATCAACAAAAATGTGCGAAATGCGTTTAGCTACAATTTCGCAAATATCAACAAATGTATTTTCGTGAAAAAATATAATTTTTAAATTTGAAATTCAGTTACTGCAACTCGCATATCTTTGCAAATTGTTGCTACATAATTTGTATAAATATGCATATTAGTTTGGTGGGGGTGTGAAAATAGGCCATTTTATGTTTGATTTTTCTGCGCTTTATTACTGCAAATATTTCAATTTTTGGCGCATGTTTTGATGATGATTTTTTTTAATTTTTTTTTTTGCGTTTTGTATACAAAAAAATATTTAATTTTAGCTACAAAACTATTGCGAATTTCATAAGGAAGATATAAACAATAACAACAACACTTGAACAAATGACGTCATTCGTGCCAGTCGAGACATTATTTTAAAAATTTATCGACGTAATTTCATATATTATAAGCACACGTTTTTATTAAGTCATTAAGTTATTATTTTGCTTAGTTTTTAAGCAACACAATTTTAATAAATATTTTTAGTTGTTATTTTGAATTTATTATTTTTATTTCGCAAACTTATTTAATTATTTTATAAAATAATTTTTACTTATTTTTAAAATTTTAGACAAAAACCTACAGTTTGGTTTTTTTTTATGATGTCTGAATTCTGTGCAGGTGTGCAAAACGGAAATAATTAATGCTTAAAAGTAAACAAAAATTTTCTAAGAAATCGTAAGAATGCAATATTAAAAAATATCACAGCTTTATTGACAAAAGAGTTGCGATATTTTTAACAACTAGAATTTAAAATTCCTAAAATGTATATTTTTATAATTAAAAAAAATTTTTTTTTTTAAATATATAATTTTTTTAAATATTTTTTAAGAATTATATAAATCTTAAATTGGTTAAAAAAATTAAAAATAAATAGTGTATCGTAATAAATCGTAAGAATGCAATATTAAAAATATCACAGCTTTATTGACAAAACAATTGTGACATTTTTAAACATGCACTTTATATATTTAAATTTTTTTAAATATACTTTATTAAAAATTTAAAAAAATTTTTTTTTATATATATTTTTTAAGAATTATCTTAATCTTAAATTTAATAAAAAAATTCAAAATGTTTATTTTTTTAAATATTAAAATATTTTCTTAAAACTTTCTTAAAAATATTAAAAATCAAAGAAATCTTAAATTAAATAAAAACATTCAACAAACATTTTTCAATATTATTGTTGAAAGCTATTGAAATAGCTAGCTGTGAAAAATGTGGACTATTTTCTAAATATATTAGCTTAATTATTACTTTTTTTATTGATCATAAATTTTCCAATATAAAAGAAAACAAAATTTCATTTTATAGCATCCATCAGTGTTGATTAATGAACAAATTTTTTTTTTATCAAAATCAGTCAAGCAGCTTCATTTCCAAATTTATTCAATATAATATAATGCTGAGATGTGTTTTAGAATTTTACTTTGTTTATGCATCATACATCAATATTATATGCGTCAATATTTTGAAATATTTTTTCACATCAGTGTAGAAATTAAAATGAAAATGAAGTATTTTTTGATAAAAAAATTGTTTGTTCCCAAAATGCAAGTCACAAGTAATTAATTTAAAATGTTCTCAAAAAATGTTTGAAAAAAAAATATTTTGGTTTTAAAAATATTTCACATAAGGGTTAATCTTTTACAAACCGTGCAGATTTGAACGATAAAATTACCAACCCATTTTTTATTTGCCTTAAATAAATCGGAGTTATGAATTCGGGAAAATAAGTCTCGAAGCCAAAAATCACGAAAACCTCAAACTTTAAACCCCCCCTCCCCCTCTATTAAAAAATATAAATAATAAAAAAATTTTCGAAAACGTGTCTCTTTTTTCGATAAAGAACCCGTAAAATATTTTTCAGGCTATTCAAAATTTATGGGCCACAATGATGTTCGGCTTATAGAAGAATGACCCATAACCTAAAATCCAAAAATTTGCTGTTTTTTTCTCTTACCAGGAACATATCTAGCAATAAGAAGAAATATGTTTAAATTAAAACATGTACCCAAACAAGCTAAGAGTGAATTGAACAATGTAGCTTGACACCTGTCATACAACACTAACATCTCAAACGATATATTTGAGCTCTTATCGAAGCTAATATCTTAGTGAACAAGGGAACCAGGCTGACTTTTATCACAACTAATAGCCGAAGAAAATAATTTGTTGTATGGAAATCGGAAAACTTCTATACAATTCCAAAAGGGCTCTAGAAGTAAAAACCAAAAAGGCCTCTAGAAGTTAAAGAAGTTCGATTAAGTTCAAACTAGTGAAATTAAGTGAACTAGTGAGAGTTCTCTAATCTTGGTTTTCGAACCTCAAAATGTACATAAAATAAGTTTTTCTCTTGTTTTGGTACAAGCAATAAATATTAAACATGAACGTAAGAGAAAAGTATAGCCAATTAGTAGGTAGATAAAATCAAAACGTTGCAACGCCTAGGCTTGTTTTGGAAGAGTGAATGTAGAAAGCACATAAACTGCCCAAGACTCAATTTTAAAGATATTTGAAAAACAGTTTCGAATCATCTTTTTAAGATATTGGGCGGGAGAAAGTCTTTTGCGTTTTTTTTTTAAATAAAATAAACAATATAATTTATTTTGTATATTTAAACAAAAAGATTTTATTAATACAAACATTGTACATTCTTTTCAACTTTCTTGTGCCCGTTTTTGAGTAAAATCCAGGATTTATTTATTAGAGAATGCTGGGTTCTTATCGTTGAAAAATGAAGGCAAGTGATTATTGAAGTCATCTTTTGAAGCCGTTTTCTTCCCAGCAAGTGAATGTTGAAGAGATCGGAACTTATGAAAAAACAAGTAAAGAAAGTCTAAAGTCGGTCTAGGCCGACTATGAAATACCCTAAACCCACTTTTCAAAAACAAAAAAATTTGTATAGTAAATGGGCGTGTCCGTGGGCTAATGAAGCCTATATTTTATATGCATTTAAATGGTGATGAAAAATTTACACATACCAAGTTTTATTCCTGTAGCTCACAGTTAATGCCTTTATTGTGCTTTCGCTAGGGGAGGTGGGCGAGTTTTTGGACGGATTACTCCCAATTTTTGAACACACCTTAGTTTTGGTATAAAATACATACATACCAAATTTAATTTCTCTATGACAAACATAACCTTATTTAATGAGTTTTCAACTTTTTGGGTTATATGGGAGGTAGGCGTGTCCGTAAGCGGATGACGTCCATTTTTCAAAACCATCTTTGCCTTGTCATAAAAAACATATGTGCCAAATTTTAGCTCCTTAAGTTAAACACAGGCTTATTTATTGCGTTTTCAATTTTTGGGTTGTATGGGAGGTGGGCGTGTCAGTGAGCGGATGACGTCCATTTTTCGAAGACATCTTTGTGTTGGTATAAAACACATACATATCAAATTTTATTGTTGTAGGTTAACTATGAGCTGAGTAATGCAGTTTTCAATTTTCGCGTTGTATGGGAGGTAGGCGTGTCCGTAGGCGGATGATGTCAATTTTTCAAAATCATCTTTGTTTTGTTATTAAAAACATATGTGCCAAATTTTAGCTCTTTAGGTTAAACACAGGCTTATTTATTGCGTTTTCAATTTTTGGGTTGTATGGGAGGTGGGCGTGTCCGTGAGCGGATGACGTCAATTTTTCGAAGACATCTTTGCGTTGATATAAAATACATACATACCAAATTTTATTGTTGTTGGTTAACTATGAGCTGAGTTATGCAGTTTTCAATTTTTGCGTTGTATGGGAGGTAGACGTGTCCGTGAGCGGATTCCAAAAATATTCAATAGTGCAGATCCTTGGGTGCATGTGACTATGTGTACCAAGTTTCATCCAATTATCTCTACTCCTTGTTCTTATCCTGTGTATACGGACAACACACAGACGGACGGACGGACGGACATAGATAGCTCGACTCAGGTGGTGACGCTGATCAAGAATATATATACTTTTCTATACCGGACTCGCTTCGTTCTATGCGTTACAAACGTTTGCACAAAGTAAATATACCCTGACCTTTATATTAGGTTTAGGGTATAATGACGGTGCAATATTAGGACTGTACGATGGGTGCATCAAAACTTTCCAGCCAAATTCTTTTAGTTTTCAATTCAGACCATTTTTTTCAATTTCTTGCTTCCATCGCATCAGTTGGTGACATAGAGACTCGAATCAATTGTTTGGTCAGGCAATAGAAACTCATACTGGATGATACCCTTATAGTCCCACCAAACGCACAGCATCACCTTACTTGTCGTCAATCCCGGCTTTGACATCGTTCTTGTAGCTTCACCTATTTTAGAACAAGATTGTTTTCAAACAATATTCACTTCCGATAAAGATTATTTCGAATATAATCAAATAAGTATTAAAGAATAATTAACCATTGTTATTTTATTTGCTCAGTTCGGTTCAATTTTGAACAGAGGGATTTTTTTTGAAACATTTCTTTAACAGCTTTGTTTGAATTTTAATGATTTCTGAAAAGTGGGTGTAGTCCAATACGACAGAAGCCGTACAAAATATAGAATTTTAATTGATTTGTGTGCGGTAAAAGAGGGTAAGTGGCCACACTTATTTTTCTGAACCAGATCGTGTTCGAAAAAACTCAAATTCCAAAATTTCAGCTACATCGGCTCAGTAGTTTCAGAGTCATCAGACACATATCATTTTGAAACGTATTTTCAAAAGTACTGTTCCGCACCCAATATTTCTCAAACTGTTACTTCTTGCTATTACAGTGCTTTAATTAAATTAATAAATTGTTAGCCTAAAAGTATGCACACAAAATTAATTTGTTGTTTATCAGTAACTACGCCATGACAACGACTTCAACATATCAACATTCGAGGTGAATGTAAAAATGTTGTCATATCGTCTATTACTTCATTATTTTGAATAGTACCCGTCATAGAACGGGCTTTAGAGGGTTTTAGAGTTGTAGATCAGACGTGAAAGTTTATATTTTAACTATTTTTTTGAAAATTTAAAAAAAGAAAACAATTTGATTTTATGTTTTGGGCTTATAAAAAATTCTTAAATGTCATAATGATAAATAGTGGTTATGACCAGGATCTTTCAGAGGACAAAAACGGCTCGTGCCTTTTAAATAACTAGTAGATAACCCTAAAGTAACTAGTAGATTTGAAGAATCATGCGAATTTATGAACTGTAAGAAGCTTGATAAACATCAATTCTGATCAAGATCAATTCTTATATGTTATAACTCAATATCATATATAAACTCACTTAATCCTTAATTTTTTAAAAATTTTTAATAAATCTATTTTTACCTTACTACGTCACAATAAATTTTTGTATTGGATTTCAAATTGGATTTATTTTTTTTTGTCAATTATCGAAATACTTTATTTAAGGAAGTTCTTGCCTTGGGTAACAAATATTAAAAATGTTCAGAGTAAAATTTTCTCTGAATATTTTAACCCTCTTGCTCTCACTCGCATAGGTAATTTTAAGCCTTATTCTGAAAAACGCCAAAAAAGTCACCACATTGCAGAGGGTCAAGAGTTAAAACCCTTCACCTTCAACCCTTCAGAAAATTGCTTAAGGCAGTATTCTAGTCTAGGGATCAAATATTTTCTGACTTTTTAAAATTCCAAAAAAAAAAAAAGATCTTTATTATCGGTTCAGGCTTAAAGTACGTGAATACTATTCACGTGAATGCTATTCACGTGAACCACGCGAATGTGAACTTCACGTGTAGGTCGTGAATAAAATACACGTGTAGTTGAGGTTCGTGTTTCAACACGTGTTCAACACGAAACACGTGTTTGAGCTAAAGCTCTAATACGAACCAATCAGTTCGTCAATAGAAAACAATACAAGCACAAACAACGAAAAAAAAACTAAGAAAGCAGCAGGTACATTATAAGCAGCTGATGATCGACTTTCTTATATCAAAACATGCATTTTTCTTCTTATATTTTACTATTTTGTGACTTTCATATAATAGTGACAAAATCCAAAGTTAGATATTCATTCAGCGCAGGATATATCTGATATTTTAGTATATATATTATCTTTGAAAAATAAGTATTTAAGGCTGTATGTAAACCCTAAAGTATTAGTCAAAAACGTTGCATGACCTTCAAAAAATCTGTTAAAACGACCCCATACAAACCGCGCTGTAAAATGTAATTCTACGTCAAAACTAACATAAAAAAATGTTTTCCAGCCAGTTTTTTATAAATATTTAATTATATTTTAACATTACAAAAAAGAAATTAAAAAAAAATTTAAATTTAAATCTTTCAACGCGGTTTTCTCGAAACTACTTTTTCTAATACGTCTGCCGTCATTTCTCAAGTTCTAATAAGCCGATTAACTTGAAATTCGGTGTGGACCTTCTTTATTTATTCCTCTATTGGAACTTTTATAATTATAATATTTTATTTTTTACAGTTTTTACAATAGTTAAAAATTTAAAAAAAAGGCAAAAAATCCTTTTTTTCAAAACAGCCGCCATTTTTAAAAAAATTCCTACGGGTTCAAAAGTTACAGCCGGATTAGTGAGAGCGCATTTTTAATTTTCGCCCTTTTTTTCTTTGTTCACAAACTTTGCACTCGTTTATCTCGAAACCATGTTTTCGTACTGGTTTCGGCACTAGCGGGTTAAATTTTTTGACGAAATTTTTTTTTTATATTTTTTTAAACTTGATTCGCTATTGTATGACATGAGCTTCTTTCAAATTTTTTTCAATTTTTTATGAATTTTTAAAGTCAATATTTTTTTCGAAAAAACACACTTTCAAATTTGGAACATCACCAAAAATTGAAAAAAAATTCAAAAAAAAGCTCATGTCATACGATAACTAGTTTTGTTAAGATTTAAAAAAGTAATTTTTTTTCCAGATCGGAAAATTTTTGCGACTCTCAGCGCTGCAACCACGAGGCCCCGTTTTTTTTCTCTGCCGCCAGTTTGGAGCACTATAAAACCATGTTGTGAAAAATACATTTTTTGAGTTTTTTTTTTTCTTTTAACTTGTTCAATTCTCTACAATAATACAATTTTGGAAGAATAAAATGTTTGTTTTTGAATGAGTTATGAGTTTTTAAAAAAAGGTCTGTTTTCTCTGCCGCGAATGTTATGTCTCTCCTTAATCGGTGAATTATAAAAAAATTTCAAAAAATGGCCAATATCATGTCCCCCCTTAAATAGTGAGATACGGATTGTAAAAATTGATTTAAATACATGTTGCAAAAAAAAGTCAGTTTCTACAACAACATAAAAAAAGTATTGTAGTGGGGCTAGTACGGGTCCTCTTTGGAACAAGTCAAGAATTATTTGAAATTTGGTGAATTTTTCTGAAGACATTTAGAATTTGAAATAAATTTTGAATATTACGATTCATAAAAGTATGATTCGTAGAAGGAGGAACCTTTGTCAGGATAATTTTTTTATATATTGCTTGACATAATATTGGTCCGCATAATATAAGAGACCCTACAAAAATGCAGAAAAATTTCAGAAATGTGTGTTTGAGGATATTTTAACTTTTTCTATTAAGAAGTTACGATATATGTTTCAAGATATTTCACAATTGCTGACTGTATAGCTCACTTCCCTACAGAAAAACGAACCAAATTAAAATAGTTCTGAACTAGTTCCAAAAGAGCCAGTACTGATCCCACCATAAATACCCCATTAGACGAACTGACGGCTTTTGCGGGTTGATGTCATAGGTACTAGTACTAGTCATCATCTACTAGTTCCATTATGAATACTTCTAAATAGGTTTGCTTTGTTGCAGTCCAGAAGTAATTATTTTTTAATAAAGCTTAAAACTAAGATGTATATTTTTATATTTACATCTATATCTTATTTGAACACATTAGAATTATGTGAATTCTTCTTCATTCTAGTCTAGGGGTCCAAATTTTGGGTGGTTTTTTAAAATTCGATAAAAAACTTAAGATAAAAAATTTTAATCAGCAATTTTTTTTTATAGAATATTCTTTATTGATATTGTAACAATACAAAAAAAATTATTATAAAAAAATTTTGAAAATTGAAATTGAATTGAAATTGAACACGCGTTTTCTCGAAACTGCTTTTTCTAATACGTCTGACTTGATTAGTGCTCAACCAATTATAGGTTTTTGCTCCAATGCCAATTCCGATTTTGACTGCATTTTAAAAACCAATGCCGATTCTATAATTTAAACCGATGCCGATGCCAATGCTTCTAATTTTTTTCGATACCGATGCCGATGATGATTATTTAGTCGAAAATTTAAATTTAATTTAAATAAGAGAAAATATTTTAACACAAAAAAATCTACGAGTTCTTTTTTTGTAAACATTTTGTAAACAAAATTATTAATTTCCGTAGCTCAGACAATTTCAGCCACATTCTTCCTTATTTAAAAATCTTTTTTTTTTTTTTTTTTCTTCAGATCACCAGAAAGGTTGGAGTGGACGAATGGACAGAAGGACACCTGTAATTATATCAGTATTAAAAAATACATTTTTATTTTTTTCTTTTATATTGTTAAAACATCAATAAAACCTATACTTGTATTTATGTTATACAAAAATGGCTCGTAAAAATATTCTTAATTTTTATACCCTAAACCTGAAAGGTCAGGGTATATTAACTTTGTGCAAACGTTTGTAACGCATAGACCGAAGCGAGTCCGGTATAGAAAAGTATATATATTCTTGATCAGCGTCACCACATGAGTCGAGCTATCCATATCCGTCCGTCCGTCCGTCTGTATGTTGTCCGTAAACACAGGATAAGAAGAAGGAGTTGAGATAATTAGATGAAACTTGGTACACATGGTCACATGGACCCAAGGATCTGCACTATTGAATATTTTTGGAATCCGCCCACGGACACGCCTACCTCCCAAACAACGCGAATATTGAAAACTGCATAACTCAGCTCATAATTAGCCTAAACAATAAAATTTGGTATGTATGTATTTTATATCAACGCAAAGATGTCTTCGAAAAATGGGTGTCATCCGCTAACGAACACGCCCACCTCCCATACAACCCTCCCATACAACTCCCATACAACCCAAAAAGTTTAAAACTCAATAAATAAGATTATGTTTGTCATAGAGAAATTAAATTTGGTATGTATGTATTTTATACCAAAACTAAGGTGTGTTCAAATATTGGAAGTAGTCCGTCCATTAATACGCACACCTCCCATAGCGAAAGCATAATGAAGGCATTAACTGTGAGCTACAGGAATAAAACTTGGTAGGTATGTGTAAATTGTTCATCAACATTTAAATGCAAATAAAATATAGGCTTTATCCACCCACGGACACACCCATTTTCAATAATATTATTTTTTTTGGAAGAGTAGGTTTAGGGTATTTCATAGTCGGCCTAGACCGACTTTAGACTTTCTTTACTTGTTTTTATTGTATATTAAAAAACACCCAAAATTTGTGCCCTTAGAGTAGAAACCGGCTTAATGTTTTTATTCTGAATAAAAACCATACATTATAAATGTTTGAAGAATTTAAAAAAAATTTTAATGTTTTTGAATAAGAAACTTGTTACTTTTCTGAGAAGTATTTTTATGATGAAAAAAACAACAACAAAATAAAATACGAATGAATGAATGGAAATTCTATGTCTTAGTTATTCTCTTAAAAATTCCTCATAAGTCTGAGGGATTAAATTTTACGATCAATAAGAGGCAACGAAAAGAATTTTAAGTTTTTATACTGAAGAAAACTTGTATAAAAACTTGGCATTTTGTAACGAAATTAATAATTTGTTGGTATAGATTAAATGTAAGATATTTGAGTGTAAATAAATAGCAGAATATTTCATCAACAAAATTAAAAATATTTACTATGAATATTATAACACAATAAATATTGTAGAAAAAAATATGCAGTAGCTTATATTAATAAATTTTTTTATTGCCGCTGTAAGCTGATATTTTTTTCAAAATTCACAAAAAATCACAAAAATTTCAATAAATTTTTTTTTAATATGCATTATATGCAAATTTCAAATCATAAATTTTCCAAGAATTTTAAATGAATTTTTGTTTTTGTTGTATCAAAAGAATAATATATTGATTTATTGTATTATACTCTTGAGTTCGTAAATTTAAGAAAATGCAATTTCGCTATTTTTTATTTTGTTGTTATAATTAACTTTATAAAAAAATTTATTTTTCATAATTTATTTCTTTGCCAGTCTATAAGAATATGTACTTTGCTTTTAATTATGACCGAAAAAATAATTTCTGCTCTGGCGGAAATAGCTCAAGGCAGCAGCAGCAGCGGCGGCAAATTTGAAGTAATTGCTTAAAATAAGTTTTTTTGTTTAGAAAAACATCAAGTTTTGTTTTGTTTTGTATTTTTTTGTTTATTCGGCAATGCCTAATTAAGAGAACCACGTGTGCTCTCAATCTTGTAATACGCTTTAATGAAATGATTTTCAACAAAAGCAATTGAATCTTCCTGCTTAGCGCTTGAACTAAATGCTTTCAAGTAAATAATTTTTCAGAAATTAAATGTAAACACTTCATTTAATTTGTAAGATTTGTAAGCTTAATTAATTGATAATTGTTTCAAACATTCAATTTGAGAAAAAACTTAACTATAACTAGCTGTGTGCTTGGCCTAGAAGTTAAAATTTACTCAACATATTTATTTTTAAAAAATTATTAGTAGCATTTTTTTGCTTTTAAGTAAAAATTACAAAACGAGAATCTTATAAAATTAAATGAGTACATTTAGGTTAGAAATGTATTACAGTTCGTCCAAAACTTACTAAATAGAGAAGTAGAATTGATAATAAAGGAATAAATCTACTTCAGCTGAAGTATGATGGTAACACTGATATAAGTCAATTTGATATATTAAATCAATATCAAAAAGATTTTTACCGACAAGACAACAACATGTTAATGGTCAGACTTTCTTAATTGTACTGTGATAGTCTTTAAAAAAGACATGCTCGGAGTGGATGGTTATGTTTTATGGTTTTTAAGTTTATAACATGCCTTTTGAGGATTTATGATAAGAAAATGTTATATAGTAAAATAATACAAATTTGCTATATATTGCCATGAAGAATACGATACCTAGTTTCTATTGTTTGGTATGTTTACAAAACAAAGTAAGAATTGTTTTGTAAATTGTTTTGTAAAGTAAGAACTGCATAACTAAGCTCATTATTAGCCTACAACAATAAAATTTGATATGTATGTGTTTTATAGCAACACAAAGATGTCTTCCAACAATGGACGTCATCCGCTCACGGACACGCCCACCTCCTATACAACCCAAAAATTGAAAACGCAATAAATAAACCTATGTTTAACCTACAGAGTTTAAATTTGGCACGTATGTTTTTTATGACAAACCAAATACGATTTTGAAAATTGGACGTCATCCGCCCACGGACACGCTTACCTCCCATACAATCCAAAAAGTTTAAAACTCAATAATTTAGGTTATGTTTGTCATAGAGAGATCAAATTTGGTATGTATGTTTTTTATTTCAAAACTGAGGTGTGTTCAAATTAGGAGTTATCCGTCCATGAACACGCCCACCTCACATAGCGAAAGCACAATAAAAGCATAAACTGTGAGCTACATGAATACAATTTGGTATGTGTAAATTTTTCTTCAACATTTAAATTCATATTAAATATAGGCTTCATCCGCCCACGGACACGCCCATTTTCAATAATATTATTTTTTTTTGGAAAAGTAGGTTTAGGGTACTTCATAGTCGGCCTGGACCGACTTAAGACTTTCATTACTTATTTCTATTTGGTTTGTTGTCAAAAGTTAAACCATAACACATTCTGAACAATGTTTCTGAAGAAATCTTGTCGTAAAAATTAACCAGATTCAAGTTAAAAACGCTATAAACAGCTTCCCTTGTAGACAAAATTAAAAAAAATGTTGTATGGAGTGCGGAAAAAACAAATTATGCGGAAAAAACAAAAAATTATTGATCAATACTTTTAGAAGATATAGTCACATTCTGATTAAAAGAAACCTTTTTGTGTTTAAAATCGAGTTGATGGCAAAAATAGACACCATTTTAAAAAAAAACGCCCATAATTCTCAAAATTTAAGTGGATTGATGATTGTATATTAGGCTGGGTCGATTTTTAAACCGATGTTGCCTGGGTGATTTTCGGTTCGGGCCTGAAAAGTTATTAAACAAAAAAAAAAAAGTGGGCTGGAGGTACACTTTACCCCATCGCACCCTCAATTTTGTGAATTTTTTCTATAGGAATTTTTTTCAAATTTTTTTTTTTTTTAATCGTGGATAGCTAGGGCAAAACTTACGCCAGATATGAAATCCTCACACCCGATTCATCCAAAAAACGGTCTAACATGTATACGTTGTCATACAAAAATTGAACTTAACAAATTCCTTAAGAAAATATTTCACTAAATTCAAAGTACACTCATCGAAAAAAAAACCCACGCACTGAAAAATTTTCTAATATTCCGCTTATGAACAGAAATCATTTCTTCCAAAATTGTGTTATGGCAACTCTGTTTTCGGTTTTTATTTCACACACTATTCTACCGTTATTCGTCAAAATTTTTAACGCGACACGTGTTCGTATCGGAAGTTTCAATCACATTATTTCAGTGAGCAGTGAGAAAAAGTAAAATTTACGATGACTTTGTCTATTGAAAAGAAAGCTGAAATCATTGCTTTGTTTAAAAATACGGTGTCCAAACGGCAAATTTCACGACAAATGCGAATTAGTGATTGGAGTGTACGTAATGTTACTTAAAATTATTCGATATTTAAAACATTAGATCGGAAAAAGGGCAGTGGGCGCCCGAAAACGATAACAGAAAGTTACGAACGTCAAATCAAAAGAATATGTGTATCTGATCGATTCCAACATACTGGAAGCATAAATTCAACATTTCACAAAGCAACTGGAATAAAAATTAGTGACCGTACCATGCAAAATGTTTTGAATAACATGGGATTAAGAGCACGTCGCCCTGCTAAAAAGCCGTTGCTCAATTCAAAAATGAGGAAACAGCGCCACCAGTGGGCAAAAACAATCCCGCAATGGGAAAATCTTATATTTTCCGAAGAATCCAAATTTAATTTATTTGGACCCGACGGAAATGCCACAGTTCGGCGTAGAAAAGGGGAGTGATTTTCTAATGATTGTGTTTTGCCCACTGTAAAACATTCACCTTATTTAATGGTATGGGGTGCCAAACCAAGTTCGGTGTTGGGCATTTAATTATTCTGCAGGGAACCGTAAATGGTGCAAAATATATAGAAATTTTAAAAGATGGAGTTATTCCGACAATTGAGCAACTATCGGAACATACCCAAAATGTTTGCTTTCAGGATGACTCGGCGCCTTGTCATAGAGCCAAAATGGTTAGGAATGCACTGAAATATAAAAAAAAATTTTAATATTTTTTAATAATTGATTCATTATAAATATTTTCAGGTAACACAAGAAAATAATTCTTTAGTCTGAGTCTCTTTCTTGGCCAGGTAACAGTCCAGATCTCAACCCCAACTGCTGGCATTATATGTGGAAAAAAATTAGAGAAAAACGGCCAACAAGCCTCAAAAACATGACACAAGTCATAGAAGACTTGTAGTATAACGAAATTGATGAAAATTACCTCAAACGCTTATTTGAATTAATGCCCAAACGAGTCAACGAGGTTATCAAAAGACGGTCGTAAATTTTACTTTTTCTCACTGCTCACTGAAATAATGTGATTGAAACTGCCGATAAAAACACGTGTCGCGTTAAAAATTTTGACGAATAACGGTGGAATAGTGTGTGAAATAAAAACCGAAAACATAGTTGCCATAACACAATTTTGGAAGAAATGATTTCAGTTCATAAGCGGAATATTAGAAAATTTTTCAGTGCGTGGGTTTTTTTTTCGATGAGTGTATATTCTTATCGTTGGTGCGTTTGTAATTGTGGCCATCATGGCTGAACCACTGCAGTTATCCACCTTATATTTGCACCATATCTTATATGGTATCATATATAAGTAAATGTATATCATATAAATCGGTAATGAAACTGCATAAAGACTGTGCCTACAGCGCCACCTAGGATGGATTTTCAAAACAAAAAAATTTCCGTAGCACCACACAAAGATATGGTGTGAATAACTGCATTTAATAATAAGGGGGATAACTGCAGTGGTTCAGCCGTGATGGTCACAATTACATACGCACCAACGATAAGAATATACTTTGAATTTAGTGAAATTTTTTCTTTAGGAATTTGTTACGGTAAATTTTTGTGTAACAACGTATACATGTTAGACCGTTTTTTGGTTGAATCGGGTATGAGGATTTCATATATGGCATTAGTTTTGCCTTAGCTGTTCACGTTTTTTAAAAAAAAATTTTTTAAAAATTCCTATAGAAAAAATTCACAAAATTGAGGGTGCGATGGGGTAAAGTGTTCTTCCAATCCCCTTTTTTTTTTTTTTTTTAATAACTTTTCATGCCCGAACCGAAAATGGCCCAGGCAACATCAGATTTTTTGCCTCCATACAAATCGACCCAGCCTATTGTATCTCCTGCAACTCCTTTGTGTTTTAAATATGGTTACAAATTCATGGCTGAAAAATTTCTAAATTCATGATTTTTAAAAATATATTTCCTTTTTTATTTTGTTTTAGAATATTATTCAAGTCTTAATAGAGGAAATTTGAACTAGTTTGAACTAAATGTGAACCTGAACTACAGCCCAGAAATTACAACTGAAGAATAGTACGCACGAAAAACATAGTACGAAAAACCTGAGTGAATTTTCAACTGGTAGCATATATTTAACAGTGAGGGTACAGTGAGGGTATAGGGTGATAGAACAGTGAGGGTATTCCTAACATAAGAGTACAATATATTTTCGCATGAGTGAAATATTTTAATGAATGAACCCGAAATTAAATATCCAAATACAAAATATTGTATGTTAGAAAAGGTCAAGTGAGATAATTCAGTTTATTTTGAACATATTGCAATAAAGGTCAGTTTTCTACTTCAAATGGCATGAATTTACTTTTTAGTGATTGGAAATAAATATTTAGTATTTTTTTTGGTAAAAACTGCATTACGTGTGAAATTAAAAAACTGTTCATATATAGTTGTACGTTTCTCCAAGTGAAGGCGTTTTTTGGTAGACAAAAAGATACGTATTTTTTATCATATGAAATTTCTGGATGAAAAACATTTTCAATAAAAAGAATATATAAAATATCAAAATGGTAATAAAAATATTCTTATGAAAACTAACATAGCCTTAACCAAAATAGACGAAACGAGACGTTTGCAGCTCGACGAACGTGTACACTAGAGTGGGTCGGCCTCCATACAAAACAAAAAAGTTTGAAAAAACCACCCCCTATTTTAAAGTTGACCTCGAGAGGATTCCGAAAACAAAAAAAATTTTTTTTTGGACCACCGGAAAATCAGCCAAAATGGTCTTTTTTGCATAACTTAAGCATTACATGTCAGATCTTACAAAATTATATGTCGTTGAAAAGGGCTTTACGAGCACTACAATGTGAACATTTTTACTTTTGAGGTCATATTCAATTAGTAAGCCCCATTAGCCCGATTTACCACCCTTGAATTTTTTTTTTTTTTTCTCATAAGATAAAACTCCTTCAAATTTGTGTAATTTGTGTTCAAAAAATTTTTTAAAATCTGACATGTAATGCAAAAAAGACCATTTTGGCTGTTTTTTCGGTGGTCCAAAAAAAAAAAATTTTTTGTTTTCGGAATCCTCTCGAGGTCAACTTTAAAATAGGGGGTGGTTTTTTCAAACTTTTTTTTTTTGTATACACTCGTTACGGCAATTTTGGCATTTAACCCAAAATGAATCGTTTTTGAATTTTCTAAGCTGATTAGCATTAACCGAGTTTAATGCATATAAATGCCTTGTTCGTCTCTAAAAATGTCAATTAAATCATTAAAATATGTGTTCTTGCAATAATTGATAAAAATGCAACAAAAATTGATTTTAAAATGTTCTGCAGAGTTGTTGTTGACGAGTGCAGACGTTTAGAGTTCGGTTCTTACGGAACAAATCGTCTCGTCGCAATGTTTTGTTCAGTTTCGTTCAGTCACGTATGTGCATTTTTGGTATTAAAATTGCTTTCCATTTGCTTGAACTTACTCGTTACGTCTCGTTATGTCTATTTTGGTTAAGCCTTATTTTGTTAAAGAACTTTTCAACGACATAAAAATTTAGAAGAAAAAAAATTTGAAATATCAATTAACAAATATCAATTTACAAATATCAATATCCTTACACCTACACGCTTCAATGTTTTTAAATGCGGTTTCAAGTAAGAAATGCAGAAATACCATATTAGACTACGGGTTGTGGGTCATTCCATACAATTCTGTAAATTTAAATACTATTTATGGTAAATATAAAAGCTAAAGTTTTGAACTTGAAAATAAAAGTCTTTTTATATTCTTTATTTTATTTTTCGATATTTCGGCTCACTTTGTGGGCCTTCGTCATGTTTGTCAGGATTGTCTTTTTTTGACACGGCCAAAGCCCAACAAACAAATCTAACAAACAACAGAAGGCCGAACAATTACAATACTTGAAAATAAAATTGATTAAAACTGACATAATCACTGTAAAGTGTACTTAATATGGTATGAGATTTATTTGTGGCAATAATGCACATGGCGTTAATTCTCAACCTGTTTGCAATGGGTTATATTGCCACATGTGATAAAAAATTCCGTGACGTAAATGCACAGCCCTGGTACTGCTTGATATTATTTTTGCTAAGTATAATGGCAATAATACATGCAGCTATATGCATTATTGCCATGAGAATTATTTCTGCCAATTCACTTTATATGTGAATTATTGCCATAATCTCTTTTATGGCAATAATCTCTTAGCATTAATATCTTTTGTCGTGTGAATTATTGCCATCAAGAATTTGGAAGTCTCGAATAAAACGAAAACCACTGCAAAATCAGAAAATTTTGTGGATCTCTCACATTCTTAAATATGACTTCGAGCTCACAGCAAGCACAAGACACAATGCCAATAATGCTCACAGGCAAATTATGTTTGCTGACGAACAAATATTCATCGTAGAGGAATTGTTCAATGAACAGAATGATAGAATTTGTGAAAAAGGAGTCGAAACTTCGGTGAAAGTGTATAAGTCCGATGTTTAAGAATTAATTGTTTAGCCACTCAACACGACATTATTTACATAAGATCCGGCCATAAGGCTAAATGGATGGACTTACGAGTGACTCAAAAGCAATATACTGGACTTCATTTTCACGTATCAACCTACACAAAAAAGCAATACCAGACTTGAGGGGAGCCGGATATTATCAGTTTGTAATTTTAGATCATGTGTATCATGTATTTTTAAAAAATATTCTCAGGAAATAATCTATCTCCATATAACATCATCATATTGCACCCTAACTTTAAATGCGGCACAACTCAAAATTTAAAAATTTTTCATGCAAAGCCTTTCGTAGTCCATCATCTCTATGACTGTCGTAGTTTTGAAATCATACTCTTTCTTTTTAATTTAAAAAAATAAATGTTTTAACTCTTTGATTAGCAAAAAATTATTTGAAAAGAAAATTGTTTCCTTGTTGCTCTTGAAAAATTTGTAGTTGTTTCCCCTTTCCCCCTTTTTTCTAGTAAGGCTGCAATCATGTTTTCACTCTCAGCTTGAGATCACAATCAGAGGACGACATTTCGATTCTAAAGGACTCATTTCATAAAATCTATTCCAAGGTCTCCGATCTAACAAATTTGCTGTTCTCCTTCATCACTCCTATTTCAACAATTGTCCCAAAGACACATACTCCTCCCTCTATTTTAATAATTAGTTGGTAATAATATACATTACTATTATAAACATATACATTACTTCAACTTTTCCTTGACGCTGTTCTCATGTGCTGCCTTAAGAAGACCATTTTTTTCCTGCTGCTCTTCATTATCATCATCAACATCGTCGTCGTCATCCTCGGCAGTAATCTCGACGGTTGTTGTTCTTGTTGCATGATGACCATTAAAATGTGAAAATGACTTTTTGCCACCAATGACGCTGTCATCAAGACTGCGTCGCTTGTGACCGCCGGCGTTATCACTGCCAACACCTCCACCACCACCTTCCACATGAATGGGCACAAAGTGCACATTACCGATGCTGTTGCCAGTAGCACCATTGATATTGATGAGATGCTCGCTGCCGGCGGATGTAATGGATGACAATGAACTGTTGTTGTTGTTGTTGTTATTTAATGCATTGTTGCCCGTCGACTCGACAACAACATCCGGCAAACTAATGCTTTCAATGCAGACCAAACGCTCATCCGGCTGCAAAGCCTGATCAGCAGCATCGGCGACAAAATCAAAATCATCGCACTGCATCAACGACTCATCGCAATCGGTAGAGTTGCCATCGCGCACAAAGGGTAAACGTTGTTGACTGTGCTGAGTGCTGCTGGCAGCGTAGACTGAATGTACGGGTGATGAGGGATGTGGTGGCGGCAGAGAGTGGGCTTTCAAGAGCGACGACGGCGGTGGTTTGGCGGCTGAGGAGCTGGCGGCGTTTTCAAAGCTATCATTGAGCAGATCACAGCTGTCTAGCGTGAGCACTCTTGCCGGCGAGCCGGCACGCGCGGAAAACGATTCACTGCCAATGCCGGAGTCGTGAAAACTAGAGCTTAAATTGGAGTCATTGCTGTTGGTGCTCTTGAGATGTTGCCGTCCATGGCCGCGTTCACGGGTGGCTTGATGCTTTTCGGCATTGCATTCCTCAGAGTCGGCTTGTGCAGCTTCCTCCTCATCGGTTTCTTCAACTGAATCATCTGCTTCCTCATCGTCATCCGTTTCTTCGTCGTCATCTTCCTCTTCATCATTCTCCTCTTCATCTTCTTCGCGCACATCATCGAGTGGACCCAGACTATGACGCCCACTTGCGGCATTTATGAATTGCCATTTGTTGTTGGCATCGCTGTCATGAAACACATTATCATCCAGCTCTTCTTCATCATCTACGGCACTGATACTTAAACCTTCTTCATTATCACTGGCAGCTGCACCTAAACGTTGACTCGTCGTTTGGCCTGAGAGACCATTTTTACGCGGACCACTTTCGAAATCATAGAAAACATCCTTTTCAACCGGACTTTTATCAGCCGTATCACTCGCACTATAGTCCACCACAGTTATGGTGGGCAACAGCACTTTTGTCTTTGCCTCGCTGCTTTGAGCGGCGGCATTTGACGTTTGCGTCACATCGTTTAGCACTACCGATTCGCGAAATTCACGTTGCGGCGTTGCGGCACGCGTACTCGTGGGCGTTTCCGGTTTGGCATTCGACTGTCCCATGGCGAAGGACTCGACCTGATCTTTGTCGTCGTTGCCTTCGTCTACTTTGCCGCGCTGCAACCAACTATCACGATCGCATTCCGTTAATTCATTTAACTGATTTTTTTCGGTCGATATTAATGTTGTTGCAGTTGTTGTCGCCGTCGAGTTATCGCGCTCACTGACGTTGTTTGTTATTTGTTGGGCTACTTCACTTAATATTGCGCTGTTATCTTCGCGTGCCGTTGCAAATGCGTTTTGCTCGATGTTTGGCGTCTCATTGATTGGAGCTGACTCGAGCGTACCAACATTCAGCGACAATTGAGTGGCAGTTTGAGCTGCGGCGAATTCGCTGTGCGAGCACGCTTCGGCGCAGTGGCCAGCGAGAGCATCTCGCGCTGGCTCAAGCTTGTCGTTTTGGCTGCTCTCGGCTGAATGGCTGAATTGTGGCTCGCCTAACGCAGACTGCGAATTCGAATTCTTGCTGCTATTATTAGACATCGTCATTTGATAACTATTTGTAGAAACGTTCGACGCGGGGTCGCAACTTAGCGACTCAAGGTGTGCTGAGTATAGCGTTGGATCGGCAGCAACAACGTAATCGACTGCGCTGTTATTTAAGGGTGGCATTTGATTGTTTTGAATGCTGCTGGAACAAGTAGAAGAGGTGGCGGCAGCGTTGTTGGTGGTGGCAGCAGCTGCCAACAGCTCATTAGCCTGGACTGTTTTGGCATGTTGCTGACGCTGCTGTTGTTGTTGTTGTTGTTGCTGTTGCTGTATTTGACGTTGTTTATGTTGCTTTTGTTGCTGCTGCTGTTGTTGTTGTTGTTGTTGTTGCTGCTGATTATGACGTTTATGATTGCGTCCGCGTGCCATTAAAATTTCGCTCAGAAAATCGCGACTTTTTGCTCCTAAACTCTTTGCCTCTTCGTCCACCTCTACACCAACCTTAGCTACCTCACGAGAAATGGGCCGATTTTTAAGCGACGCCTTTAAATCGTCTATCGTTGCGTTGCTCGCTGGCGTTGACGCTGTATATTTATCCTCGTTGTTATCGTTGCTGCTCTTCGCCGATTTGCCGAGAAAGAAAGATTTTCTAACTGCAGCTTTGCTTCCACTGATCTGCTCGTTAATCAATTTCTTTTCTTCAACTTTTTGTGACTTATCCGTGTCCTCCTTATGACGATTACGTACGTTGCTCAAGGTTTGACCCAACCAGGATTGTCGTTTTTGCGCGTTATCCGGGTTTTTAGGCGTTTTCTTAGAATTTCGATATTTGACGGGTTCGTTTAAAAATGGCGCTGGCGCTGGTGCTGATGCTGGTGTTGGCTTTGCTGTTACGTTCGTTCTGTTGTTGGTTGTTGTTGTTGTTGTTTCTATTGTAGGTTCTACATTCTCCTTTGCTGCTTGTTGTTCTTGTGCGGTTTTGTTTTTATTGCTATTATTTTTATTATTATTATTATTACTGTTGCTGCTGTTATTATTTTTAAATTTATTTTCGCCAATGCAAACGCGTCCCTGCCGCTCAGCTAATTCGTTTCGACTGCTGCCACTTGGCTGTTGCTCATTTTGCTCATGCCAAGTGGCGGCAGCATTTATTTTGCTACGTTCTAATACGCTGGCCAGGTTGCGCAGCTGAACGCGCCGTTCGTTGCCGCCAGTGGCGTAGCGCCGCTCTGTCGCTTCATTGTCTGTGGCAGCTAAAGGGAACGTTGTCTCTGTTGTTGTTGTTTTTGTTGTTGCATCTGCTTGATTAGCCATGAAGTTAGGCGCAGCTTTTGCTATATTTACTTCATCATTAAAATAGAAATTGTCGCCATTTTTCGGCGATTTTTTCCTATTTTTATTTCTTGCATATTTAATGGGCCGCTCTTGCGTCGTCTGAACTACATTACACTCGGCAACCACTTCTAAATCATGCAAATCGTTCAATTCCTCAAATGTTGTTCTGGCTGCTGTCGACTCAGTCAGCCCGGCTGAGTATTCACGCTCATCTTCGCTCAGTGGTCGATATATCTCTGTTTTTGTTGTTGCCAGTTCGTTATTTTTTGCTTGCTGTGCTCTGGCATTGCTATTGCTGTTTTTTTTCGTTTTGTTTCGCGAGCGACGAAATAAATTGAACATTTTTCGTTACTTTTAAAAAAGAGCGAATTTTTTCTGCTTTCCCTTCTGTCTCTTAGAATACTCTTTGTTTATATTTTTTTTTTGTTTTTTTGTAAATGTTTATCTGTAAAAATTTTCTCACGTCGTTATTTTCTAATGTTTATCTCTTGAGGATCATTATCGCCGGTGTTTTCTGTGCGTTTTTTTGCGCTTTTTCATTACGTCTGACATGAAATTTTCCACAATAAAATTTTATTCATATTTAATTCTATTTGTGGTTTTGTTTTCTTGGTTTTATTAAATGCTTTATTTCTGTTTATTTCTTTGGTTGGAAAATTTTTATGAAAATTGGAATATCGTCCTGTAAATAATAATAATTATAAGAATCGGAATTTAAAAAAATAAATTTTAAAAACAATAACAATGGTGCACCGATACAGCCTATAATAATTATTGAGCGTGTTATCTCAACATCATAATATAAAAAAATTTGTTTATCTATATAAAAAAAAATTGTACAAAATAAATAAAAAATTTATAAAAATCTAAGTTATAAAAATATATACATAAAAATACAAAATTTATAATATGCATAAAAAAAATTGTAAATTTTAAAATACAAAATAGATAAAATGCAAAAAAAGCAACACAAAATATACTTAAAGTTTACACAAAAAATAATTTGTTCATAAATTTCATGAATTTTTTTCACAATGCTATGAATTCTTCATAAAATTTAACCTAAGTTCATAGTTAGTAGCAGTGAACAGCGTTCCTAACAATTTATGTTATGAGCAAAATCATAACTATCATATCATCTATATCATCTATATTATCTATCATCTATATCTGTGAATATTTGCCTATTTAAAAATTAATTCATAATATTTATGATCGAAATCATAATAAAATATCTGTGATAACAAACTTACATTCATAATATTCGTGAAAGTATGTACGGTGAACGTGGCATGCAGGTTAAGTGTATGGCTTAGCATGCTCGGAGCCCCGGTTCGATCCCCAGCCGCGGCGAAAAGTTTTTTTCATTTAAAAAATTTTTTCTGATCGCTCACCACCTCTCTGCAGGCAATGGCAAACCTCAGAGAGTAAATAATGCCATGTAAAGCTTCTTGAAAACATGAACTTTAGCCGTTCGGAGTCGGCATGAAAAAAAAAATATGTAGGTCCAGTTCTCGGTCAATTGTGTGCAAACATTTAATAACACACACACAACACAATTAATCATAAGAAGCTCGGTCAAAGTCCTTTTAAGGGCTGAAATGGCCAATTTGTTTTTTTTTTATGTGCGTTAAGTCGGATCGAAATTTAGCTATCGTTGTAAACCGACTCAAAAATTAGAGGTACTCTTAAAAACTATTTCTGCATGGAGCGGTTTTGGTTCTCCTGAACCCTTTTTTTTTGCAAAAAACCTATTTCTGCATCATTTTTTTTAGCTATAGCCGGAAACCGACTCAAAAGTTAGAGCGACTCTTAAAAACTATTTCTGCGTCATTTTTTTGGATCGGAGAAATCCCCATAAAGCAGTTTTGGTTCTCCATAAACCCTTTTTTGGCCAAAAAATCAATGTATGGAGAAAAAAAAGTCATTCGGGCTCCAACTCAAAAGTTAGAGGGACTCTTAAAAACTATTTCTGCATAATTTTTTTCTGGATCGGAGAAATCCCCATGGAGCGGTTTTGGCTCTCCTTAGCCCCTTTTTTGGTCAAAAAATCAAGTTTTTTGCCTATAACTTTTTTCTTCTTTCTAACATTATCAAGATAAGCAAAAAAGTGAAGATTGGTTAAAAAATTTTTGAAATTTGTTGTCTTTACAAACTATTTTGAGACCCCAAAAATTCGATATTTTGTCATGTTCGAAAAAATGTTTTTTTAAAACATCCATAAAATATGTATTAAGCTCTTTCTATTGATATATCGTATGCACTCTGAAGAAAAAAAAGTTATAGGCAAAAAACCGCCAAAATGAGGTTCAAGAGAACCAAAACCTCTCCATAGAAATTTCTCCGATCCAAAAAATCCGATCGAAAAAAAATGATGCAGAAATAGTTTTTAAGAGTCTCTCTAAAGGTAACTCTAGCAATAGAAATGGAAATAGAGAATAGAGATAGAAATAGTTTTAAAGATTCCCTCTATAGGTAACTTCTGAGTCATTGTTCGGATGATTTTTTTCCATACAAAATAGATCCGTCTTATTTACCTTAATTTCAAGAATTTATTTCTAATAAAAAGTGATTTTTCTGCTTAGTGATTTGTTATTTCAGTGTATATTTTTTAGAAACGAATTTTATCATCATAGTTCGTGCTCTGTGCGAAATGTGTTTCGCAAATTACATCCATTTTATGGTCGTGAAAATCGACGAAGAATCAATTCGTCGCCGTTCTCAACAATTGGGCTTGTGTTAATCGACCATCTGGAACATTTTATGTAAGTACCTCGGCATGGAACCATACAAAATACAGCAGTTGCAAGAACTGATGCCAGCTGACATACCATAATATAGACTTTGCTCCAGAGAATGCTTTTCTCTAAATGTGCTCCTAAAAATTTCATAAAAATGGTCCATGAATGGTTCCATGAAAAAGAGAAATATTGAAAAATATTTCGTTTTTAGAGAAGAAGACTTTTTTATTTTTGAGAAAAGATTTGTTCTTATTGAAGAAAATACTACGCATAGTGAATTTTTTTATCAAAATAAAGGAACACTTTTTCATTTTCAATAAATTTTTCTGTGTAAATGAGAATTTCTTTTGTGCCAGAAAAATACTCATCATTATAGAGACATTGAAATATTTCCATTCCCCACAAGTGAATAAATAATTTTTTCGAAATTATGAAAATGTATTCTAATTGAAGAAAATTTTATTTGAAAAAGAGAAAAATTACTATTATCAAAAATAGAGAAATTTTTTATCGGAAAATTATAGATATTTTTTGCTAAGTGTAGACTATATTTATGGAGCTACGTTAAGTATCTTGTGTACAGGGATAAGCTAGTCACAATTGCAGCCCTGGAAGATAACATTACAACGGCCATTGGTGAGATACCAGCCGAAATAGTGGAAAAAATATATCAAAATTGGAGCCTATAGATGAAACATCTCAGACATAGCCTCGCAAAACACTAACATGAAATAATCATTGAAAAGTACATGGCAGGCATTGATGTAAAGCTTTAAATATAAATATCATTATATGTATACTACAAATTTTCTTTTATTTTTTTTTTCCAATTTTTCAAAACCAAACGCTTAAAAAATCACCCTTTATATACCTAAATTTCAAAAATTGAATCATAATATTATGGAATTAAATCATAATATATGTGAGTGACCGTGGCATGCAGGTTAAGTGTGTGGCTTAGCATGCTCAGAGTCCGGGTTCGATCCCCAGCCGCGGCAAAAAGTTTTTTTCAATAAAAATTTTTCTGATCGGTCACAACCTCTCTGCAGACAATGGCAAACCTTAGAGAGTAAATAATGCCGTGTAAAGCATCTTGAGAACATGAACTTTAGCCGTTCGGAGTCGGCATAAAACATGTAGGTCCAGTTCTCAGTCAATTGTGTGCAAACATTTAATAACACACACAACACAATTGATCATAAGAAGCTCGGTCAAAGTCCTTTCAAGGGCTAAAATGGCCAATTTGTTTTTTTTTTGTTTATATGTGAGTATTTATACAAATTTAAGAATTAATTCTAATCATTCAAAATGAATTCGAATATTGTATGTATTTTTCATAAAAACTTCAATAATATTTCTCTCTCTTTCTCTTATCCATCTTATCTTAACGTCTTCTTGCAATACTATCTTTTTCAAATGAAAAATTACTTATCAACCATAAGATTCGTTCTTCAAAAATTATAATATTTTTGTACGCATTCTTATAGAATATAATGATTGTGTGCGAGATCACAAGAAGTCTGCATTGCATTAGTCTGCATTGCATTCACATAAAATATGAATTATTTTAAAATTTTCATGAATCCGTTCTTAGATTTTATGAATCAAGGTTTTATGAAAACATTCAGAAATATTGTGTAAAAATTTTTTTTTTATGTGTAAAAAAATTATTTTAAAGATTAATTTTTTAAAAATGTTTAATGTATATATACATTTTATTATATATATATTTTATATACAATTTTTACTTGTAAAATTTTCATATTTTTACATAAATTTTGTATATCTATTTGAATAATATTTTTGTATTTTCATAAAAAATTGATGTTTTTACTTTTGCATAAAATTATTTTTTTATTATAAAAATAGTATTTTATTAGTATTATGTTTGAATATTAATGTGTATAAATAAAAAAAAAGTGTTCTGAAATAAAAATATTTATAAAGTATAAAAAAAAATATTGCATGAATTATGAAGAGGAATACATTGGCCTATTGCATAGGTACATATTTTATCTTAATGCTAACTTGCTAATTATCATAAGTTTTGAGTTTATATCAATAATATTCCCTTAACAACATCATTGACGTCATCATAATATTTTTGGCTTAAATCGGTGCATCATTTTTCAAACGCTGTTGCAAGTTTTGTCTATTTTATTTATGTTCTCACAATTTTCTTTTTGTTTTCCTTAAATATATTTTTATGCAGCTAATTTTAACTTATTATTCTTAAAATAACTTTTTATTTATTAGAATTTTTTTTATTTCAACTTAAATTTATTTTGGTTATCTTTTTTTGTCTATAATATTCTTTTCTATTCTATTATATATATTCTTTTGTTTTCTAGTCCATTCTAATAGTTTGCTTGTTATGTTTATTTATGTCTCTTTAACAATGCCCTGCGAAAGTGTTTTTTTTTTTAAAATTTTATTTTATCTATTTTTATATCTTCGAACACCCGCATTATTGTCACTTTGTTGTCATGTCCTGATGGAATACTTTGCTAAAAGCTAGCATTAATCATGCATTTTTTGTTTCTGCTCTAGACAGCTGTTTTATAGAACATGTTGTCTAACCTTGAATTCTAACATTAAAAATAGTTGTACAAATTTTTTTTATTGCAAAGTAAAATATTTTTTTTTACTTATGTTCACAAATTTTTGATAATAATAAAACAAAGTGACAAAATGTTTTTTGATGTCATGATAAGTGGAAGATCACTTTAAATACTAACACTTTTAATCTAGTCACGATGTTCTGTCTTAAATACGTTTTGAGTGAGTCACAAATAAAGTGATTTAGAAATATATTTTTTTTTTATTAAAGAAATTGTTTTATTATTTTTTATGTAAAATTTCAAAGTAGTTTGAAACGCGTTGTTAACAATTATTAAAATATCATTAAACTATTATTTGTTTGCTTTTATACTTAGCAGAAAACGTACTCTTAGGCCCTCTCAAGAACTCAGGCCTGAATTTTAAGAAGTAACTGGATGCATGCTAAAGCATCGCACAATTGCAAAGGTTTTCACAATGCCCGAATAATCGGGGGCATTCGGAACTCCGGGATTTCGGAACTGCTACAGGATTATAAATTCTGATATAAACCAGAATTTTTCAATATTTCTTTAAAATATGGTAGTAGAGTGGTAAGCGTGCTTGACTACCAACCCAGAACTCCCGTGCTCGAATCCCGAGCAGACCATGATCCTTCGTTTTAACCTTTTTTAATTTCTTCTGAAATTCAAATTCATCAATATGACTTTGAAAGTTGTAAGTCATAGTAGAGAAGTTTGTGGATGAGATTGCTTAACTTGGATTGACTTTGGGTACTTCTATCAACCATAAAATGTAATTTCATAATAAAAAGGTACCAACAAACCCAAGAAACAATTTCATATTTTATTTTAATAAAGTAGCTGATATGTGTCCGGTGCGCGTGTCAATGAATGTCCAACCTGTGCACCGAAACACCGAAAGAAGTGCTAGTTCTGGAACACTTTGGGCAAACACAATATACGAACGAAGACCTAATCGATTAATGGTTGATTTATTGTGTCCAAATATAGTCTCTCTTTTCTTAAGAATTTATTGACATAATAAATACCAACAGACGGTATTATATCAGGTGACTTTCAGTGTTCTTATTGGGTATGTTTCGGGTGTATTTTACTTTATGATACTCTATTCGGTTTAAAAAAATTATTTTAAGAATGCTACATTCATTAGAATACTTCCATAAGTTTTTCAAATATTTTAATACTGTGATCCTTGGATGAAAATACTGGCATAAATTTCCTAGGCAAGACCTATAGCCTGCAGAATATAGGAAAATATGCGTCTTCTTCTGCCTTCTTACATAATAAAGACATGAAGAAAGACGTGAAGATACTTAAAATGGAGGTTTCCATGAATTTTTTTTTTTTTCGTCCGAGGCTTAGTAACTACCCGTTCTCGCAACAGTAGTTTATAATAAGCAAAAATTGATTTTTTTATTTGGAAACCAATTCCCTTTTCATTCTAAAAACTCAATCTTTGAAAAACATACCGATCAATCAAGAACGTAAGTATGATGCTTAAAGGTTATTTTGAAATCAATATTTTTTCGGGCAATTTTTTAATCTAAGATATTAAAACGGTAACAAAAAATTGGAACCCTCTTTTTCTCAATTTATATAAAACACATTTGAATGAAACGGTTAAAATTAGAACGGTAATGCTACACAGATGCGCAGAATATATAAATAAATGTTATATCAAATGGAGGGAGTTCCCAATCTTTTAAAGATTAATACAATCTTTGTAAAAAATATCGCTGAATTTGAATATGAAGTATGAAGACAATAAATGTGAATTATCGATAAATGTATATCAATTATCGATAACATTTGAGAAATAAAAAAAATTAACTATGTCATAATTAACTCCATTTTTATGATTTTTATGAATGAAATTTATCGATAACCTTCAATAGTCATAAGTTTCAAATTTTTTTAAAAAGTTATAAAAAAATACAACAATTTAATTAGTTTAAAGATAAGATACGGACTGGGTAACACCCATAATTTTAATTTTTATCGGCTTATATCGATAATCAACGATAAATTTTTAATTGTTATTAACAAATGTTCAAGCCGAAATTAAAATTTTATATAAGACGGAAAATAACCGTCAAGTTCAAAATAAAAATATTATAACAATATTTATATGTTACACATATTATTTTTATATTTAACATATAATATTTTTATTTTGAACTTGACGGTTATTTTCCATCTTATATAAAATTTTAATTTCGGCTTGAACATTTGTTAATAACAATTAAAAATTTATCGTTGATTATCGATATAAGCCGATAAAAATTAAAATTATGGGTGTTACCCAGTCCGTATCTTATCTTTGAACTTACACATATTATTTTTATATTTAAGTTATCGATACATATACATAAATTATCGATAACATTTAAGAATTAAAAATAAATAATTTCATTCATAAAATGAGCTCCTTTTCATTATTGTTATTTATGAAATTTATGGATAACTTTTAATAGTTATAAGTTTCAAATTCTTTAGAAAGTTAGCAAGAAACATACAAAAATTTCAATAACTAAAGCCCAAAATACATGCTGTAACCACAATCGTTTATATCGGTTTATATCGATATATTTTTACTTGCTGTTAAAACTAACATTTTAAATAACATTTTAAATAATACGAAAAATACCAAACGCTTTAAAACGAGCTCCATTTTTATGATTTTTATTAATGGAATTTGTCGATAGCTTTCAAAAATTATAATTTTCTAATTTTTTTGAAAAGTTATCAAGAAAATTACAACAATTTAATTAATTCAAAGATTACATACGGACTGTCTAACAATCATAATATTCGTTTTTATCGTCTTATGTCGATAACTCTAACTGTTTTCGGTAAAATCTCTAAAAATTTTCTAAGAAAGTCATTAACATGTCTGAAACTACATGAATTTTTGAATGACGGCATTTCAATCGACTGTTTGTATCGAAAAATTATCAATAATTAGCAAAATTTCAAATTTAATTTTAATTTGAAATTGTTATTTTGGATTGAAATATTTTTAAAAAAAAAAATTTTAATTGATTTTTTGAATGAATTTTTCAAAATAAACGTATTTGATTTTATTAATCTTTTGCAAGCGACAAATATGATTGATAAAAAAATTATCAAATTTAATTCTTTTTAAATTTTGAAATTTAAATTCTTTGAAAAAATATTTGCATGAGTTGAATTTTTGAAATAAAAAGTTTTTGATTTTATCAATTTTATCGACAAATATCGATATATTTTTATTATTTCTAGATAATCTGGAAAATAACATTTTTTCGAAGCTTTCAGTGTTCGAAATGAATAACAAATATATAATCGATTAAATAATTAATCTATTTTTTATCGATATGTATCGAAAAATTATAGTTTATATGTTAAAAACTCAAAAAAGCTAACAATTTTCTTACGTAGTATATTAGTATTATTTCTGTTTTCGAAATAAATTTCAACATATATTCCGATTAAATAATTTATCGACTTTTATCGATAAATTATAGATAAAATTTTAAAAATTATTGATTTTTTTATTGAAAGCGACCAAATTTTCTTACTTATGAAACATAAAATATTCTTTAGTTTAACAACTTTTTTTATCAACAATTATCGATGGTTTTCAAGATAACCTCAAAAATAACTTTTTTTAAGCCTTTTGATATTCGATTGAAACTGTGTAATACATATCATTTTCTCTTATATCGGGTTATATCGATAAATCACCGATACATTTTTACTTCTTAGTAAAAATTTTCTAAGAAATTCATTAAAAAATCCTGAAACTACTTGAACTTTTGAACTGTGACAATTTAATCGACACTTATCAACAAAAATACATTTTGACAAAGATACATTTTTATTATTTTTAGATAATCTCAAAGTTAACATTTTTTCGAAGCTTTCAGTGTTCAAACTAAATTACAAAATTTTTGCCTCAGATGAGTTTTTGAAATAAAAAGCTTTTTATTTTTCAACTTTATCGACAAATATCGATAAATTTTTATTATTTCTAGATAATCTGGAAAAAAACATGTTTTCGAAGCTTTCAGTGTTCAAAATGAATAAAATTCGGTTAAATAATTAATCGATTTTTTATCGATATGAGTCGATAAATGATTGATAATATATTTAAAATTCAAAAAGGTTAACAATTTTCTTACGAAGTATATAAGTATTATTTCAGTTTTCAAAATAAACTACAAAATATATTCTGATTAAATACTTAATCGATTTTTTATCGATATGCGTCGACAAGTTTTAGATACAATTTTAAAATGTCAATAAAGCTTCTGAAAGCTTTCTAATTCTACGAAAAAAATGTTAGTTTTTTTTTATCAAAAAATATCGATAGTTTTCACGATAACCTCAAAAACACATTTTTGTAAAGCTTTCAATATTCAATTTATGAAACAATACTTGTAACGGAAAAATATATAATATATTTTTTTAATCGATATGTGTCAAAAATTACGATAGCAGGTAATAATTCAAATTAAGTCATCAAAATCACTTACTTTTACGTGCACATGTGAAACTTTTAGGACTGTAGGCCAAATTTTTATTTTTATTGTTTAGATAAAGTGGATAACTTTTCGATAAATTGAACATTTTTAATTTTTTAAATGGTTTTTAGAAAAATCACCAATTTTTCTACATAAAAGGATTAAAAACAGATTGAAACAGACGCACATAAAAAGATTCTGATTATAGCATTATATATCGATAAATCAACGATTAATTTTTTGAAATTATATTAAATTTTCAGTCATAAAAAAGTTGAAAATTATAAAAGCTTATGGATAACGTAATTTATATCGACTATTGATATGGAAAAATTATCGATAATTGCAATATATTTTATTTTTTAATATATTTTTAATTTATAAAATATATCGATAAATCAACGATTAGTTTTTTATATAATTTTAAAATTTCAGTCATTAAAAACGCCCATAACGTTATTTTTATCGACTATTTATATGGAAAAGTTATCAATTTATTGTAATATATGATATTTTTTTTGTTCTATTTAAAAATAACAAAATTTTGTGTTTTGGTGTTTTCTCAGGATAGAGCCATGTTAAAAAGAGTATTTTACAATGCATCAAATTAAATATGATGTTTCTACTTTTTGCCAAAAAAATATCTAGCAATCAAATAATTTAGTTCGGAAAAGACAATATATATTAGCAAAGCTTAATATTTAAAATTTTTTAATCCAATTTTGTGTATCGATAAATGAAATAAACTTTTTTCAGACAGCCCAGTGGTTCCCCTAAAAACTAGAGTAAATTTATAAACAAAATAGTATTTTCGAATCATATATATGTTATTTTTCGTTATCACTTGGACTTTATGGCTTTTATTTTAAATCATCACTGTTCGATGACGCTCTGACAGATAACCGAATTATGACACAGAAAAACCCATTCCCACAGAATAGTAAGGAAAAAAAATACACTAGAGTATCAATCAGCTAGTATAAAACAATAGATAATACTACGTCACTTTTAAAATGTGTCTGCAAAAATTTATGAGTCAATATTGTAGCCTCTACAATTTCTACAAAGTAGGTTGTTTTGACTAAAAGCTTGTAAAATTGATATGAACTGGGATTTTAAAATTGTGTGAATTTATTTATGAGAACCAGTTGTGGTGTTGAGAGGGTACAAATTGGGGCTTAAGGCACCTAAACTGCCTTAACTGCCTGGCGCACTTCTCTAGTAAAACACTGCAATCATGTGTACCGCAGTTGCAAAAAAACGACATAAAAAATCAACTAATGAATATTTAGACATGATTTCTTTATTAAAACTTTTTTAACGAGTATTTTTTTAACAAAATATTAATTTCCTCTGCAAAAAATTTTATTAAGTCAGTCAAAAAAAATATCTTAAAAGCATACAAGTGTATATTTTATATCAAAACACAAAAATAATGGAGATCCTAGAGTGCCGAATAAGAGTTAAGATACATCAAATAATTAGAATAGTATTAAGAATTTAAAATATGAACCAGAAATCAATGATGAACAGTTTATATTGATCTGTTCAAAAGCATGTGGCTAGTTTTTTGAACAAATATATATCAAAATATATCAAATAACTTTAGTATATAAAAACAGTATGATTTGTTATCGATAATTTTATAAATATACCTACTGATATTCTATAGACGATTTATCATAGTTCTACATAAAATCTTTGAATATACAACTATATTAACTTTAGAAAATTATTTGAGAAATTTGTTCTGCGTCAACAAAATTTTAGCTACGTTTCTGCTCAACACTTTTTTGTATTTTTTTAGAGTTATAAATAATTGGAAGATTTTAATGACACATGATAATCTCCGTTATATAGAAATCAATCTTTTTATAAAAACAATAACATGGCAATAAGCGATAAGATACAAAAACAAGCAACAAAAGAACCTCTTTCAGAGCTTTATAAAGGCGACACTTTAACCAAAGAACCATTCAGTAACCAACCTTAAACTAAAACAAAAACATGACTGCCAAGCTCCTCAAACTCCTCAGCTTTTTAGCGCTACTCATCTGCACACAGTCTACATCATACGGTCTTAGTATTATCAGTAAGTCACAGTGGGGTGGACGCGCAGCCACTAGCAAGTCTAGCTTGGCCAACAGTTTAAGCTATGTCGTTATACATCATACCGCTGGTGCCTACTGCAAGACGCAAACTGCTTGCGAGCAACAGCTGCGTAATATTCAGGATTATCATCAGAAAACCTTAGGTTGGGATGATATTGGCTATAATTTTCTGATTGGTGGAGATGGCAATATTTATGAGGGCCGCGGCTGGAATGTGCAGGGAGCTCACGCTATCAGCTGGAACGCCAAAAGTCTGGGTGTCTCCTTTTTGGGCAACTACAATAGTGAGTATTCATTTTTTTTTTTTAATTTTTGTAAATTTTGTGCTGATTTATGAACTTCTTTTTAAAGATGACAAACCTTATACGGCGCAAATTGCTGCCGCCAAGAGCTTGTTAGCTCTTGCCGTTCAGCGTGGACAAATCAAAAATGGTTATATTTTATACGGTCACCGTCAAGTGGGCTCCACCGAATGCCCTGGCACTAACTTGTGGAATGAGATACGCAGTTGGCCCAACTGGAGGGCCACCTAGAAACCTTGTTTATGCAAAACATTAAAATTTTGGATACAATATTTTCACGCTTAACCCACCTATATTATTAAGGCAACTAGTATTAAAGCTCGTCGTGCAACATGTCGAATTCAAAATATTTAAGCAACAAACGATATGACAACATTTTAACATTCACCTCGCATGTTATTTGTGTGCATACTTTCAGGCTGACAATTTTTTAGTATAATAAAAGCACTGTAGTAGCAAGAATTAACAGTTTAAGCGACATTAGGTGCAGGAGCACGACGTTTGTCTTTTATGTATTAAGAATATTAAGTGTTAAACATTAAATATACATAAATTGTAAATAAATTTTGTAGTTGAGTATCGATATGTTAATTTCTTATACCGATTAATTTTATAATTTATTGTTGTCGTTGGTTTTATTGATTACTAACATTGTGATTTCTTAATAAACTATATATCGTATTATTATCGATTGAAATTATGCCTTATTTATACTGTTTATTAACTCTTAATAGGCACACTTCTCTGATAGAACGTACTCGTTTCACTGGTATCATGTGCACGCCAGCGACAAAAACCGTCATGAAAATTTAATTATCTAATATTTTTACTAGATTTCTTTTTTAGCTTCTATTTTTTTAATGAAATTTCTAGTTTTATTTACAAATAAAGTGACTTATTAAGACTTAACAGTTCAAATTTTAGGTCAAAACCCAAAAAACATGGGGGGGAAATGATCCCAGTGTGCCGAATAAGGGTTAAAATTATATCTTATCATTGTTAGTAATGAAAAAGATTATTTTTTTTGTCAACGATTTCATTGCTATCTTAAGTTCTATCAGTTATTGATATTTACTGAATCCTTATGAGTTCTTAGCATCGATAACTTTAAACAAACCTATCGATTTGCGACACTTTGTTGGTAATCAATTATTTTTATCGATTATTTGTGTTTTGTTTTTTATTATTATTTCAAATTATTTGATATTTTATATAACAATTTAATAAAATTTTTATTAATATCTATACTTATACACTTGCTTGTTATTGTTTATTTTTATCGATAATTTTTATCGACTATTCTTATGTCTTATTATATTGTTTTTAATTTTTTTTTTTGTCTTTATTTAGTTTGTATTTTAAATTTATTTATTATATATTTGTTTTAGAATTATCGTTTGTTTTATTGATGAGTTCTTATGAAGAATGAATTATTGGCTTATCGAATATCGATTTAATTTCGATTTAATCTATTGCAAATATGAATTATTTCATAACTTTATTGATATAAATATGTAATAATTTGCTTTTTTAATTTGCCACCAATTATTTGTTATTTTTATCGAATAAAATTATTTTATATCTGATTTTTTTTTTAAATCGATTAACTTTTATCAATATTTGTACCCATTATTTCGCTAGTTTATTTCAAAAACCTTTGTTGATATTAATTATTTTTTTTTTTTTTGAAAAAATAGGTGTTTTATCGTTATAGAACGGTCTATCGATTTATTTTTTTATCGATAATTTCAATCGTTTTTAACCTTTTAAATGCCTTAAATTTAAGAAAATAGTTTTTTATTAATTATTGCCAAATATTTTAGCAATAATTACTAATTTTGTACAGATAATTTGTTGCCAATTCGTTCAAACATGCTATCGCTGAATCATGTCGATGGTCAAATATTAAGGGGTGACATGACATTGGCCGTTTTTTGAAACGGTTTTTTTTATAATTTTGTATTTAAGTAAATATTCTTAAGATTCTAAGAAATTCATGGGTAATTTTTTACGGGTTCAAAAGTTACAGCCGGATAGTGAGAGCGCATTTTTATTTTTCTTTGTTCACAAACTTTGAACGCGTTTATTTCGAAACTATATTTTTCGTACTGGTTGCGGCACTAGCGGGTTCATTTTTTGGCGAATTTTATTTTTTTTTTGAGAATTTTTAAACTTGATTCGCTATCGTATGACACGAGTTTTTTTAATTATTTTTATGAATATTTGAAGTCAATATTTTTTTTCGAAAAAACACACTTTCAAATTTGGAACATCACCAAAAATTGAAAAAAAAATTTTAAGAAAAGCTCATGTCATTTTATTAAGATTTGAAAAAACCATTATTTTTCCAGATCGGACAATTTTTGCGACTCCCAGCGCTGCAACCATAAGGCCCCGTTTTTTTCTCTGCCGCAAGTTTGGAGCTCTATCAAACCATGTTGGAGTGAAAATATATTTTATTTTGAATTTTATTTTCTGTAATTTCTTCAATTCTCTACAATAATAAAAAAAAAATGTTGGTAAAATTTTTGTTTTTGACTGAGTTATGAATTTTAAAAAAAGGTCTGCTTTCTATGCCGCGAATGTTATGTCTCACCTTAATTGTTTTTTTAATGGTAAATTCAAAATATTAATTTATCGATATTTGCTTTATTTTTAAAGACATTTTTGTTCGTTATTTAAAGCATTGTTTTTATTCGTTCATATCGATAACTAAATATCAATATTTTTATCGATTATTTCAATAAATTGCTGCATCGATTGTTGATATTGATTATTATTATTCATCACTAAAATCTATTATTTAATGGTTTATTAGAAATGATAGCCGATATATTTTTTATCGATACTTTAAAAACGATTTTTTGCATCGATTATTTCGTTTTTAAAAATTTTTTATCGATAATTTTAATCGTTTTCACTAGGTACTGTTTGTCGAGGTTATCGAATGCCAAAATTTATATATATTTTTAATGGTTTCGATATTTTTACATGATTTCATATCGATAATTTTGTAATTTTAATTTTTTACCGATAACTTTCGTAATTTGAAAATAAATATGATACAAATGTTATTTAATCTTTTTTTATAAACATATTATTTAAAACTTATCCAAAATATAGGATAATTAATTTATTTTTATCGATATTTTTTATCGATAATATATTTATTAATGTAAGAAATAAAATGAATACTTAGAATAATGAATTTAAAAGAATTGATAAGAATAAATCGGCTATAGGTATAACCTTGTATCGATTATTTTGCATCTTCATCGATTGCCGATGTTTATTATAGTTATTATTTTGAAATTGATATTGTATGTATCAATATATATGTATATAAATATAATATATTTATCGATTATTGGTAGTGATACACGATTTATTTTTTTATAGATACTTAAAAACGATTTTTTTGTGCCTATAATTTCTTGTTTATAATTTTGTATCGATAATTTTAGTCATTTTCAATTGGCACTGTTTGCTGATTCTTTTAAGTATTGCTATCGTTTAATCATATCGATTGCTTTATAGCACATTTTTTTATAAATTATTTCTCTAAATAAGTTTATCAAATGTCAAAATTCAAATTATTTGCTGATTTTGATATATTAAAAAGATTTTACATCAATAACTTTTTATCGATAACTGTAATAATTTAAAAACATGTGATTTAAATTTTATTTAATCTTTTATAAAAAAAAATTAAAATGTTATTTAATTCTTTATAACCTATAAAAAAATTATCCAAAACATTAGTTTATCGATAGCTAATTTATTATTTATTTTTATATATTTTACGAATATTATAATTATTCATGTTAAACAGAAAAGTAATACTTAAAATAATGAATTAAAAAGAATGGACAAGAAAAATCGGCTATAGGGATAACCTGATATCAATATTTGTATCGATTATTGTAATAGACCTCTTCAGCGATTGTCGCTATTAATTATTATAATAATTATTATTGATTAATTATTATTGTTATTTTGTTGATATTGATATTGATTATTTTATCGTTTATTGATAGTGATAGCCGATTTTTTTTTAATCGACAATTTTAAACGAGTTTATAGCGATAATTTTTTGCTTATAATTTTGTATCGATAATTTGAATCGTTATTAATCATAACCTTTTGTTGATTTTTTTAAGTATTGCTATGGTTTGCGGCTCATATCGATTGCTTTACAGCAAATATTTTATCGATTATTTCTCTAAATAAGTTTATCGATAGTAAATTTATTTTTATCGATACTTTTTTATACAAATTTTTTAAAGTTATGACAGGGTCATATCGATTGCCGATTTTTCTACCGATATTTCAATAGTATAATTCATCTTTTGACGAAAATAACTATTATTATTAGAAGTAATAGGCGATTTATGTCTTTATCGTTAGTCTTAAACTTTTGTTAACTTTGAGAATTTTGCATACATAATAAATTATTAATAATTTTAATAGTTCATATGATTTTTTTTATCATTGATAATCAATTTATTTTTATATATACTTTTTGTTCATTCTTTTAGTATTCCTTTTGCTGATTATATCGATTATTTTAACAATTGCACGATTTTAATATCGATGAACTTATATATTATCGATTATTTTCTTATCTATTATTTTGATTGTCGATACTTAGTATTATTAAAAATTGTCCAACATCCATAATATTATCTTTTTTAGCAAGTGACATGTGATGCATATTTTATCGATAATTTTAAATTTTTAATTTTTTAATTTTGAAAATTTTTAATTTGCAATTTTTATCGATCATTTTAGTAGGTTTTTTATAAATTTTTATAAACATTTTTTATCTACAGTTTGTATTGATAATTTTAATCGTTAATTTGGAAAAAAGTTGAGTTGACATTTATTTTTCATTATATCGTTAATAAGCTTAGATTTATTTTTATCGATATTTTTTTAATGATTTTTTTTATGTATTGATATTGTTTGATCACATCGATTTTCTTATACCAAGTTTTTTAACGATTTTTTCAGAATGTATAAGTTAATCAAGAATTTTTTACTGATTATTTTATGTTATTATCGTTTTCCATTTCGTTGTTATTGTTTTTTATTTCGTTGTTATCGAAATATTACTATATTTTTATAGTAGTTGTATTATATTTATGTTTTTATCGTTTATTTCACTAGATTATCGATTGTCGATTGCTTTTATAAATTTGTAAAATCATTTATTTTCTTTTTTTCTTTAACTTTAATTGTTAGTTTATCTTGTTTAATTTGTGTGAAGGATTTTTTTTTTCGATTATTTCAAAACATTTGTAATATTTTTAAATATCGATAACCGGATGTACGATTTATTTTCACCGATTATATTATATCAATAACTATTTAACGAATATTTTTAAATGTTAATCGATTATCGATTATTTCGATAACCGATTCGGCAATTGATAATATTTTAAAAGTTTGTAATGGTAAATTTATACCAATTATCTTGTATCAATTATTATTTAACGATTGGTTCAAAATGTTTGAGTTGATCGATGGCCGATTAATTTTATCGATGATTTTTTTACTGGAAGTTTTTTAAGTTACTATCATTATTTATTTATTTGTTTTTTGTTTTTTATATCAATAGCCTTATATGCATGTTTTTATCGATTATTTCAGTGGATTTTCGGCATCGATTGGTTTAAGAAATAGCTAAAATATAGTTTTCCTATAATATTAATCATTAGTTTATATTGCTTAATTTGTTAGAAGAATTTTTTATCGATATATGAAAATATTACTTTATCGATTACCGATTCGGTTGCATTGATATATGTACAAATTTTAGAAAAATTCTTTATTTTACTAGACTTTATTTGTGCTGAGTTATTACTAATGCCGATATGAATAATAACAATCATCGATTATTCCAATAACAACTTCATCGATAACCGATTTATTTCGAATGAATTGTTATCGATAATTTTTTATCCATTACTACTTTACAATAATCACAATATTTTAATAGAAATTACTTCTTATTAAATTTATGAAAAAAGTTTACGTATTGTTTTAAGAAGATATTATTTAATGGATATCGATTATTCGATATACTCATATAATTAGTATGAGTTTTTATTATTGTTATCATTTATTTGCTTGATAAATAATAACTTTTTGTTTATAAAATAAATAATAACAAATAAATTTTTGCACTCGTAGCCTTATCTTTTGCTCTAAAAACGAACACAAAAGTTTTGAAAAATAAAAACAGCCTACACAGTTTATTTTTGACCAAAGAGTTGAGTGGCAGCATTTTAGTCAGATATTAAATTGGCTACTCCTGCACACGTTATCATATCTGCTCACATAAGCTGATGATTTATTTGAAACTTTGGAAATTTATAGGCTTTAATACCAACGACCCAGATATATTAATAAAAAATAGTTGTTTTTGTAACAAGTGTTTTCAGCTGTTGTGCTACAAATCAAAAAAGCATTTATAATTCCAATTAAATTGAGAACTCATCAATGTTCTAAACCAATGAGAGCAAAGCTCTTAGTTAAATGGCACACGTGAAATACGCAAATAATATATTTTAATTTAAAACGCAATTCATTGCGGAAAATAATAATTTCGAACTAAACGAAATAAAAACACCAATTCCTCTGACGTCAAAGCAATGATTGAAGGTTTACATTGAGTGAATGAATAAATGGCAGCGCATTTTATTTTGGCCAAAATTACACACAGCAACAAAAATTAAGCAAAGTCAAAGTTTGCTGGACTGATCGAAGTTGTTGAACTAATTATAGCATGCAGGCGGAAACAGGATATTGACTTTATGATCATGTACGATAATGCATTTTGCAATTTTATAGCAACAATCTTGCCATGATGTTTGCAGGCATTAAAAATGCGCTGCGGATTCAGCTACGCTATTGAGTTCATTTCTTGTTATTTGCAGCAAAAAATGACGTTGTTCGATATTGTTTAAGTTTTATGAAAATAGCAAGAACACTTTATTTTTTTAACATAAATATTTGAGCGGAATTTCTTTTAAAAGCATGAAAATACATGAGTTTTCAATTTTTCAAATCTTTGCGAACCCTCCAGATTTCTGCAGTAATTATAATGAAAGATCTTTTCAAATCAACACCACATCTTGTTTTTATATATTTTCCAAGGTCATGCTGATGTTGTTTACAGACGCCATTGAGTGGTGTGGGCTGATTTAAAATTGCTTCAAATAAACATGCACACTAACAATAAATCAAGTGGCTGAGCGCATGGATAAGTACAATGGCGTAGTGAAAAAAAAAATTTCTGGGGGCCATAAAAGTGTTGCTACATTAATAAAATATGAACATGTTCGAAATATAACAGATACAAAAAATTAGTTCCACACAAAAATAAATATACAAAATTGGAATTCGAAATTAAACAGAAACAAAATGTTTAAAAATTAATTAATATGAAATAATATGAAATTATATCTTATATAAGATAAATAATATCTTATATGTAGTATTAAATATTTTCTTTAAGTCTTTGGCTTAAAATTATTGAGTAATAAAAGTTGAAAAGTAAAATAAAATAAATTTCCATATAAAAAACTAAAACCATGAAAGTAACAAAGTGTAAAAATATATCTTAACTCAAATAATTTAGAGGTATTCATATATGGATGAATTATGGTGTTTCAAATGAGAGCAAAGATACAAAAACTATTTTAAAAAGAATATTTATAAGTCTTACTGATGCCATAGAAGAAATTCCGTTGGGAATGTCTGTATTCTGTTTTGGCAAAAGGAAGAGTGAAGTCGGCAAATCCAGTGTCACTCACGTTTCATTCATAGCAGTAAGCATAAGTTTTTCTCCATCAAATATAAAAGCTTTTCATATAAAATTATATCTGTACAATAAGTCTTAGGCTCAATATTATAAGTTCAAGTAAAAAGTTTTATATATATTTACACATTTCGAAAAAACTCTCTTTAAATGGTGTGTCACTCACGTTTTCGTACGATTTTCATTTTTCGAGTTCTTCTTACAAATTGCTTAAAATCTGCAAATTGTTTAAGTTAATATAAGGAATAAATTTATTTTCCGTCACGAAATTGAGTAGAAATTTTAACTGCAGGAAAAAATTTAGTTTTTTCTCAGAATTATAAGATTTTTTCATTTACTGATTTTGCCGCTCACGTTTCACATCGATGTCACTCATGTTTCAAATCAATTTTAATTGTCCTTTTTATAAAAATACTTTATAAAAATATTTTATAAAAAAAAATTTTTTTTTTATACTAAGGACATTTCTATACAAAAAATACAAAAATTTGTATGGAAAGAATTATGTAAAGCATAATATAGTTAAAAATAAATAATTCATAATATAAAAACAACGCAAAAACTATTTCAGAAATAAATCATTTTAACAAAATTTATTCCGATTCTGCATTCGAATCTGTATGTATATCACTAAGCCTAATTCGTTGATCCTTACGCTCATTAAAAGCCAAAGACCGCGCCAAATTTGACTATATGACTGGCCTATTAGCACTTCCGTCGAGGCCAACGGCTTTAAATAATGATTAAATAAGATCTTTTTTATATTTGTTAAATTGCTTTTCTTATATGAATCCATATTTAACTATAATTTTCTCTATCTTCTTTTTCATACGTTCTTTTTGGGTCGGCTTTAATTTTTTCTTGATGTTTTCGTCATCTTCTTTCATTTCTAATAAAAAAAAAAACAAAAAAAAATTAAATGTCACTCACGTTTCACTTCTTCAAATGCTTTTTTAATGAAAAATAATTGCATCTGCTTGATTTAAAAAAATGCATAATTCACTTATCTTATATTAAAAGTAAATCCGAGACATAAATTATGCCAGCCAATTATTTTCTTAGATAATCCAACTTATCAATAAAAATTGTCACTCACGTTTCACTCTTGAATGACTTTTGTAAAGTTTATTTTTCAATAGAAAATAATGTTTTTTAAAAATTTTAATATTCACTTTTTAATAGAAAATGTTTCAATTGTGAATATTATATAACGGTGCTTTGATATTAAATCGCGAATTACCAAATTACAAAAAATAAAAGCCTACAATTTTTTTAACTTGCTTCAGATTAAAAAAACATTCAATTAAATCAGTTAAAATTTAGAGATACAATATGTTTTCTTCAAAATGCTTTTACCGCAAGAAAACACAAATATGTTTTTTATGACAACACAAAGATGGTTTTGAAAAATGGATGTCATCCGCCAACGAACACGCCTACCTCCCATACAACCCAAAAAGTTCAAAACTCAATAAATAAGGTTATGTTTGTCATAGAGATATTATATTTGGTACGTATGTATTTTATACCAAAACTAAGGTGTGTTCCAAAATTGGGAGTAATCCGTCCATGAACACGCCCACCTCCCATAGCGAAAACACAATGAAGGCATTAACTGTGAGCTACAAGAATAAAACTTGGTATGTGTAAATTTTTCATCAACATTTAAATGCATATAAAGTATAGGCTTCATCCACCTACGGAGACGATCATTTACAATAAAAATTTTTTGTTTTTGATAAGTAGGTTTAGGGTATTTCATAGTCGGCCTAGACCGACTTTAGACTTTCTTTACTTGTTTTGTATTAGTATTATTTAGTATTATTAGTATTATACTTTATGTATTAGTTCCCGATGTATTTCTTAAGCATAGACTTTTACAAAGGTTTTGAGAATTTTAAGAAGAACGAAGAATTCTGTTACGAATCTGCCAATTTTCAGTTGATTTTCCAACCTTAACGAAAGGTTTTTTCAAAAACTCTCCGCATTTTCTTATTTTGAATAAAAATTGTTTCTTTTGGATCATGCCATTACATAATTCATTATGTCTAGTAATTTTCCATTTTGTGTTTTTTTTTGTGACGATTCATCCAGTCAGATCAAATCATGGCGAACTACATTTTTGTGTTTTTTGTTTTTAAATAGAATTTTAAAGGCTTTATTAGTTTTAAATCAGAATTTTTTTTAATTGGGAAAAGAAAACCCAGATAGATCACTTTAAACCGTTTGTCAACTTCCTCAGGTCTAATTAACCCCATGTGTAATAAAAGAATTACTACCCATGTAATAAAAGTTATTTTTATGTATTTAATAACTCCCAATCTAATAAATTCGTATTTACTGAAGATTTACCGAAGACAAAAAGACCATTCTTTTTCAAGATTTTTTCAAATAAGGAAGAACAGTTTTTTGAAAAATTTTATTTCAATGTGAAATTGGTTCGAAACTATTTTTAAAGTAACTTACATATGTCAATATGTTACATGAATTTGTTATTTTCATCATTTCATATTCAAATTTCTGATCTACAATCTTTTTTTATTATTAATTTTTTATAAAATCATGCCTCTTGAATTTACTTATTTTTTTAAGAAATTCTTTTTTCGCTCTTTATAAAACAAACAATATCAAGCAAATATCATGCTGGTTGAGAGTTGTTATTGACCCCCACTTCAATATGTTGAACACCTGTTCCAGTTGTAGAGCTTTTCTTTTCAATGTGGTTCTTGTCTTGGGAATATTTTTGATTTTATGAAAAACTCGTCGCTAGAGTTAAAGAGTGAAAAACTAAAGAAAGTTTTTCCACTCAAAAAGCTTTTGAATGACAGCGGAAACTTTGTGGAAGGCAAATGAGTGAAAATGACTTTATTTAACAGGGTGTGTGGTTAAATTTTTGGAAGACGCTTCGAAACATAGAAAATAAAAGAGCGTGTTTTTCGTATTCATAAGGAAAATATGTGTATTTTTTGTACAGATTTAATTTATATAAAAATTAAAATTATGATGGAATATTTTATTAAAATATATTTAAAGATATATTTATCTGTCAAAAATAAAATTTATAATAAATTAAAAATTTCTTTTTGTATGTCTTAGAAGTACACTGAATTTTAAATTTCAAATAAAAGCATCCACACTGAGTGGAAATATTAGCTTCATAAAAATTTCTATATCATTTTTATACTTTTGCTCAGCTTTCAACATTCTCAAGGTTTCGAATTTTAAAATTACCACAATTCTTTATTCAATGCAAAAATACGACCGGCCTAGAACTAGAAAAATAAACAGAGCGGCAAATGTACACAAGAAATAAAAATTAAATAAAAATATGCCAAGTAAAATTTTGAAAATAATACCTGTTTATTTTTGCGCATATATTTCGCACATCTGAAATCACTTAATTGCATGCCACTAACAAATTTTAAATAAACATCATTTTATATCAGCTGCATTTTGGTCTTAACACTATTTTTAGTCCAAAACATATTCAAAAACTTTCAATAAGAAAAATCATTCGACTTGGCGAAACGTTTTATGATATAAACTTTCTAGAATTTCACATAAATAAATTCGAGAACGTATTTTAGTATTTTACAAGAATTACAATAAAAGTAAATCTGTGTCAATGTTACACGATTAAATTAAGACAAAACAACGCAGTCAAAGTGTCGCAGTCGCATGGGTCACAAACAGCAAAATATTCAATATTATAAAATTAAATAAAAAAAAATAGCATGAAACATTTATGAAATGAAAAAACAAACATTCACACAAGCAGACATTTTAATACGACACTCACATAAAATACAAACATTTAAACTAAACAGCATAGAAATGTATTTAGTATGAAGAAAAAAAAAAACAATATTTCAAGCATTATAAAATGTGTAAATGTCGCAGACATTTTGTTAAGTTTTTTAAAATTTATACGCAAAACATGCGGTAAACAAATCGAAAAGCACGCGTCCATCAACACTATTAATGATTTATTTGAAGGTTGAGTCAATTTCTTATGTCAGCAGTGTGGTAAAGATGAAAACGGGTGGGGGGTGGTGGTACATTTTTCTTGTTTTGAGATATTTTGCTGATGAAGTGGTTTACAAATTGGAAAAACTGTCAGCATATTGGAGGATGTAACATGAAGCTCGTTAAGGCTTAAAAGTGATTAAGACCACAGGAAGTACGATTATATTAGATAAAATTGAAGTTGTCGCAGTGTGGAAGTGATTAATATGGACGCTACTGTTGTTAAGTTAAAGTTGATATTTCAAATATTTAAGAAATGTTCTAGAAAGTTCTTAAGGAAAATAAAAACAATGATACTTGATTAATTTTATAGAAAAAGTGCGGTAAAATCGATAATTATCTATATTTTTTATTCATTCGTCAAAATAATCGATAATTTCTAAATTTTTTTTATTAAAATCGATTAATATTTCGATTTTTTTTTTTATTTTATTATATGAAAAATAACAAAAAATTATTATTTAACAAAGTCGGAAGGAGCGCTATCTGCCAGGGCTTTTGGCACCGATATTTTTTTATTAAAATCGTTTGTTACATTGATTTTTTTCTTCATTCTATCATTCTTAAAAAAAATGTGTTTCAATCGATTGTTCTTATATGGATATTTTTTATTAAAATCGATTATAATATCGATATTTTTTTATCCATTCCATCATTACTCAAAAAAATGTGGTACAAATTTATTATATTGATATTTTTTTATTAAAATCAATTAATATATCGACACATTATTATTAAAATCGATTATTATATTGATATTTTTATTCATTCAATCATTCTTCATAAAAATGTGGTAAAATCGATTTTTTTATATCGATTTTTTTTATTAAATTCGATTATATCGACATTTGTTATTAAAATCGATTATTATATTGCATTTTTTTCTTCATTTCGTCATTTTTAAAAAATGTGTTGCAATCGTTTGTTATATAAGATTTAAATATCCATATTTTTTATTAACATCTATATTTTTAATTTATTCTATCATTTCCTAAAAAATGTGTTAAGATTCATTGTTACATCTACATTTTTTTAATCCAAATTGATCATTATATCGATATTTTTTTTGTTAAAATCGATTATTATATCGATACATTGTATTTATTCCATCATTTCTCAAAAAAATTTAGTAAAACCAATTGTAATATCATAATTTTTTATTAAAATCGATTATTATATTGATAAGTTTTGGTTAAAACCGATTATTATGTCGAAAATTTTCATTTATTCATAATTTTTGTTTTAACTTTGGTAATATCCATCATTACATTGATACTTTTTATTAAAATTGATTATTATATCGCTATCTTTTAATTCATTCCATCATTCTACAAAAATATGAGGCAAAATCGATTATTCGGTCGATATTTTTGTATTCATTCCTCAAAACAATGTTGTAAAATCGATTAAAATATCGATAATTTTTTTTTAAATCTATTTTTATATCGGTATTTTATATTCACGCTGTCATTTTCTCAAAAAAATGTGGTAAAATCGATTATTATATCGATATTTTTTTATTCAATTCATCAACCTCAAAAAATTTGTTAAAATCGATTTTGATTTGATATCTCTTTTTTTAAATAAAACCAATTATGTCGTACTATTTATTCATTCCATCATTCCTCAAAAAAGGTGTAAAAATCGATTATTATATAAATATTGTCTTTCAATATCGATATTCTTTTATTATAATTGGTATTATTTTGACATTAATTGATAATTTTTTATTCATTTTATCATTCATAAAAAAAACATGGTAAAAGCGAATATTATATCGATATTTTTGCATTTATTCCATCAATTCTCAAAAAATGTGGTAAAATTAGTTATTATGTGGTTAATTTTTATTAAAATCGATTCATATAACTACATCTTTTATTAAAAATTTATTAAAATAAATTATATTAGCATTATTTTTTATTAATTTAATCATTCCTTAAAACAATGTAGTGTAATCGATTATTGTATCGATTATTTTTTGTTAAACTCGATGAATACATAGATATTTTTTAATAAAATCGATTGTTAAATTATTATATTTTTATTAATTCCATCATTCCTCAAAAAGAAACTGTGCTAAAATCGATTGTTAAAGCGATATTTTATAATTAAAATCGATTCATATATTGATATTTTTTTAAAAAGATTATCATATCAATATTATTGTATTCATGCCATCATTCCTTATAAAATGTGATAAATTGGTTATTACACAGGACATTTTTTATTTAAATCGATATTTCTTATTAAATCCATCATTCCTCAATAAAAATCGATAGTAAAATCGATTATTATATTCATATTTTCATCTTAATTTCATCATACCTCTACTAATGTGTTACATTCATGGTTATTGCATCGATATTTTTAATTAAGATTGATTATTATGTCGATATTTTTCGTATTAAAATCGATTATTAAATTTTTATTATATTATTAAAACCGATTTTATCAATTTCATTATTTCTCAAAAAAGTGTTAAAATTTATTATTATATAAAAGGGGTTTAGTTAAAATCTGTTGTTATATCGATATATTGTATTGATATTGATTAATAAATCGATATTTTTTATTTAAAATTATTATTTTATTAAAATCGATTATTAAATCTATATTATTTTAGTTATTCCTCAAAAAATAAAGTAAAATCGATACTTACATGATATTTTTTATCGAGTTTTGTATTCATTCTTCAAAAAAATGTGGTTAAATCGAATAATATATCGATATCTCTTATTAATATCGATTATTCTATTGATTATTTTCTTATAAAAATCAATTATTAATCAATATTATATTATATATTCCAGCTTTCCTCAAAAAATTTTGCTTATATAGAATTATAATTATCGATATTTTTGTATTCATTCCATCATTCCTCAATAATTGTAATCAAATCTGTAAAACTTAAGAACGATAATTTATCGATTTTACTATCGAAAAATTTTGGAATGAATTAAAAAATATCGATATAATAATTCGATCGATTTATTAATTATCAATGTTGTATTATCAATGTTGTATGTTGTATGTTTATATATAAAAATAAATTATTATATCGATATTTTTTATTCATTCCAAAATGCTCTTCTTTTCGATAGTAAAATCGATAAATTATCGTTCTTAAGTTTTACAGATTTGATTACAATTATTGAGGAATGATGGAATGAATACAAAAATATCGATAATTATAATCGATTTTAGCAAAATTTTTTGAGGAAAGCTGGAATATATAATATAATATTGATTAATAATTGATTTTTATAAGAAAATAATCAATAGAATAATCGATATAAATAAGAGATATCGATATATTATCTCTTATTAATATAAGAGATATATTATCGTTCTTTTCGATTTTGTACCATACAAACTTTCGCCTCATTGCTTTTTTTTCCTTGTATCGAATCGATTAAAATTATTTTTTAGAATTTTAGTTATTTTTATGATTTTGTATGGGAGGTAAACGCGAAAGTTGGTCGATCTTAACGAAAGACAAATAGAGTAATAGATTTGTACTAAAAATATTCGAAATTTGAAAGACGCTAACGGAATCTCCCTTGGACCTCAAATTAGTTTTTACATGATTTTGTAGGGCAGGTGCAAAAGTTGGTCGATCTGAACAAAACTCGGTCTGAAGGCTATTTATTTGCCTAGCGAAATAGAGGAGAAATAGATGTTTACTGAAAATGGCAATCAATTAGAACCTAAAGGTACCTCTCTTAGACCACTATTACGTTTCAATATGATTTTTTATGGGAAGTACGTCCAAACTATTGCTGATCTAAACAAAAAGTTTGTTAGAAAACTAAACAAATAAAGTAAAAGATGAGTTTAAGAAATATTCGAAATCATGCGGTCTATAGCAGTATCTGCCTCTGACCTCTTATAAGTTATAACATGATTTTGTATAGGAGATACGCACAAAAGTTGGTCGATCTTAATACAGGTAAAGAATTCAGGACATTCCTTGGAGACAATAAATGATTTATTGTAAAATAATCCAAGATTCGCGATCTTCCTCTACTATATAAATAAAGCAACATTTCTTAAGTAACTTAATGCATATCGATAAATTATTTAAAAATATGTCTCTACCTATCTCTGTGCTGTATTGTCTTAGAATATGTATTGCTCAGCACTTATATAGAAATATCGTTTGATACACTTGAACAGCTGAAATTGCTCAAAAACTCATAGAAAAAAATTTAAAAAAAAAAACACTTGAGAATCATTTTCCATTCCTTTTTAAAACGCTTACAGTGACGTTTCGATGCAAAGAATTTCAATTGGCCAACAAATTGAATTTGATGTTTAAAACATTATCTATTTTGCCAAACTTTGAGCAAGATAAAATTGGCAATATGGTTGTCGAGAGAGTGACATCCGGTACGAGCAGCTGTTGCTGGAGCAGAATCTAAAGTTGCCACTTGATACATGCTATGTATGAAGCTTGCCAAATTTTGCGAATTGTTGATGTTTGGCCATGGCTATGTTCTAAAGAAAACAAACAAAACAAAAACAAGGCAGACGCATGCCGCATCCATCATCAACCAGCCAACCACCCACCTCTTCACCATCAATTCATCCATATTATATATTCAGCTCTTTTACTCCCTTTCTGTAGCGCTTTTATTTGCCAAAAAGTCGTCATGATATTTATTTTCTTTACTTTTTTTTTTGCAATCGCGCACGACATTAGCTGCGCATATTAACGGAAATTTTATGGACTTGGCCCGCTTCCAACTGACATTGACTGATGCCTGATCGCCCATTTGTTGCTGTTTCACCCATAATATTTTTATGAATTTCCTTTTTGTATTTTTCCCGTTCTTTTTTGCATAAGGTTTTTATATTATTTCTTGTCTGCCTGTCTCTTGAAATGGTCCATCATTTATTTTTATTTCAGTTTTTATTTCCTATTTGCAAATCTTAATGAATTTTTCTTGTAACTTGCTATTTTTTTCGTTTTGTGTTTCAATATAAGTTGTGAAGTTATTTTCTGATTATTGTTCTTGGAAATATTAATGATATTGTTAGGCGATTTATGAGCTAAAAAGTTATGTTTTATGAAACTTTGTGATATTTTTCTGGACCGGCTGTACTCGTAAATCATCATATTGCGGTTAATTTAAAGATTTGTAAATTTTATCAAAAAATTCTACAAATTTTTTTTATGATCTTAAAAAAAAGTTTAAGATCGCTCTTTACTAAAGACTTTATTGAAGATTTAAAAATATACTATAATACCTATATCACTTTCTTTATTCTTTCTAAAAATACTATAATACCTGTATAGCGCTTTCTTCATATTATCACATTTTAAAACATTTCGCAAATGTCTAAACTGGGCTTTGGAAAGTAGTTAGATTTTCAAGTAACTCGGCTCAAGTCATGTTTCGTATCGAATAACTCAAAACTATTTGAGTAACTTTTTCGAGTAAAGTTTTTCACTTATCAGTGAAACTACCCAGTAGTAAAATAGTATAAAAGCATCAACCAGTGTCGCCGTCAGGAGGGTAAGAATAGGCAGTTATCCCTCATATATTTACAAATAAACCATAGAAATCTCAGTTATCGGATTGTATTATTTGTGATAAATATTTTCATTTAAATATAAAAAAAAAGTTTTAAAAACTCATTATATATTTTTTTATTAATATCCTAGCTATTGTACCCGGTCTCGCCCGTACTATATAACTTTGCAATTTTAAACAAACTTATCCCACTAATAATGAATACTTATATACAGTGCTGATAAATAGAAAAATAATTAATCATAAAAGCAATGAGGGTGCCTTACGACTATAATAATGGCCAAATGTAATTTAGCTTATGACAATTTAACGGATTTTCTGGAAATTTGTTTTAGCTGCCTCAGGTTGGACGATTAAGACGTTCCTTATAAATTTACAATAAAAAATGTGCCATATATAAGAAATAATTGACCTGCGCAAAGCTAGGTTTACTCCAATTAAACCTAAATTAAACCTAAACTCCACTAAGTTATTTACAAAATAAATTGTGTGAAAAAGTGCAAATGTCAACATTTGAAAAGCATTTCAAAGTTTCCATCAATGCAAAATTGATGATGGAATTGAATGAACTTAAAAAAAATTAATAATAGTGAACAATCTGGCTTGATCCGTAAATTGTCGCTTACAACGTTTTTTGCGTTGACTCTTCAGACGGGTTTTTTGGGAGATTTTCGCTAAATATTGCCAGTTATATTTATCAGAAGGTATGTTTTCGGTATAAGTTTGAAGATTACTTCATTAAACATTGTTTAGTCTTACAAACTGTGCAAAAAATAGTGGTGACCGTGGCATGCAGGTTAAGTGTGTGGCTAAGCATGCTCGGAGCCCGAGTTCGATGCCCAGTCGCGGCGAAAAGTTTTTTCAATAAAAAAAATTTTCTGATCGCTCACCACCTCTCTGCAGACAGTGGAAAAACCTCAGAGAGTAAATATTGCCATGTAAAGCTTCTTGGGAACATGAACTTTAGCCATTCGGAGTCGGCATAAGACATGTAGGTCCAGTTCTCGGTCAATTGAGTGCAAACATTTAATAACACACACAACACAATTGATCATAAGAAGCTCAGTCAAAGTCCTTTCAAAATTCAGTGTAAGCCACATTTCTCTTGCGTTTGCTTTTGAGTTAAGAATATATTTTGTTAATATTGCTGCTTTTATCTGAAATAGTTTTCCGTAAAGTGCCCAAAAAATATGAGGAAAGACAGAGTTTCTCAAAATCTTGAGGTTTTTTTAAAGTAGTTAAAATAATTTCTTTGCAGGATTTAAATTGGGAAAGTACATCGGCTAAAATGATTGGAATAAGAACTTAATAAACATTATGTAAAATATCCAGACAAAATACAAACTTATCCACTTATATTGCCTTCCAGATGAACATCGAGGCCGTTATAATTACCATTGAATCACTAAACATTTACGTGGTCTTCAAGCTCACCGAACATTGCAGTGTTTTCCAATTGAAATTTACTTTGAAAGTTCTTAAATCTGCTAAAAATACCTCAAAAAGTTCTTTGTTGCGATAGATTTCAAAATGAAAAAGAAGAGCTCTATACATTTCTCTAGCCACATAAAAACTACTCAGAATGAATATCTTCCTCAAAAAAATCAACAATAGGTGGTCTACGGAATAATATGCTATACGACTCCTAAGATTTGACAACCCTAAAAATTTGAAGGTTGCATGCTAGGAAGAACCGATTTCCCTGAGAAGATATGAAATTAATCTTATAGGACACTGCCTTATCACAAGTCTCTTAGATTAAACATCCTCTAGTATGTCTTCTACTGAAGATGATGAAACGAATAATTTATTTTCATAACAAAATCTTTAAATATCTTTAATAGTACTTTGAAATAACTTTCACTCATATATTTTTATTTTAGCATGATAATGCGATTTAACATAGTCTATGTCCATCCAGGAAGATTACTAAAATTTTCATCGAAATCTAACCAGTGGTTTATGAGTTTATTCTCGACATGTCAACAAACATTTGCTCCTTTTTATAATAGTATAGATATAGAAGTAAATATGACATTTCAGAAACGCCAAGTTTTAAAACACATTCATAACTTTAAGTCTGTTGGGATTTTTTATAGAAATAATGGTTTTTTTTTCTCAAACATATTCCTTTTATCATATCTGCCATAATGAGCTTGTCGAGAGGCTTGTGTAAAGTCAGTTAAGTCCGTTACCGGCTGGGAAGACTATAGCCAATGTAAAATAAAAATGTCACTTAATGGTTTTGAGGTTGCAGATCATGATTATGATGCCAAAATATCAATTTGAGAGCTGTCAACTGTCAGAGGATTAAAAATTTGAATTAGATTAGCAAGAAAAAACTTAAAGAAGGTATCTGCCTGATCATGTCTTCATATTATTTCATAAACATAAAATCGATATATTCACTTTTTTTTTTTTTTTAAGATTGCTTTTGAATTTTAAATTTCTGACATTAGATTCGAAATGTTTTCCATATTCCATTACTTATAGCTTGTTTTGGTTTCATTAGACCTGAATTTCTACTGGGTATGTATTATTAGAGTGATTTGAGAACATGCGAGAGAAAAACCTTGAGTAACTCGATAATTCCTCGAGTCACTCGTAATTTCGAGTTATTCGAAAAACCGAATAATTCGAATTGACATTGAGTTCTTGATTCATGAACAATTGTGATGGCACTATTTTGCGTCTTTTCGCTATAAGGCGAATCACGGGCTTGATTTCGTTTTTCATAAAACATTAAAATTTTTAAATAATCTTCAAAAAATACTTAATCATCTCTTCTAGGCTTTATTCATATTCTTGAAAAAATTGTCTTCTTTATTTCTTTAGAGAGGTTCTTTATTTTAACAAAACAAGAACCTTCTTTTTAACTTATATATTTTAAAGTTTTCAAAATAAATAATCAAACAATTTTATATTTTCTAGTGGAAATGGTAATATGAAGATGTGAAAAGTATGTTATAGTAAAAAAATTTGAATTTAAAAGTTATTAAATTTTAATTTTTTGATGCTAAAATAATTTCGAAATTAAAAAAAACTTATTATTTCATAGCTTTAAGGTAAATTGCAAAGTCAAGATACAAACAAACTATTTTTTTCGTGTTTTATTGAATTTTCTGGTATGAAAAAAGGCTTGAATCCTTGTTACTCTACTAAAAGCTACACTCAGCAAAAAGTTTCTCGGAATATGATAAAAAAGACATCAGATTTAGAGAATAATGATATAGAGTTTGCTACAGAGAATGCTTTTCTCTAAATGTGATACCAAAAATTCCCTTAAAAGGATAAGCTTCCATGAAAAAGAGAAATATATAAAAATATATCATTTTTAGATCATTTAAATCAAAATATATCATTCGCACATTTGGGCAGGGCTTCAAGATATTATTTGGAGCTTCTGGACCGAATTTAACGCCGTGCGATATATTTGATTGGGGATGATAACGTTTCATCATCTCTCAATTCTCTTGGTCATCGACGCAATGTGGGGTCAGTAAGCCTGTTATACAGGTACTACCATAGAAAGTGTTCAAGGGAGGTACACGACCTGACTCCACCAGCTCGAGTATTTCCCAGGTCCAGTCGGGCAGCTCACCTAGCCCATCCCTACAGTATTGCCTTGTTGCCCAACAGAACCTCGCATTACCGTGATAATTCGTTCTTCAGTCGCACAATAAAATTGTGGAACAATCTCCCTGCAGATGTGTTCCTGGCAGTTTTGACCTGTGTAAATTCAAAACAAATGTTCACCGGCACTTCTCCATCTTTCCACCCTCCAACTAGCCTATTACCTATCTTCCGAATCAACATAATGCTTTCGCATTAATAGGGGGCATCCCCTGGGCGTTGGTTCAAGCTAAAAAAAAAAAAAAAAAGTAATATTTTTTCGAAAATGTGAAAATTTATTCTAATTGAAGAAAATTTTAATTTGTTGTTTTTTTCAGCCCTTTAATAAATTATTTATGTAATTTTTTAATGAAAAAGAGAAAATTGCTATTATCGAAAATAGACAAATTTTTTATCGGAGAAAGATAGGTATTTTTTTCTGAGTGTATACTTTGATAATTTCTCCGTAGGTGTGTATGTTACTGAAGTCATCCTGTTGTATGTGCTTAAGTGCGTGCCTGTTTTTCTTAGATTGAAAATTGGAATCGGTAGATGTCACTTTGTTTTCCAGAATTTTTTTTATTTTTGAAGTGAAAACTTCTTTAGGCGCGTTGAGTGATGTTTTGGTAGATGAAAATATGATGTTTCGCGACCATGTCCGCATTTACTTAGAAACCAGTACTTAGCATATAAGAAAGTAACGAGTATTTTGCTACTCTTCAAGTCAAGTTAAAGTATAAAATCAAGACACAAACCATTTGTTTCGAATTTTATTTAATTCGTTGGTATGAAAAAAAACTTGAATCCTCGTTACTCTAGTTAAAGCTACGTATACTACGAATATTTAAGCTCTACTCCATAAGCCAAGACACAAAAATTTAAAATTTTAAAATTTTTTTTTTTCAATTGTTGTTTCTTAAAATGCCGATATGAAGATGTGAAAGAAGGCTTATGTTAAAAATTGTCATTTACAAATTATTTCATTTTAAATTTTGATTCTCTTTTGAAATTTGAAAATATAAAAATGCTATTAGTTCATAGCTTTAAGATTTTTTTTTTTAAATTTTATTATTTTTTTTTTTTTTTTAAATTTTTTAATATCAAAGTATCCGCTCTTGTAGTATGATAATAAAAATTCACGAAAATATGATTTCTTTTAATATATATATGTAATTTTTTAGAAAATAATGGTTTTCTTTATATAAGAAAAGACAACAATCTAGTGTTGTTGTATTATAGATTTTTTTTTATAAAAATGGATTTAAATCTAGACTATTTGTGAGTTGTCTTAAAGACTCTTTGACTTAAATGAGTACTAAAAAACTAATAAGAACCATTTCTTTTATAAAAAATTAATTTTCCGGTTTGTCTAACCTAAAGACCTTCATGCCAAAATGCTTGTTTTTGGTTTTATAATAATATCCTTTTTTTATTCTTAATATTATATAACCATAAATAAATATTCAAAACTTGCAACACGTTTGAAGAACAAAAAATTTATCGATATATCATAATATTTACCTGCTTTCTGTAAAAGAAAAATCGTCAAAAAATTTAGTTCGAAAATATTCCAAAACAATGACAGCACAAGTTCAAGTTTCACTTTAAAATGTTAAATGTACAGTTTTTTAGCACAAGTGTTTGTAATGAACATATTTTCCAAGAATTTTGTTAAATTGTGCTTCAATTGTCGGTTCAATAAACTGCTGTCAGTTTATATTGACAGTTTCAGTTAAAAAAAGAACACATACATTTAAAACAATTATTAGTAAAACACAAAGACACACACACACACAACAGCAAAATTAATTATTTAAAAAAAATAATACGCGAAAATACGCTTTAAAATTAACGCGTTTGTTAATTAAATGATGAATTCGAAAACACATTTAATTTTATATTATTTAATTTTTTTGTTTTTTTTTTAATAAAAACAAAAACACCGAATGTGCTTAAAAACAAATAGAAAATTATTTTAAAGACAACATAAAACAAATTAAAGCGAAAAATAATATTAAAAACAAAACTTTTGTCGCCAAGCGACGCTGTAACGAGACAGACGCAAACGTAGCACCTGAAGCGACGACGAACACACAGACGAAAATGAATGCGAAAATTTTGAGGAAAATTGAAAATGTTGAGCAGATTTTCAGAAAACTGCGCTGCGCAATGAGTTCAAAAATAGATGAGCAGGAAAAATTATCAAAAGCCGCAAAGCCGGCAGCAGCGTTAAGGCACAAAAGCACTAAAAATGAGAGAGATTTAATTGTAAAGAACTCTCTCGTAAGTTAACACAGTCAACGAGAGACATATTTTTAGCGAAGTGCACGCGTTTTTCTTCAACATGCAATCTCTGTTATGCTCTTTTTTATTTAGTTCTCAAAAACTCATTCATATATTTTTACAAAAATTTTTTTCAAAAACTAACCAAACCATATTTTAGTTTTACTGAATTTTTTATACTTTTTAGTGCTTTTGTTATTGTTTTGTCCAACATTTTATTAGCTTTAAATTGCTTTTTTTTTAGTTAATTTTTTTTATTTTTTTATTGCATTTTATTTAAATATTTTGTTTGAAATTTTTATTTATTTTTCCAAACATCACAGCGATTTGAATGAACAACTTTCTAACAGTTGTTGTTTTAAGCTTTAAAGCAGCAACAAAGAAATTTAAGCTATTTTAAAAAAAAATGGTTTCTTAGAAAATTCAAAAAAAAAATAAATAGCATTCTTCGCCAACGTTTGTTTTTAATGTCAGAACGTTGCGTTGTTGATTTTTCGTATTTATCTGCTTAGAATTCTGTTTATTTTAATGCAAAAATATAAGTGAGAAAAAAATTAATTTTCACAAATTCAGTGCAAATTGTTTAAGAATTTGAATTTTGGTAAATTAAAAAAAAAAAAAACAAAATGGGTGGGTTTTCAAAATACAAAAATTTTTTCCAAAAGATGACAATCATTGCAAGAATTCTTAATTGATACGAAGTTCACTTCAGTATCTTTCGTAAAAACTTCAGTGAATTTCTAAATATGCGGTTAGAAAGCCGAAAAAAATGTTTTTCAATTTTTTTTAAAAAATTTTTACATTTATTCCAAAAAATTTTGTTTTCGAAATAATATTGCATCGAGTTGAAAAAAAATAGTTGTCAAATCAAAGCTCTTTTTAATTTTGAACTTCCTTAAACGATCTAATGGACATATTTATCTGGGGTCAATCGTACAAAAGGAAATTTTGTTACTCTGTTTTAGTACAAGCGAATTTACGGATTTACAATTGAAAATAACGTATCTAGATATAGTACGTTTTCTAGTAACGAAAAAAGTACCAAATAATGTTTATCTTTTCTAATTCTAATTCGATCACGTATGCTATAGTATTAAAAATACATTAATTAATAACCAGCCTCCACTTCAGTAACCACTCATCATCCCATAAAAAAAAAATGGAAGAAAGACAGGAGTCCTCGTATGAGAATGATATTTTGTACACTTAGTTTAATAAAGTTAGCTACAAATAACTTTAAAAATGGTTGAAAGCGACCAGTTGTTAGGGGTACCTCACTTAGACCTCTACTAATATTTTTGATAATTTTGTATGGGAGGTATTTACAAAAGATGACCCGATTTTAATGAAACTCAGAGAGAAGGCTTCACAAATAGAAATCGGTAAGAACCCAGGGTACCTCCCTTTAACCTATATTACTTTTTCACATGATTTTGAATGGAAGGTATATTTCAAAGTTCGCCAATCAATTAGACCAATTTTTGATGGGAGATATACCAAAGTATACCGATGTTAACGAATCTCAGTCAAAAGGCATCAAAAGAGAGTAAAAGATGTGAACCGAAACTGATTGAAATTGGTTACAGCTTAGGGGTCTCTATTCATTTGTTACAAGATTTCTAAAGTAGGTACAAACAAATTTTGACAAATCTTTACGGAACTCACTCAAAAGGCTAGAAAAAAAAAGTACTAAAAATGGTAGAAATCGTTTAGATTGCATGGGTGCCTTCCTAAGATTTCTATTAATTTTGTAAATCATTTTATATGGGAGGTACATGCCTCTCTTTGATAGACCAAAGTTGGGCTATCTTAACGAAACTACGTATAAAGCAAAAGATCAAAATCGATTAGACCGTATTAGTAGCTTCGGTCGGAAGAGATAAATCAATTATTTACTTGATTTTGCTTTGGACAAAACCGGTAACTTTACAAAAAGTGACCGATTTTAAAAAAACTCGGTTAGAGACTAAGCAAATAGAGCTGTGGCTATGTACTAAAATTTTTTTAAATCGGTTGGACTCTAAAATTTACAGGATTTTCGATCCTTGAAGAATATTAAAGTTTGCTTCTTCAAACTGTAAAAACTTTTTTTTAGTTTTTTAAAAATTTCATTTAGTTATCGATTCTTATGACCGATTTATATTGCACTGACAACGTTACTTCTTCCAATTCCATATTAAAGATATTTTTCGAATAAACATGGAATTTATTAATAATTAATTAATCGATTAATAATCGATATTTTTAATACTTAAAAATTTAATAATTTTTTTAAGACCTTGAAATAAAAATTTTTGCAGTTATTTCCTTATTTCCAATAAAATTTAAGAATAAATCATCAATAAATGAACTATATATTATCAGTTAAAATGACATACTCTTATGTAGAAACTTGAAATATTACTATGTTGTTATATTTCTTATAGTTTAAACAAATTATCGATACATAAAATAATAATAATTATATATTGAATGAGCAGAAAATATTTTCAAAACCCTATAATATTTTGTTAAAAACTTTCAAATAAATAATTGACAAGTTATTTGTCTTGTTATTTTAAAATTTGAAAAATAATCGATAATTTTTCTATGCATATTAGCAGTATTAAAAGCTCTTAAAAAAGTGAAAAATTCATATGCAGGAATATTTTTCAGAATTTAAAAAATTAACGATAAATGACATATACATAAAACGATAGTAATAACATATGGAATGAGTGGGTGCAATTTATATATATCAAAATGTATTTTTATCATGCCTTTAATTTTTTCCATTTATTTTGAATATCTATGGATAAATATAAATTTGAATATGTTTCAACTTCAGTCAAAAAAACGAAATAAAAAAACGTGATATTTAAACATTGCATTTTTCGTGGAAAATTTTAAATTTGATAATTTTGTTTCACCATTTCTAAATTTATCGTTAATGAAAGCTATTTCTCGATAAGAGTTAAGATGGATTTTAAGATACTGAAAAGAAAGAAGCAATTTGTTACAAAGTTCAATCTCTGAATATTTATGCCATGGAACCTTTTTTATCATGACTTAGTTTTATCTGAATATTCAATAATATTTCAATATAAAAATATCGAAAAAGGGCCTTCAATTAGATCAAAAATTCAAGCAATATATTTCGATACAAAACAGTAAATTTTTAAAAAATTTTTAAAAAAATCTTCATGTTTTAAGGCACCTATATTTTTATGGATTATCCAATTATAAGTAAGAAGGTAATTAATTGCTTCCAGTATTACCTATAAGTCAGAAGGTAAGTTATTAGTTCCAGTATTACCTGTAAGTCTGAAAATTCGTTCCAGTATTACCTATAAGTCAGAAGATAGTTAATTACTCTTCCAGTATTACCTATAAGTCAGATAGAAACTAATTACTTCTAGAATTACTTGAAAGTAATAAATTGATTCTGGTATTACTTATAAATTAGAAGGTAAGTACTTTGTTCTACTATCGCCTATAAGTCAGACAGAAAGTAATTACTTCCAATATTATCTATAACTCAAAAGGTAAGTAACTACGTCCAGTATAACCTATAAGTCAGATAGAAACTAATTACTTCCAGTATTACTTAAAAGTAAGAAGGTAATTAATTGCTTCCAGTATTACCTATAAGTCGGAAGGTCAGTTATTAGTTACAGTATTACTTCTAAATCAAAAAATTAGTTCCAGTATTACCTATGAGTCGGAAGGTAAGTAATTACTTCCAGTGTTACCTATAAGGCAGGTAGAAACTAATTACTTCCAGTATTACTTATAGGTCAGAATGTTATAAATTGCTTTCAGTTTTACCTATAAGTCAGAAGGTAACTAAGTACTTCCAGTATTACCTATAAGTTAGAGAAAATTTCTTTTTAATTTTGTATATATGTTTTTTTTTTAGTTAACTGCACTTAACAATTGTTCATCCAAACCCATGGAAAACACTTCGAGCACTAAAAATCTGGAAGCTGCTACAAAAAATAGCATAAATTCAAATAAACAATTATTTGAGCGTCGCATGGCAACACACAGTTTTCTATTCTATACCATGATAAAATAACTTTACCAGGTAGTATTGACAAGTGTTGATTCTCTCAGCTACAAGTAAACTAACTCTTGTCAAAAACAGCTGTTTGTTGTTAAATGCATTGGCCACATTCAGCTGTGTCAACTTTTGTGATAGCGACACATCGGGGAGCGCTGTTATCGGTATTGAAGTGTCAGAAGAGTTGTCAAGTTGATGAAATGTCAAGCTTTGTATCAAAAACCAATGAAAATTTTACCGACAAATAAAAAATTTTCTATTTTTAAATGCATTTTAATGCGCAACTTCATATTTATGTGCATCAAGTTTTGACTTAACAGTTGCCGACTGTTGAGTACGCTGAATGTGACCAGTGAAAATTTATTGAATACAATGACGGATTGTGAGCGCTCTCTTTCTTGTTATATTTTTTGACAGAATTCCGTTTCGAATAGGAACGTCAATACTACCTTGTAGTTATTATATCATGATTCTATACTATTATTTGAAACTGAAACTAAAGTATTACAGCTAAGGTTATTTATTATTAAATTGTAAGCGAGGACGTAAGGTTTTGAGTTTATCGTGTCTATTGGACTAGATTTTTGATTAATTTTTTGACATTATTTATTAAAATACTGTAAGCGAAGGCAAAATGACTTGTGCTTACAGGTTAACCAGTTACTGAGCTAGTTATGGAAATATTTACTTCTCATTTCCCCACTGGAGATGTCTTGTTCCCTCACATTAAGAAAAATAAGCGTGGCGAACGTTTTTCAGCACCCGGCCTGTTGAGACCTGAAAAACCTGGTTTCAGAGGAACTAACTTCCAAGCAGCAAAACTGTTTCAAAATTAATATAAGGAATATAGAAAAAAAACTCGCGTGTAGCAACGTACACGTGGCAGAAGTGAAACTTCTTTAACAGTAAGAAATAAGAGAGATTTTAGTGTGAAATAGAGAGAGAAAGTATCTGAAAAAAAATTCATTCAATACGAAATGGAATAATAATTTCTTGATTCAATATTTGCATCCAGGAACCGTACCGGCTATGGTTTTTGTCGAAAGTGTCACATATTAACTTTAATCTCTTAATTTTTATTTTTTCCGACAAAAATAACAGTTTTTTGTGCCTTATAGTTTTTTTTGGGCAAAATAACAGTTATTTTCTTCCGTTTATTTTTCGGTCAAAAATATCAGGTAATTTATATTTGTTCGAGTCATTTTACCGATAAAAAAATTTTGATATTATTATTTTCATCTTATCGGTGAACCATTTAACACATGGTGTCAACAGTTCAATCTGTCAAGCGGCCTTTAAGAAATCACAAATTGCTTGATATTTTTGACCGAAAAAATTAAAGTCACAAAATAACTGCTATTTTTGACCGATAAAATAAAAGTCAAAAGTAACCTATATTTTTCCTCGAAATATATTAGGCAAGAAATTAATTTTTAAAGAATCAGTTTCAAATTTAAAACTGACTTAATATTCGTGAGGCTGAGGACATTTGTACCATAATGGTATATTTGAAAAAGTCTTTCGATAATTTTTTTTCATTTGAAAATTATAAAATAACAGTTATTTTCGGTACTTGTCTTCTCAACATTGTTACTTTTTGAATACTGGATTGCATTTGCATAGTACTCTTTGAAGAAGCCTCCGAAAGCAGAGGCAAATCTTGTTCATTATTACCTCCTGCTTCCTGATCATAATAATTGCTATGTTGATAGAGGGCCTCATAAAGCAGCGAACGTTGATTGTTGAGTGTATCAACTTGGTTGGCTTCAAAATTTTGTTGAGATGATGGCTGAGTTCCAAAATACATTTTTACAAAGCATCAGTGTGTTTTTTGGGGATTGGTTCTTTGTAGATTCACCAAAATACACTGATGTTTCGTAAAAATACATTCTGAAACTCAGGCGTTGTTGCAATCACCTTACCTTCATCATTAGATGCAGACCCAGCTGCGGCTGTATTCATAAGAGCTCTAATTTTTTCTAATTTTTTTTTTCCGTGCATACTTGTACGATGAAAATTAATGTTACGGTTATGTTAATAATGAAATGTTAATGTTAATGTAATGTTTATGTTAATTATGTTATTTTCAGTATGTTACGCGTTCAGTTTTAATTACATTTTGTTTGGCTGTTTGTCATGTGCCTACGTGGCGTTAAGAAATATATTCTGACTCTTAAGCAACGCTGTTCGGGGTTCAATTCTCGGCAGCGGCAATAATTTTTTTTAAATTTTCATATGAATTGAAAACGTTAGCCTAGCGTCACGAATAAGAGACCTTGAAATTTCACTCGTCGCCAAAGAAGTTTCACTTCAAAAACATAGAAAAGAAAAATCATAGAAAATAATATAATCAAAATCATTCAGCTTAAAAAGCATAGAAACAAAATCTGATTCATCACAATTTCGCTAAATGAAGTACCTACTTCAATTATTAGCAAAATAAAGAAGAAAATTAAACGCATTAATAGCGTGAAAATCCTGTTAAACTCGTCGACAAGCATTACGAAATAAGGAAACGCGTTGCTGAAAACAAATTAAATCCAAGCAGCTAAAAATAAAATTAAATTGCACTGCTGCTTTAAATAAGAACAGCGAAAAAATAAGTATTAAGAACCTGTGCGACAAATGCACTGGAAAAGCAGCAGCAAGAAAAATTGTCGCCAACAAGCAAAGATGCGCGACATGAAAGCACCGACAAACCAAAAAAACCAAAAATACTTAAATAAACATGCTTAAAATAAAGCCAATTTAACAACAATTTTCTTTGCAATGCAGATGTTAATGAAGAGGGCGCTGCAGCAGCGTAGACACTAGCAGAGGGTAACTTAATAAGCGGCAAAGGGACTAAACATTTATTTACTGTTGTTTTATAGCTGTCGCTGGCGAGTACTTTTAAATAAATCGAGTGTTGGCGACTAAAAATAGCCTTGATTCCCTTGTTTTCAGTGCCGACTATTTTTTTTTTTTTTTATAGTGGTTTACTCAGTGTTTTCAAAAGAGCACTTTTAATAATGAGTGCAAAAACTTTAAATGCTGGCAATGCTGTTACGTATTATTTTGCTTGCTTGTGAGTTTTTCTTTTCTGACTTTGTAAACAAATTTGCGTTGAGTGTAGTGGTGGGTGGTTTTTTTTTTCTATGAGCATTTTAAGAAATAATTTTTAATATTCATATTTCTTGAAGTTTTCCTTTAATTTTTCTTTCATTCAATCAATTTGCGCTGTCATGTTTACTTTCGACGAAACATGTTTTCCTAAAAGTCAAAATGTTTTGCCCAGCAATTGTGATAATTAATTTTTGCTGACAGCTGTTAAGCTTTTAGCTGTTGAAAATTAACAACATGGCTGGCTATATAAGGGTTGATTGAACTTGTTCATTGAGTTGCTCATTGGAGGGTGAAATTTGTGAAAGCTTCAACTGTTGACTCATTGAACAGGAAGTGCTGAAAAACGTCAAACTTTTTTGCTGTAGTTCGATTTTTAGTGACGCATTTTTTTCCGATCGTTTTTAGTACAGCTTGATTGGAAACGGAAGGTAGATATAAATCAGGTGAGTATTTTTTATCGATAACTTAAGCGAGCTCTAAGCGAGAACTATAACGCTTAATCGATACATATAGAAATGGGTTCTTCATTGTGAATAAACATTTTACTGTTTTTATATTGAAATATATTTTCGTTCTTATTGAAGGCATATTTTTTGTAATTTTTTATCGAAATACTATCGAATATTTAAATAAAACTATACTTAAGAAAGGAGACCCGACAATCTGCGCCAACTACAGAGGTATCAGTCTTATATCCATCGCATATAAGGTTCTTTCGAGCGTATTGTGTGAAAGATTGAAGCCGCATACCAAAACACTGATTGGACCTTATCAGTGTGGCTTTCGTCCTGGCAAGTCCACCATAGACCAGATTGTTACACTACGCCAAATCCTGGAAAAAACCCACGAAAACCAAATCGACACCCATCATCTCTTTGTTGATTACAAAGCTGCGTTCGATAGCCCGATTCGGGATTGCCTGTACGCAACAATGTCTGAGTTCGGTGTACCTGCAAAGTTGATTAGGCTCTGCAAGATGACGTTGAGCAATACATGCAGCTCCGTCAAGGTAGGAAATGACCTCTCCGAAACCTTTAATACCGAACGAGGTTTCAGACAAGGCGACCCGCTATCATGCGATCTCTTCAATTTCATCATGGAGGGGATCCTACGAAAGGCAGGTGTACATCGAAATGGCACCATTTTCTACAAAGGTGTCCAGCTCCTTGCGTATGCTGACGATATCGATATTATCGGCAGAACCAAGAGAGATGTAACCGCTGCTTTCGCCGCTATCGAAAAGGAATCAGCCAAAGTGGGTTTGACGGTGAACGAGGGCAAAACAAAGTATATGCTGTCTGCAAATAGGGAAGTGCGGCGTCTAGGCTCCCATGTTACAGCAGGCAAATATAACTTTGAAGTTGTCAAGGAGTTTACTTACCTTGGCACCGCCGTAAACAGCAACAACAATGTCAGCCTGGAGATAAAGCGAAGAACAACAATTGCTAATAGGTGCTACTACGGGCTAAGTAAGCAATTAGGTTCCAGAGCCCTCTCTCGATCGACAAAACTAACACTCTACAAGACGCTCATCATACCTGTGCTTCTCTATGGCGCTGAAGCATGGGTGGTATCGCAAGCAGATGCAGCCGCTCTTGGGGTGTTCGAGAGGAAAGTTCTTCGCAAAATCTTTGGTCCTGTTCGAGTTGGCGACGACTATCGCATTCGAATGAACCACGAACTGTACGAGCTCTACGACGACATTGACATAGTCCAGCGTATAACAATTCAGCGACTACGTTGGCTGGGTCATGTCTTTCGTATGGATGAAGAAGCTCCAGCGAAAAAGGTGTTTGAGGCGAAAGCCGAGGGTCGACGACGAAGAGGAAGGCCATGCCTCCGATGGATTGACCAGGCCGAGGAAGCCCTTACCGCGCTTGGTGAAAGAGATTGGAGACGGCGCGCGCGAAGCAGAGACGCCTGGCGAGACCTGATGAAGTCGGCCGTAACCCGTCAACGGGTTGTCATGGCCACCTAAGTAAGTAAGTAAGTAAGTATTTAAATAAAACTTAGTCATGTTGAAAAAGTCTGCATGACATACATATTCAGAGACTGAAAATTGTTGCGAATTGTTTCTGTTAATTCAGTACCTAATTATCGATAACAAACTCATATCGATAACTAGCTCTTATTGTCGATTAATTAAGAATAAGTGCCACAAAGTCGGCATATTTTCAATTGTGAACAGACATGCAGTGTTAAGATGTACATTTTTTTGCTGAATTTGGTTTCTGTTTACATTTTCATTTATCGATATTTTTTTTTAATAAACGGAAAAACTTAAGTAATGATAAAAAGGCACTGAAATTTGATATTTATTGAATTTAAAAACGAAATAAATGTTATATGTTCACTTAATAGGTAGTTATTATCGTTTTAAGTATCGATAAATCATCGATAATTTTTCAATTTTCTGATAAATGTTGCTTATATGAATTTTTCAGTTTTCCACGTAAATTATGATATTTTTACTGCAAGTACTTATCGATAAGTTATCGATTATTTGTCAAATTTTAACAAAATAACAAAAATTATTGTATTTAAACGCTGAATATTGTTGCAAATTTCTTTCGTTTATTCAGTATCTGATTATCGATACCAAACTTTTATCGATAACTAGCTCTTACTATCGACAAATTGATAAATTGTGCCACAAAGTCGGCAAATTTTCAATTGTGAACAAACATGCAGTGTTTGTTGGTTTTTTTTTTATCGTATTTTTAATTTTTTTGCATTTTTTTATCGATAGTTTTTCAACATGAACGGAAAACTTAAGGAAAAATGAAACGACACTGCATTTTGATATATATTGGATGTAAAAAAGTAATAAATAAAACTTTCTCATTTAAAATAAAATTATTATTGTATTAAGTATCGATAAATTATCGATTAATTTTTCTAAATTCTGAGAAATATTGCTGCATATGAATTTTACAGTGTTCTACGTAAGATTATGTTATTTTTACTGCAAGTACATATCGATAATTTATCGAATATTTGTCATATTTGTAAAACGTAACAAAAATTCTTATATTTAAAGCCTGAATATTGTTGCAAATTGTTTCTGTTTATTCAATATTAAATTATTGATAGCAAACTCTTTCGATAACTAGCTCTTATTATCGATAAACTAAGAAAAAGTGCCACAAAGTCGACATATTTACAATTGTGAACATTCAGTGTTTTAGTTTTTTTTTGCTAAATTAAATATCTTTTCGCATTTTTATTTATCGATAATATTTCGAAATAAACGAAAAAAAACTACAGGAATGATAAAAAGGCATTGAATTTTGATATATATCGAATGTTATGGCGTAAACAATTTTATTTGCTCATTAAAAAGATGGTTATTATCGTTTCAAGTATCGATATACTATCGATAATTATTCCAAATTCTAAGAAATATTTCTGCATATGAATTTTCAGTTTTTTTCTTAAGATTATGTTATTTTTACTGCAATAACTAATCGATAATTTATGTGTCAAATTTGTAAAAAATAACAAAAATTCTTATATTTAAAGCCTGAATATTGTTGCAATTTGTTTCTGTTTATTCAGTATTCAATTATCGATACCAAACTCTAATCGATAACTAAATCTTATTATCGATAAATTCAGAAATATTGCCAAAAAGTTGACATATTTTGAATTGTGAACAAACTTGCAGTGTTTATCGGTTTTTTTGCATGATTTTGTATCATTTTGCTTATTTTTTTATCGATAATTTTTCAAAACAAACGGAAAACTTCAGGAATGATAAAAAGGTATTGAATTTTGATATATATCGCATGTAACGCCATAAAAATATTTGATTTGCTCATTAAAAAAAATGGTAATTATCGTTTCAAGTATCGATAAACTATCGATTCTTTATATTTATTCTGAGAAATATTCCTGTATATGAATTTTTTTGCTTTATACGTAAGATTATGATATTTTAACTGCAAATACATATCGAAAGTTTATCGATTATTTGTCGAATTTGTAAAAAATAAGAAAAATTATTCCAAATTATATATTTTATAATTCTAAACAAAATATTATAGGCTTTGCATATAAAAAAGATTGCATATAAAATCGATTTTAATTATTTTTGCTCATTCAATATGTAATTATTATCATTTTAAGAAACGTAATACTATCGATTATTTTTTTAAACTATGAAAAACATCGCTACTGTTTATTTTGTATATAAAAAGATTGAATATAAAATCATATTAAATAGATTTGCTCACTCAATATGGAATCATAATCGTTTTAAGAATCGATAAACTATCGATAATTTTGTAATACTATAAAAAATATCGGTACATAGTCATTTTTCAAGTTTCATCTTTCAAGCATACAATTTTGACTGACAATATGTGCCGACAATATATCGATTATTTGTAAAATTTTCTGAAAAACTAGACAAATAACTAACAATTTATTTTTTTCATGGTTTTCGAAATATTATTAAAATTTTTTTGAAATTTATCGAAAACCAACACAAATATGGAGCTAAAATTAAATATTTTCCATTCCTATGAAACTTTTAGGGTTTCAAAACGACCTTCAGGTTTTTTTTATTTTTATTTATGAAATTTATCGATAACTTTTGATAGTTATACGTTTCAAATTTTTTAAGAAGTTCTCAACAAAAACAAAAAAGTTTATATAATTAAATAAAAAACTGTGTAATACATACAATTTTCGTTTTTAGTATTATATCGATAAATCAGCGATAAATTTTGACCTATTAATAAGAATTCTCTAAGCTCTTCTAAGTTCCTAAAAGAGCCTAAAATTACTGAAACTATTAAATTTTAACACTTTCAATGATCATTTTCATAAAAATTTATCGATAAATTGTAAAATTGTTCTGAAATTTTTATTTTAAAATTAAAACCTATAGAAAAAATATTTGACTATGTTTTACTTTCGTTGAAGTAAACACAAACAATTTTGAGTTTAACGAATTTATTATAGAACAATTATCGATACTTTTTTTAAGATATCAAGATAGTCCGAAAATTAACATTTTTGGAAAACGTTCAGTGTTTGATATAAATTAAAATATTTACTCCGGTAGAATATTAAATCGATTTTTTTATCGATAACAGTTTAAAAATTCAATTAAGTTACAATTGAAACAAATAAAAATTTATTGAGTTTATCAACTTTTTTAATCACCAGACGGCGATAGTTTTTTATAATTTCAATATAACCTCAAAAATAACATTTTTGCGGAAATTTTTGTGTTCAATGCAAACAACAATATTTTTATAAATTTTTCATCGATTTTTTATCGCTAAGTGTTCAAAAATTATCGATAGCAATTCAAAACTGATATCAAGACATCAATTACAGGTTACATTTATTATTTTTCATCGATTTTCAGTGTGGATAACTTTTCGATAAATTTTAAAAATTTGATATTTTAAGATGATTTTAGGCACAACACAAAACTTTCAAATATTTAGGTATCAAAAATAAATTATGGAAAAAGAAATCGGTTTCGATTATAGCCCTTTACATCGATAAATCAAGTATTAATTTTTATTCATTATTGAACATTTGACAGAAAATTGTCAAAAAAGTCTTAGATTATCAAAAATTATATAGGATGATATTTTCAATGACTATTTATATGGAAAAATTATCGATAAGTTGTTATTTATGAAAATGAGTTTATTTCAAATTTATAAAAGCACAATATTTGGTATCGTTTTTTTTTATGAAATTCATTTTATATAAAATTTATAAAAGCACAATATTTGGTATTGTTGTTCTCTCGATTAATTTTAAAAAAAAAATGTTTGAATTTATGAATTAATTTTGACGATAAACACCGATAAATTTTTATAACATTAATATCAACCAAAATATAACTCTTTTGGGAAGCTTTCAGTATTCTTAATATGTTAGAATATTTATTCTGCTAAAATATTTAAACAATTTTTTATCGATATGTGTGCAAAACTTATCGATAGCATTTTAAAATTCAAAATTTCTCATTTAACGTATTAACGCATGAAAATTTTATGGTTTTTATTTATTTAAGACATTTAATTTATTTTATTGACTTACTCACATCGATAACTTTTCGATAAAAATACAATTTTACAATTTTATAAAAAACTATCAGGAATAAGAAAAAAATTTCAAATAATAAAGGATCAAATACGGATAAAGGAATACAAATCAGCTCATTGGTTTTATGTTTTATATCGATAAATCAACGATTAATTTTTGCTTGTTAATAGAAATGTCCAAAGAAAGTTTTCAAAAATGTTGAAAATAACTAAGACTTATGAGTCAATAAATTATCGATAATTTTTAATATTTTAATTTCATTAAAAATTAAGAAATATATTACAATTTCACTTATTAAAAAAAAAATTTGAAAACAATAATAAATTTATATTTTAATGTTTTATATCGATAAATCAACGATTAATTTTTAGTTATTTATAAAAATGTCCAAAAACAGTTATTACATGAGTTTAAAACAACTAAAGCATTATAGTGACGAAATTTTTATCGATTATTTCTTATCGATAAATTATCGGTATTTTATTATTTGAAATTTCATTTGAAATTTAAACAATTTTTTACAAACTCACTTATTAAAAAACAATATGCAAATAAATTTCTCATAAAACTTTAAAATGCCTAAAACTTTTAAGAGATGTCATTTTTATCTATCTTTTTTTATGGATAATTTATCGATATATAAAATATTTAAAATTTAATTTGAAATTTATTGCAAAACTCACTTATTAAAAACAATTTGAAAATAAAGTTCTCATAAAAGTTGAAAATAACTTAAACTAAATGCTATTAAAATTTATATCGATTATTATTTTTATAAACTATCGCTAATTTTTATTGTTTGAAATATGATTTTAAATTTAATTCAAAACTCACTTTTTAAATAAAGTTTTAATTTAAAATGTTATAAATAAAAGCAATTGTATGAATACCGAAAATAATTTTCGATATGTTTTTGATAGTTACGATTTAAAGTTCTTCATGACTTCTAATTATTATAAAAAATTGGAAAATTTACAAATAAGAAATAGTTTTCCAAAATTTTTCTCTTACTTACTAATTTTGATTACATTTCTCTGAATATAAAATAATAAGGTTAATGTTTTAAAAGTTTACAAATAAGAAATGGTTACAAATAAGTTTGTTAATTTTTGTCTTTTAATGATTTTCGAAATTTTTGAACTCTTTTCAACTTTTTCAACTTATTCAGATGCATTTTTGAAAAAAATACTTGTTCTAAATTAGCTTAAATTTTAAAAAAGATTTGATTTTCCAACAATATGCATTATATCATCGATTTTTTTTTTTTTAATATCGTATCTTATACTTGCGAATTCGTACATCTTTACATTCATCATCTTTCATTTGAAAAATTTTAATAGAATTTTATATCAATCTACGGATTTTCAACCTACTTTAGTCCATCAATTAATAATAAATCCATTAAAAATCATCAAAAAAAATCTCAGAAATGTTTCATTCATTTATTCAAAACTTTAAAGTTTGTTTTGATTATTTGGAAAAAACAAAATCTGTATCTCACACACGACGTTTTTTGCTCAATCAGCCAAGCGGGCAGCTGAACGGAAGGCCAAATTCTAAGCAGGCCAACAGATATTACTGTATATCAACCCACTCATCCACTCACACTATCATGGACACACGTTTAATGGATTCGGCTGCTGCTGTCGCTGCTTTTTTAATGATATCATTTTATTGTATTAAAAAAATAAACATCATAATAAATTATTAGCACCTTAGAAAATAAAAATGACAATCGGTCAGCAGCGAACATATGAATTGTTACGTTTAGTGCTCGTAAAAATTAGAAATTATTGGCCACCACTGTGTCTGAAGGGCTTCGATAAAGTTTGCTCAACTTTTCAATTTAGCTTGTCATGAGGATTCGAACTAGGTTTGCTTAATATGAGTATTGATTTGCATATGCAGTCAGCCAGGGTCATATAATAAATATAATAAAGATGAAGAAAACGAAACCATTCAAGACCATTCAAGAATTTTTTGGCGTGACAGCCTTACATCCTTTTCCAGAAAAGCCAGCTGATAAATGCACAGATTAGTCTAGTGCTCAGTAGATTCAGCTGATAGTTGCACAGCTTATGGGAATGCTCGATTAAATTTCGATAAAATATTTTTTTATTCAATTCAATTAATTTACCAAATTTACTTGCAGAGAAGACACATACATTTTTTTTTGTTTATCAATTATTTTTATTAAGAATTATTTTTATTTATTTATAGATAGTTTTATGTAATTTCGAGATAATCTCAAAAATGACATTTTTGCTAAGCTTTCAGTATTTGGTGTAAATAGCAACATTTCTTGCATTAAAATATGTAATCTATTTTTTTTATTAATATTTTCCCAAAAATTATCGATAAATAAAACATTATAAATCAAATAAAGTCATCAAAATCACTAATTTTACATAAACTTTTAGAGCTGAAGACGAGTTATTTTATTTTTTACTATTCAGACGTGTGGAGAACTTTTCGATAAATTTAAATTTTTTTTAAATCAATCAGGAAAATCAGAAATTTTTCAAAACTTTTTAAAAAAGATTGAAACAGATGAACATATATCGATTCTGGTTTTAGCATTTTATATCGATAAATCAACGCTTAATTTTAATGTATTATTAAAACTTTTCTATTAAAGAATTTATTTAAAAAATTATCGATGAGATATAAAAGTAAAATTAAGTTTATTTGAAATTTTTAAAAACACACTATTTAGTATCTTACTTACTCTTTCGATGAATTTCTCATAAGAAACTTGTTTGAATTATGAACTATTTTAATCGATAAACATCGATAAATTTTTATAATATCAACAAAATCCAAAATATAACATTTTTGTAAAGCTTTTAGTGCTCGAAATCTGTTCCGAAATAAATTCCGGTAAAACATTTAATCGATTTTTTAACGATTTGTGTGCAAAAACTATCGATAACATTTTTGTAATTGAAAATAAACTGAGAATCTTTAAGATCATGAGACAACATTATATTTATTATTATTACTTTCTAGTCGCGGAAGCTCTTCGATAAAATTTAAATTTTGCATCTTAAGAAAAGTTAAAAAGGAAAACCACAAAACTTCAAACTATTTAAGGAAAAATTATGTAAAGCTGAAGTAAAATTGTTTTAAATTTTATTTTTTATGTCGATAAATCCACGATAAATTTTAAGTTATTTAAAATGTCAAAATTCAGTCTAAATAAAGTTCTCAAATCAGTTTAAAACAACTTAACTTATGAGAGATGACTTTTGTATCGATTATTTTTTATCGATTAGTTATCAATACTTTGATATATTTGAAATTTCATTAGTAACATTACATATAGTTAAATTACATATAGCTTAAATTACATATAGTTTAAATTATTTGTAGTTAAAGTAAAATCGGTTTAAATTTTATTTTTTTATATCGATAAATAAACGATAAATTTTAAGTTTTTAAAAATATATATTTTTAGTCTAAATAAAGTTCTCATATAAGTTTAAAACAACTAAAATTTATGAGAGATGACATTTGTATCGATTATTTCTTATCGATAAGTTATCAATACTCTGATATATTTGAAATTTCATTAGTAACATTACATATAGTTAAATTACATATAGTTTAAATTACATATAGTTTAAATTATTTGTAGTTAAAGCAAAATTGGTTTAAATTTTATTTTTTATATCGATAAATCCACGATAAATTTTAAATTCTTAAAAATATAAAAATTTAGTCCAAATAAAGTTCTCATATAAGTTTAAAACAACTAAAATTTATAAGATGACATTTGTATCGATTATTTCTTATCGATAAGTTATCGATACTTTGAAATATTTGAAATTTCATTAGTAACATTACATATAGTTAAATTACATATAGTTACAATTACAGATAGTTTAAATTATTTGTAGTTAAAGTAAAATTGGTTCAAATTTTAATATTTTATATCGATAAATCCACGATAAATTTTAAATTCTTAAAAATATAAAAATTTAGTCTAAATACAGTTCTCATATAAGTTTAAAACAACTAAAATTTATGAGAGATGACATTTGTATTGATTATTTCTTATCGATAAGTTATCCATACTTTTATATATTTGAAATTTTATTAGCTACATTTCATATAGTTTAATTATATGCAGTTAAAATTACATATAGTTAGAGTAAAATTGGTTAAAATATTAATTTTTTATATCGATAATTCCACGATAAATTTGAAGTTATTAAAAATGCAAAAATTCAGTCTAAATAAAGTTCTCATATAAGTTTAAAACAACTAAATCTATAAGGCATGACATTTGTAACGATTATTTTTTATCGATAAGTTATCGATACTTTTATATATTTGAATTTTCATTAGTTACACTACATAAAGTTAAATTATATATAGTTAAAATTACATATAGTTAGAGTAAATTTGGTTCAAATTTTATTTTTTTATATCGATAGATCCACGATAAATTTTAAATTATTAAAAATATAAAAACTTAGTCTAAATCAAGTTCTCATATAAGTTTACAACAACTAAAACTTGTGAGATACGACATTTTAATCGATTATTTTTTGTCGATAAGTTATCGATACTTTTATTTATTTGAATTTTTATTATTTACACTAAATATAGTTAAAATTTTATTTTTTATATCGATAAATAAACGATAAATCCACGATAAATTTTAAGTTAATAAAAATACAAAAATTTAGTCTAAATAATGCTCTCATATATAAGTTTAACTTATGAGATATGACATTTGTATCGATTATTTTTTATCGGTAAGTTATCGATACTTCTATATATATGAAATTTCATTAGTGACACTACATATAGTTAAATTATAAACAGCTAAAATTACGTATGATTAGAGTGAAATTGGCTTAAATTTTATTTTTTTATATCGATAAATCCACGATAAATTTTAAATTCTTAAAAATATAAAAATTAAGTCTAAATAAAGTTCTCATATAAGTTTAAAACAACTTAAATTTATGAGAGATGACATTTGTATCGATTATTTATAATCGATAAGTTATCGATACTTTTATATATTTGAAATTTTATTAGCTACATTTCATATAGTTTAATTATATAAAGTTAAAATAACACAAAGTTAGAGTAAAATTGGTTAAAATATTAATTTTTTATATCGATAATTCCACGATAAATTTGAAGTTATTAAAAATGCAAAAATTCAGTCTACATAAAGTTCTCATATAAGTTTAAAACAACTAAATTTATAAGACATGACATTTGTAACGATTATTTTTTATCGATTATTTTTTATCGATTACATATAGTTAGAGTAAAATTGGTTCAAATTTCATTTTTTTATATTGATAAATCCACGATAAATTTTAAATTATTAAAAATATAAAAACTTAGTCTAAATCAAGTTCTCATATAAGTTTACAGCAACTAAAACTTGTGAGATACGACATTTTAATCGATTATTTTTTGTGGATAAGTTATCGATACTTTAATTTATTTGAATTTTCATTAGTTACACTAAATATAGTTAAAATTTTATTTTTTATATCGATAAATAAACGATAAATCCACGATAAATTTTAAGGTAATAAAAATACAAAAATTTAGTCTAAATAATGCTCTCATATATAAGTTTAACTTATGAGATATGACATTTGTATCGATTAGTTTTTATCGGTAAGTTATCGATTCTCCTATATATTTGAAATTTCATTAGTGACACTACATATAGTTAAATTATATACAGCTAAAATTTCGTATGATTAGAGTGAAATTGGCTTAAATTTTATTTTTTTTATATCGAGAAATCCACGATAAATTTTATGTTATTAAAAATATAAAAATTCAGTTTAGATATAGTTCTCATATAAGTTTAAAACAACTAAAACTAATGATATATGACATTCTTATCGATTATTTTTTATCGATAAGTTATCGATACTTTTAATATTTGAAATTTCATTAGTAACATTACATATAGTTTAATTATATATAGTTAAAATTACACATAGTTAGAGTAAAATTGGTTAAAATATTAGTTTTTTATATCGATAAATTTCACGATATAAATACTAAAAATAAATTACTAAAAATATAAAAACTAAGTCAAAATAAATTTTTCATATAAGTTTAAAACAATTAAAACTTATGAGATATGACATTTGTATCGATTATTTTTATCGATAAGTTATCGATAATTTTATTTATTTTAAATTTCATTTGAAATTTATTACAAAGCTCACTTGAAAAAAAAAATAAAAATAAAATTCTCGTAAATTTTGAAAATATCTAAAATAAAATATCTAAAATATCATTTTTAACGATTTTATTTTTATCGATAATTTTTTTATATTTTTGAAAGAACACAGATTATTCTTGTGCTGAGTTGGTGCAGCTTAAAGTTGCAAACATTTGTAGTCGATTATTGGATAATTTATCGGCCATTACCAGACGATTACCGAACCGATTACCAGCTGATTACTAGGCCGATTACTGGCAACTTTTATTTATTTGACATGACCACGGTTAAAAGTATCAGATTTAATACTATTTTGACAATTTGTAATATAATTAATTAAATTAATTATAAGCTAATTTTTGATAATTTTTTTTAATTTATTTTTTGATTTTAATTTACTTTAATTTGTTAACTAAACTTTAAAATTATTCAAGTGCATGAAACTACATCGATTACAGTATTTAAACTATACAGTAGCTGCTATCATTATGGTTACGAGTAAGCATGCCATAAACAATTTTTGTTTTTTGGCTCTTGCCAAAAATGATGCATCTGCCAATAGTAAAAACAGCATTGTAAGCATTTAAGCCAAACAAAGAGAACATTTCAAATAACTATTTATTTTTATAGAATTTCAAATAAATCTGCAACAGGTGAAAGTGATGTAATGTGAAAATAGTTGAAAAATAAAAATAATAATAAAAAAAATTTCAAAAAAATATTTATGTTTAAATGTTAGCCAAAACATTTAAGACCAACGTCAAACTGTCTCAGAAGTTAAAGGCAAACATGCTAAATAGTTAAATATACAAAATAATATGAACATTTAAGCAAATTTCGAAATACAAAGACAAAGAAATTTTTTGGGCATTATCTAGAATTGGCGCGCATTGCTTGAGTTGTATATTCTGTGCGATGTGCCCGTCGTATATGACGTTAGATGTCGCATTTATGACAGTTTTTCATAGCAAAAGACATTTAGCTAATAATATTTAAAAAAAAAAATATTTAATAGAAACTTTGTTGATAGCTATTTAAAATATTTAATTTTCATTAAATTGGCTTATTTAATTGCTGTTATTCTTAATCGAATTTTGTTTTATTTGCGTTGTAATATTTATATAGCTTGGTATCCACCATGAGCGCAAATATAGTATTGCTGTTGTTGCTTTTAAGCGCTATTTACACAGGTAATATATTTTTTTATATAAATATATACATAGATATGTATTGGCAGTTTTCCAAAAATTCAATAATTAACTCAATTGTTGTTCCTTAATTAGTTATTTTAATGCTTTTAGTTTACATTTTATTACTTGCTGTGCTGTAAAGTTAGCAAAAATTTTAAAATTTTAAGTGTTTTTTGTTCTAAATAAAATAAATTATTTTTTTTTATGGGTCACAATAAAATTACATATTACATATATAATATTATAAATAGGTTGTGGTACCTTGAAAACGCCAAAACATTAACAATTAAACATATAACTATTTCGTTTTATGGCATACTTAAAATTTTAGTCATTTATATATGTCTAGTTATTCCTAGTGAAATAGAAATAAAATTAAAAAAAAAAAACATTTTTAAGAACAGCAGGTATGTGCTTTAAAACTATACAAATTCCATGGTTATTAAAACAGAGCTTCTTGAATTTTATATAAAACTATAAACATTAAAACTCTGTGAACGACCTTAATTTACAAATGTTTATATTTCGACTGATACATAAATCATCTGCCTAATCCTCAGCATTGAGTCAAAAACATTCATAGTCTGTTGAATATAAAAATATTCAACTCAGTGCACAGAAATAATTAGCTTAGTTCTTAGCAGCTTCTTTTATTACTTTTGTTGCTTGTATTCAAAAATTTTTTCAAATTTCTAAATATTAACAAATTTAATAACACGGAATATATATTTTGATAAAATCCAACAGCTGCATTTAATACTGACGCTCATCGAGCCTCAACTCGCAAAATAAGTAAAATTAATAATAAAATTAAGACTATTATTGTACGACGCTATTGTATCCTTGCTTGAGTGAAAATAATTTTTCTTAGCAATTTTGCTAAAATCAGCCGACTAAAATAATCGTTTTAATGCTATTATTTATTGTTATTTTATTTCAAAACAAATCGAAATCATTTTTTAGTTAACAAAAAATGTATTTTTATTTTCATGACAAATATATATTCCGAATATATTTCCTTGCAGTGCTATATTATTGTTTTCCGAAAGAATATATATTAGAAATAAAAAATTTAAATCACAAATATTTTGTATATTAATATTATTTTATTTATTATTATTTTATCGTTTTTCGTTTAGTATCGATTTCGATATCTAAGTATTTTTCTATCATTTAAAATCCCATCCACAGCTCTTAAGAGCTACATCATTATCGATGTATTACTTCGAAGTTTTTTTTAAATTAACTTGTCTGACAACCTAATAAAAATTAAACCATCGTTTATTTTTTTCAATTATCACCTAATTACTTTTCCCATTATTTGCTTGAGCAGGTAATTAGTTAGATTTTATTGCTGCTAATTAACATTAAATTAAAAAAAATTTTAAAACATTGCGTCTTAATTGTAGCGATTATTGCGCGTTTGACCTTTTGGTGCTGAGAAAATATTACTAATCGTTTTTTTATATGGCGAATATGAAAAAGTTATCGATCAATATAATTTCCAGTATTTAGAGTTCAAATAAATAAATCAATATTTATCGATGTTTTGTGCTATAAAAACTTTTTAACAAAAAACAATCTACTTCAAAATCACTACAAAGTAAAAAATAATTTTAATTACTTTAACTATTTATTTCTTGGTCAAATTTGATTATTTATTTATATTCATTATTATATTGGAAATCTTATGATATCAATTATTCTGAATTTGTTTTATTTTTATCATAAATATAATAATTTTTTATAATAATAAAAGCTTGAAGTCAGCGCTAATCATTGACATAAAATCATGATATTTTTGCCATCCCTACTCTATTTAAGACTTTTTTTATTTGTGAATATCCTGCTTAGGTTACGCTGTATTAATTTGTAATCTTAATTTAAAAGTAATTTTTAAAGCTTTAAAAGCTTATGAAACTGATATTGAATATGCTATATGTTTGTTGCAGTTGCACAAAAAAATCTGAGTACATTAGCGCTGACTTCGAAGCTTTTATAATCATAAAAAATTAATATATATATGATAACAATATAACAAATTCAGAATACTTGATATCATAAGATTTCCAATCAGGAACCGTACCGGTTATGATTTTTATCGAAAAAGTCACATATTAACTGTTATCATTCAACTTTTATTTTTTCCGACAAAAATAAAAGTTATTTTGTGCTTTATATTTTTTCGTCAAATATAACAGTTACTTTTGACTATTATTTTATCGGTCAAAAAAAACAGTTATTTTTTGCCTTTTATTTTTTCAGTCAAAAATATCAGGCAATTTGTATTTTCTCAAAGGCCGTTTTACCGACTTCAACACTATTGATATCATTATTTTCTTCCCATCGGTGCGCACATTTTATACCTGGTATCAATAATTTTTTAACCGGTCAAGCGGTCTTTAAACAAACACAAATTGCCTGATATTTTTGACCGAAAAAATAAAAGCCACAAAATAACTGTTATTTTTGATCGACTAAATAAAAGTAAAAAATAACCGTTATTTTTGCCCGAAAAAATAACAAGCAAAAAATAACAGTTAAATTTTAACTTTTATCGAACCAGTCGAAAATTTAAAAGGCACTTAATATTCATGAAACTGAGGCCATTTTTATCATAATGGTTTATTTGAAAAAGTCCTTCGACAATTTTTTCATTATGTTTTTTTCATTTGAAAATTATAAAATAACAGTTATTTTCGGTCCCTGTCTCCAATATAATAATGAATATAAATAAATAATCAAATTTGAGTAAGAAATAAATAGTATAAGGCCCGTTAACTGATCTCAATTTTAAACAAAGTTTAGCTTAAACAAAGTTTAAAATTCCTTAACCTCAGTTTAAATTTTAACGCCGATACCTCATCTCAAAAAATCGAAGTTTAACTTGGTGAGGCAAGTTTAAATTTAAACACAGAAATTCTAGGTTTAAAAAATTTAAACTTAGATTCTGTCAAAAATTCTCTGAGAACATTGGAAATATTCTCAATCATAAACAAAAAATAAAAAATAAAAAAATTATACTTCCAAAAAATCAAAACAAAAAAAACATATTTTATGTTTTGAAAAAAAAAAAAATTCCCATGAAACTGACAATTTTCATTATTTTATCAAATATTTTGATGTTCTACGTCAAAGTTGTAGAATTTTTACTACAGTGCCGCTCAAATATGGTTTTTAATCTCAGTTTAAATTTTTAAACAGCGTTTAAGTAAACTGCCTATAAAAATGAGATAAGTTACGAAAATAATTTTAACTGAGTTTAAAATTTAAACTCTGTTTACGAAATCTGAGGTTAAGGAATTTAAACTTCGGAGGTCAGTTAACGGGCCTAAGTAATATAAAATTATTTTTTACTTTGTAGTGATTTTGAAGTAGGTTTTTTTTGTTAAAAAGTTTTTATTTCTTTCTTTTTAGAGAAAATTATAAATTTTAAAAAGTGTATAAGTTAATTAAGCACCAATTATTTATGCTAATAATATGGAAAATGCTTTTCTGTCGTTTCTTATTCTGTTCTTTGTTAGTATCTTTATCAGTACCTACTCTTATATCTTTATCAATAACCCAATGTGAATATTGACTGAAATATAGTGTTTTTCTAATAGTAACACGCCTCTTTGTCGAATTTCGCCCACATAGTGTTTTCAATAATTCTACCCATTCTAACAATGAATTTTATCATCCTTAAGTCAATATTATACAGTTTTTTGCACACTGCCACACTCCTTAGTCGAATAACGCCCAATTGCTCGGTAGTAATTTGTAATAATTGTGCATCCGTCTGTACTTCATTTCAGTACCCTAATGTCAGTATTCGATTTAGTGTTTTCTAATATTGCCACACTCCTTTGTCGAATGACGCCCACTTTATTCACAGTAATTTTTTATAAGTGTGCATACCTCTATACTAAATATCAGTACACTAGTATCAAGATTATTCGAGATACAGTGTGTTTCATATATTGCCACACCCCTTTAACAAACAACGCCCACTTTATTGAAATGAAGCCTACCTCTGTATTTACAATTGTGCCTACCTCTGTAGTGAACTTTAATACTCTTGTCTCAATTTTATTCGAGATAAATAGTTTTTTTAATATAGCCACACCTCTTTGTTAAATAACGCCCACTTATTTGACCGTAATTTTTTATAATTGTAACTACCCTTGCATTTTTGCTGTAAATGTCAGTACTTTAGTGTCAATTTTAACTGAGATACAGTGTTTTTCTTATAGTGTTTCTTGTAAGTGGCACACCTCTTTATCAAATACCGCCCTCATTATTGCAGTTATTTGTTATATTACTGCCTACCTCTGTACTAAATTTTAGTATCGTAGTGTCAATAGTATTCGAGATATAGTGTTTTTTTTAATATTGCCACACCCCTTCTCGAATAACGCCCATTTTTTTTCTACAAAAATTTGCAGTAATTGGGCCTACAATTGTAATAAATTTCTGTACCCTAGTATAAATATTATTCGAGATACAGTTATTGTCTTATAGTGCCACACCCCTTTGTCAAATAACGCCCACTTTTTTATTGTAATTTTAAATAATTTTGCCTACCTCTGTACTTACTTTCAGTACTCTAGTGTCAATTTTATTCGAGAAACAGAGTTTTTTCCAATATTGCCACACCTTTTTTTCGAATAACGCCCACTTAAGTGATCGTAATTTTGAATTTTTTGCCTGCCCGTGCAATTTTACTGTGAATTTTATTACCCTTGTATCAATATTTACTGAGATACAGTGTTTTTCTTACAGCGACACGCTCCTTTGTCGAATACCGCCCACTTTTATAAACGGGCACCTTCGCGTTGATGGTCACTATATGTTGACAAAAATTTCAACAGGGGTAGAAATTTGACCAAAATTTGCAAAATGCAAAATTTGACCCAAAATTTCTACCCCTAGACTAGAATACCTCCTTAATAAACATGATTTATTAATTTATAGTAAAAAAGAGTTAGGCCCGTTAACTGATCTCCGAATTTTAAATTCCTTTATCTCAGATTTCGTTAACAGAGTTTAAATTTTAAACTCAGTTAAAATTATTTTCGTAACTTATCTCATTTTTATCGGCAGTTTACTTAAACTCTGTTTAAAAATTAAACTGAGATTAAAAACATATTTGAGCGGCACCGTAGTAAAAATTCTACAACTTTGACGTAGAACATCAAAATATTTCAAAAATTTTTATTAAAATAATGCAAATTGTCAGTTTCATTGGAATATTTTTTTTTTTCAAAACTTAAAATATGTTTTTTTTTTTGTTTATTGTTTTGAATTTTTTGAAGTATGATTTTTATATTTTTAATTTTTGTTTATTATTGAGAATATTTCGAATGTTCTCAGAAAATTTTTGACAAAATCTAAGTTTAAATTTTTTTAAACCTAGAATTTGTGTGTTTAAATTTAAACTTGCCTCACCAAGTTAAACTTAGATTTTTTGAGATGAGGTATCGGCGTTAAAATTTAAACTGAGGTTAAGGAATTTTAAACAATGCTTAAGCTAAACTTTGTTTAAAATTGAGATCAGTTAACGGGCCATAGTTTTAAAAAATTTTTTAAAAAAAGTCATACTAGAATTTGGAACTGCTGTAACTTTTTTTTGTTTTAAAGTCACACAAAGCACTTTTTGGGCAAAAAGTGCAAAACTTTTTGAGTTTACTTTTTTTTTTTTGAAAAAAATAGAGTTCAGAGGCGTGTTTATTGAACTAAGAGAGACTTACCAACCGTTTGTTGGTAAAACTTCTTAACGGCTCTCAGAGAAAAATTTTGTATTATGTTAGACAACGTCACCTTAACCTTTAAATAGAGACGTGAACCAACAAGGACGTTTTTTTCGAACCAACAAGGACGTGGGGTCTCACAGGCCCCCTCCACTTTATTGCTTAGTTTTTCAGTAAGCACTTATCAATCTTTAAAAAAAAACTGCAAACCGTGGCTTATAGAACTAAAATTCAAAGAATAAATGTGTAAAAAATAGTTCTTTATTTTTATTTTCTAATTTAAATGAAACATAAAAATAAAACATTGCCACACGGTTAAAAATTTTGGACTAGTTTTTAATCCAAACTTTGGTTTAAAGCAATTTTTAATCCTAAAAGTACTAATTTTTATTCCATATTTTAGTTTAATTTTTTTTAATCCGAAAAAGTTTAAGTTTAAGACTATTTTTGGACTACAAATTTGTATTAAGGTAGTAATTTCAGGAAAAGTATTTATGTTATTTAATATCTGAATTACAATGTAGCCACTGCTGCTATGTAAGTTTTACCATTGAACAACAGTATTCCTAAAATAACAGCTGATCAATGCCACTGTCACTGACGCTGCCACTGCCGCATTGTAATTCAGGTATAAGATTGAAAACTACTACTACTACGAAATTTAAGCTAAATATAATTGTAAATGTTGTTAAAGCATCCGAAAGTTATTTTCAATAAAATTAAACAAATTGTTTATTAAAATCTGAACCAAAATATTATTTTATACATTATTACAGTAAACAGTGTTTAAACCTTTGTGGATGAAATAGTAATCCCTTTTCGGATTACATTGTTTTAAACTTTTTTGGACTAAAATCGAATCCCTTTTGTATTATAATATTTTTAACTTTCTGTGGATTAACAATTATTCCTTTTTGGATTAAGAAATTTTAAACTTTTTGCGGATTAAAAATAAATCCTTTTTGGATTGAAAAATTTAAAACTTTTCATTGGATTAAAAAATAATCTTTTTTTGGTCGTGTCCTATATGTAATCCAAAAAAGTTTAAAATTAAGTCCAAGATTTTTAACCGTGTATAATAAACACCCATTTTTGGAATCTTGATTTATTGCGTAGTATTTCTGAAAAAAAAAAATTCAAAGTATGCATATTTTTCAGGCGTCTACAGTGGCCTAACGCCTTAAGAACTTCTTAAAAGGTTATGTAGTTTAAAATTATTGAATGCAGATTGTTATGAAAATCGTCAAAACAATCAGTATTTAAAACCATATTTCAGTTTTTTTTTGGTTTCATGGAGGTATTCTAACCGAAAATGCAAAACACTATTTGGAAAAATTATGAGTTACGTCCTTTCGATAGTAACCTTTAAGTATGGAAGTGGGGTCTTAGATGCCTCTACATATTTGCGATATCTGAAAATCTCATGCACGGTTAAAAATTATTACCTTAATACAAATTTGTAGTCCAAAAATAGTCTTAAACTTAAACTTTTTCGGATTAAAAAAAATTAAACTAAAATATGGAATAAAAATAAGTACTTTTAGGATTAAAAATTGCTTTAAACCAAAGTTTGGATTAAAAACTAGTCCAAAATTTTTAACCGTGTACTTAGAAGTGGCTGTATACAATCAAACGTTAAATTTCAAAATGGCGGCAGTGCAGCGTTTTTGGGATGAAGTCTTCGTTTTTTAAGGGGTCCATGGGCGAACAAATATATCCTTTAATTTTTTTGTTACAAAAATCCAATGCATTTTTTTTTAGCATATATAATATCGGCTATAGAAGTACGTAGGATATTTTTGATACATTGATTTTCGGCCAAATGTCGCACTTCTTAAGTGGAAAGTGAAAAATTTGCCTGAAAAATCATCACATTATTATAAATAACAAATAAACTATTCAATTTAAAAAAAAATCCTACGTATTTCCATACACAATATGTATTCCAAGATATATTACAAGTTTTAAATGAATCGGTTAAAAATTGTCTGAGTTATGTTTTTGGCAAACTTAAAAAATAGTGTTCATTCATTTAGCGAATATATGCGTTCAGGTCTCAAGTGCCGACCAGGCGGTCTTACCCTAAAATTAAAAAATCAAGTACTTAGAAATTTTTCCCGGCCATCATCTTTGGAGACATCATTTTTGAGGTCACAAGGAACCATTTAAAATAAAAAATTAAATGATTTCTCTAAAGTTCTAGAGTAACCTAACCAACGCCTTAAGATCTTCCTGTAAAATTATGAATTGATAAGTTACGTTGTTTTTATATTAAGGTGACGATAAGCTTTTCTTAACGGTACATTATTTTCTATGGACATTAGATGTATAAGTTTTGAAAAAACATACTAGTTTTGAATCAAAGGGGCTCCAAAAAAAATTTGAATATCTCCACACGTACAGATTAAGGGGTATATTAATGTTAGCACGGTATTTATAAAGCACATAAAGAGGAGTGGGAGATATATTAAAGTATGTATATTCTTGATCATCAGCATTACCTGAGTTGATTAAGCCGTTTCCGTCCGTCTGTCCGTCTGAGAGCCCTAATTTTGAATATGAACTTCGAAAATGAGTCAAAACGAATAAAAAATCACGCCTACCTTCCATACAAAGTGACTTCATCAAAATGGTAAAATCACTTTGAATTCCAAAAAAAATTACTTTAATGACTTGAAATTTTTTTTAGGCGAAACTTAGTACATAAGCTTTGATCTCAATTAGTTATGCACACAAAGTTTGAAAATGAGAATAATCGGATCAAAACCACCCCTAACTCCCATACAAAGTGACGTCATAAGACTTAATATATGTTGAGTACACTTTTAAAACCTTCATTTTCAACCCACTCCAATATATTTTTCTAAAAAAAAAACAATATATTTTGTAGAATATGAACACGAAAATTATGAACTAAGTTTTTTATTATTATTTTTATTTAGATCTTTGAATCCTTTAAAATTGTTATAGAAATTGTTATAGAAATGTTTTTTTTTGACACATTCTTGATATAAAACTGAAACTTAAATAATTAATAATGCTCTATATATAAAATATGTCAACGAAACTATCAAATATAGCCAGAAAAGTTTGAGTTATGAGAGAAGTACGGTTTTAAATATTTAGAAAAAAGTCAAAATAACTCAGTTAATACGAAAAAGTAAAAAATTAAAAGTAATTTAATAAAAAGGTAATTTATAAAACGTACATTCGGTATCACAGAACTCTGAAACGTATGAATATGAAATAGATTTTAATGTTCGACAAAGTATTGAGATTTTATACAGGAGGAACTTAAGATCCCAAAACCTTGCCCCCAGCTACGACCCTGTCGATAACTTTACTGAATCATGTCTCAGTGCAAACTTAACCAAATATTTAAAATTGATAAACGATTATTTAATACCAGCTAATTTATAAACATAGGTTTCGTAAAAACGGAAACGACTTTAAAAGAAAAAAAAGCGCGTTCATATTAATTATGCTATGAGCTGTTATGTTGACACTTATGAGTCTCCTTGTGAAGTGATTCTTTGTGTTCTTCAAGAACAATGAGTCAAAATTTCTAAGACATTAGACAAAAATAAGACTAATTTTGAAATTTAAAAAATTTAAAAATATATTTCAAATACTGAAAAATATTCTGAAATATTTTTATGTAGGTATGCTTTGAGAAGTACAAAAACAAAAGATCTCGACACATGCCTTGACACCTTTAGTGATTTGCAAGCAATTTATTAGCGTTCTTTGCACTTTGCTGTCAAAATATATTTGTTTCGTCATTCATCATTATTTCAAATAAATATTGTTAAAATCAACATATTTTACTTCGAAGAGAATAGCATGGAACTAAATGGGTTAAGGTCAGCACATTGACACAAAATCATTAAATTTGAAAGATCGTTTGGTATTTTTTTTTTTATAATTGAAAATTTTTTGTAAATTGTCGCTAAACATAATAGTTGGGCAACCAACACTTACCAGTAATCAAAAAATTCGTTATAATTATTGCTCTCCTCTCGTTCCTGTTGCAGCATCAGCTTCTGCTGCAACAGCGCTTCTTCATCGAATGTGACGCGCTTCATAGTCGAAGTGCTGGATGTAGCTGAGTTCGGGCCAGAGCTAAATTCCTCAGCTATGCCGCTATCATCCTCGGTATCGGAATCCTTTTCCGCTGCCGCTGAGCGTTCGTATAAATAATCCATATTAAATGGTTGGTTTCGAAATTAAATTATTTTTTAAGGTTTTCCTCAAAAGCCAGGCATTAGATAACTCTTGCACAGACAAACATTTTCATATCTTTTAGATATTTTTTGATATAAACTATTTTTTAATTCACTTTTTTCACTCAAAAGCCACTATTTGCTTTACTTTGCTTTGCTTTACTTTCGAATATTTTTTGAAGCAAAAATAAACACTAAAGTTATCTGGCAAATTTTTCGCGTAGCCTAACTCAAAGATTGATTAGTTATCTCACAGCTATGTTTTTCACTACTGCGCGATGTTTTCATCGAAAAACGTTTTATTGTGGGAAAATTGTTCGCATTCACCTGAACTTCCTTCCACCAACCACACTGCGAATGGCTAGTATTTAGTTGTATTTTAATTTTTTTTTTTATCTATTTTATTCTCAATTTTTTTTTTTGGTAATTTGTATCGAGCTAATAACTTTGTGACTGACGTCAGCGGGCGGTAATAAATTTTCGCCGAGCCAGCGTGTAGCGCGTCGAGCTATTAACTAAAAAAACTCGCGTAAAACACCAAATTTTGTCGCCCAAAAAAAGCAAAACACTTGCTAAAAATCTTCTGCAACACTCAAAAAATTAAACAATATTTCTTGTATATTTTTTTATTATGTTCGAAAAACTTTTTTAATTTGAATTTTCGTTATTTTTTTTTTTGTTGTTTTTTTTTTTGTAAATTTAAGTGTAGCGTTCTGCTCAGTGTTTTAGCAAAATCTAGTTGGCGCGCTTGTCACAGCATCCATGCAATGCTCGGGCTGCACAATATGTTGCATCTGCGAAATCGTTGCAGCAGACAAAAGATTTGCTCGAGTAAAGAACAGCTAAATCAACAACAAGAATCAACCGACAATGTTTTACTTTGACTTCGAGCAGAAACTTTCTTGTTTCATATAACTTGCGGCTGATTGTGTCGCTTTGGGTAACGTTCGTCTGCTTCTGGCCACTTTATCTATTTATTGGCAAGTGAATGCGTCCGAATCTTCGAATCGCCGCTACGCTTTTTTCCTAGCTCGACGAATCTTTGTCATATTGCTGCATTAATGCTATTGTTGTAGGTATATGTTGTTGTTTTTGTTGTTGTTGTTGTTGTAATTGCTGTCATTGTTTTTGTTGTCTATACCTATTGAATGTTTGTATTCTTCCTTTATTACAATTATTGTAGCTTTTGTTCTACGTACGTATGACAATGTGAGATATGCGCAAATTATTTTCTTCAACGCTTTACAGGGTACCCAAAAGAAATTGCATTTATTTTTAAGATATTTGCTAAAAAACTGTTACTTAGTTTTTAAAAAAATTTTCATATGTTAAAAATCACTCAGAAAATCAATTTTTAACAAAACTTTATCGGTATGATATCGATAAATAATCGATACATATCTTATATAATATTGATATACCATCGAAATAGTGCTGATATATAATCGAAATAATAAGGATGTTTAATCGTATATAATAAACATTATCTATATAATAACGATTTGTTATCTATATAAAATATATCTATTATCGATATTTAATCCACATAAAATATATCTTTTATCGATAAATTATCATTATACATTATGGATATAAAATCAATATACTATTCACACAAGAAAAATTATCTTTTTAATATCAATAAATTATTGTTACAATATCGATACATTACTTTCATATGTTATCGCCATGTATCACGGTATATTATCGATACAATATAAATATTCTATCGATATAATATCGGCTTATTATCGATACATTAAATACATTAAATCAATCTTTTATCGATATATTAATTATCGGTTTAATAAAATTATATTATCGATATAATGTATATATGATATTGATAATATCGATTTATTATCGCCATATTGTAAATAATCGATATAAAATCAAAATATTATCCATATTAAATCGATTTATTGTCGATAAGTTACAAAAAAATATTAACATGCTATCGGTTTTGTGTTTTTATATCGTATATCGATATATTATCGAAATAATATCCATATATTATCGCTCCATTATTTAATCCACATAAAATTTTTCTTTTATCGATACATAATAAATATCAAATCGATATATTATCGTCACATTACATATATCGACAAAATATCAAAATACTATCCACATTGAATCTACATAGTATCCATCAAACATTGATAAATTTATGTTATAAAATCGATAAATTATCATATATCGCGATTTATTTTCGATATAATACGCATTTTTTATCGATATAATATGCATACACTATCGATATAATATCGATACATTATCAATATAATATAGATCTTTTATCTACAAAAAATCTAATTTTTATCGATGCATTATCGATTCATATATCGATATATGATCGTCATACCACATCTACTTTATATATTATTCCAAAAAATCGATAAATTATCGATAAATATGATTTATTTATAAATTAATATAGTATCGAAATTAAGTTGATATATCATATATCGACTTATTGTCTATATAATATCGATAAATTTTATTGATTTCTAAATTAATATACTATCGATATTATGTTGATATAGAATATATAGATACATTGTCCATATAATAAACATATATAATCGATATATCGTCGATTAAATATCCTAATATTATAAATATTTAATCCATATTAAATTGATTTTTTATCGATGTATCCATGTATTATAGTCGCATTATATTAAAGACAAAAAATTCATATATTTATTGATATAATATCAATATTTTATTGACATATTATCGATATATTATCGATATTATATAGATATATATATTATCGATATAACATCAATAAATTATCGTCATAATATCGATATATTATCGCCAAATATCGCGATGTAATATTGAAATACTATCGATATTTTATCCATATAAAATATATCTTATTTTGATATCTTATCGACATGATATCGATAATATACTGATTCATTATCATCATTTTATCGATAAATAATCGTCATATTATAAATTATCCATGTTATGCAAATAAATTATATAAATTGTCGATATACTAACGATATATTATCGATATAATATCGATAAATGATTGATATAACATCGATTAATTACCGTCATTATATTTATACATTATCGCGTTATTATGGATTCAAATTTTCCATAAATTATGATATTGATCAATGAATTTTTAATTAATTATTATAATAATCGAAAAATTATGATTATTGGCGATAAATTATGAAAATATTCAATAAATATTCAATACATAATATGTTATTTCTTGATTGTTATTTCATATATTGCCGATAACAACCAATTTACAAAAAACCTAATTTTTATTAAATAAATTGTTAAAATACTATCGAATATAATATAATTTTATATTATAATGTATATATAATTTTCACTAATTGAAAATTTATCGATTAAATATCGAGTTGTTATCAATACATATTGGAATATTCAGAATATAAATAAATGATAATTGATTAATTTCTAAAAAAAATTTGACACATTTCTTAAAATCAAAAAGAAAACCAGCGCATAATGTATCAAATTAATCGATATAGTATCGAGAAATAAGCTTTCAACAAATAATGATAATTATCGAACAACTATAATAGTTAGTAATATATTAAGAAAACTATCGATAAATAATCGAAACGTTGAATACTTTAAGTCGTATTTTTTATTGATATATTGTCAATTATTACAGAAATACATCCGAAATACTATCCGAAACCAATATATTTTCCATTAATTAAAAAAATTTAAAAAAAAAACAAATTGGTCATTTCAGCCTTTGAAAGGATTTTGACCGAGCTTCTTATGATAAATTGTGTTGTGTGTATTATTAAATGTTTGCACACAATTGACCGAAAACTAAACCTACATATTTTAAGCCGACTCCGAATGGCTAAAGTTCATATTCTCAATAAGCTTTACATGGCATTATTTACTTTCTGAGGTTTGCCATTGTCTGCAGAGAGTTGGTGACCGATCAGAAAAATTTTTTTATTGAAAAAACTTTTCGCCGCGACTGGGCATCGAATTTGGGCTCCGAGCGTGCTAAGCCACACACTTAACCTGCACGCCACGGTCACCATGACCACCATTAAAAAAATTATCGATTATTTATTTATAAATTATTTATATATATGTGGGATTGATGTGCTTACAGACCCCTAAATCCGTCCAGCATCAATCACGTCAGTAGGTAACAAACTGAAGTATACCCAACTTTTGCAACAAGTCGAAGAAGAGACTAGCCGGAGCGTGAGTGAGTTAGTTTTTGTTTTGTCGGTAAGAAGCCACGTAATACGCAACGAACGCAACGCAAAACGATACGATTTGTTTTAATTAATCTTAATACTATTTTTTTTTGTTTCACATAATATTTAATAAATCAACTTAAATAAATATTTTGAACTCTACAAGTGGAACGAGTTTAATTTGAAGAAGTTAACAACTACCCGCCCCCTCCCACATATACTATATGCGAAATGAGCTGAAAGCGCTTTCAGCTAGTGCTCTGATACTCTCTTTTAATTATAATAATTTTTTTAGTGTAATTACTATAAAAAATTAATAAATAAATATGTGAATATTCAATACATTGTAATAGCATAATCGATTATTTTCCGAATATTATAGAATTAAATATATTAAATATATTACATTCATCTAAAAAAAATTTACGCAAATTCAAAATCAGTAAAAAATCAGTCTAATCAAATAATGTTGTTAATATATAATCGATAAAGTTGCGATAAATTATGATAATGATCAATAAGTTTTCAATGAACTAGGAAATCACTGATAAATAATTATAATTGCAGATAATTTCTGAAAATTATCGATTAATAATCAATACATAAGATACCTTAAAACGACTTATTTTGAAAATCTAAAAATCTATGAGAAAATGAGTTTGTAATCAATAATCGTTGAATTAACGATACATGTTCACTTAATTATGATAATAATCAATAAAATTTAAATTTATTATGAAAATTATTGATATCTGCTCAAAACATAAGATACTTTATATTACATGTGTTCTTTACGTATTGCCGATAATTATATTAATTATATTACATTTCGAATTATCGAAAATGTAATATTTATGTACATTTTTTATGTATTATTGACTAATTCTGGAAAAATTATCAAAATATATATGACAAATTTTCAAGAGTCTAAAAAATTTAGATTATTATTGAAAACAATAATCTCAAATTCAATAAAAAATTATCGACAATTTTAAAATGCATAAAACAAGCTGTATCTGTATCAAATTATCGATTAATCATCCAGCAAAATGGAACATTTTTCATAGTTTGGTAATTATAATAATAGTTTATCTTAAATTACTTTTGTACCTCAGATAGAAAATTCAAAACAAGTTATTTTTATATCGCTACAGAAAATAGTAAACACCCTTTAACATTTTGCTGAATGCTCGCTACTAAGAAAATCTGTCAATTTTTATTTTTCTCATCACTTCGGATAATAAAGTTAATAAATTAAATGCGCACCACATAAATCTTATTAACTACTTCATAAAATTAAAGCAAAATATAAATGTCTGATACAAAGATTATACGTAGCTCTGCTACTGTTTGTTATTGTTGTATATATCTTATTTTCTCACAACATTTATAAATACAACAAAGATTATCACAAAATATTTATGACAGATTAATGTTCACCCACAGTTTGTTATGAACCACAGACTTACTTCCGTCGTATTTGATTTAATAAGTTTGCATTGAACTGAGACATTAATCGTTCATGGCTTAAGAGAACTTTCATTTTCTTAAACAATGCTTCGTGTTAGACAGAGATAGTGAGTTTGAGGCTGGTCAGGAGAGCAAGAAGGATATAAAAGTATTTAAAAAATATACAAAAATACAAGACAACAGCGAAAATTCCGATTGTGACCTTAATAAAAAATAAACAAACATTTTGACCAAACCTTAAAGTTGTGTGTACAAACAAGAGCGACTCAGATAGAAGCTATTATAAAGAAATTTATATGAAATAATTAAAGTTTGTGACTCATAGCTTGAACCGCATATAATGGATTAATTCGCACTAATGGATTTGTACCGCATTAATGAATTTATAACCTCCAAATGAAAATGTCTTACTTTCAAAACTTATAAATTAAAACAAAAAATCTTATCACTACTCAGAAGTGTACAGTGGCTCTAAATGGGTTAATATCATAATTACAAAAAATTAAAAACTGCTGTTTCCAAACACAAAGACTACATTGCTACTCCTTTATTTATCATGGAAGTAACATACATATATTTTAATATACTGAAGTTATCTTTTTATTTGTCTGCAATGCCAGTTGTAGCGTATTGCAGCAGGAGCCATAATTAATTGGATTTTTAAACTATTAAAGTAAATAAAACCGATGTAAGTGCAAAAGCAAACATTCGTTTTTTGTTCTTTATATATAAAAAAAACAAAACATTGGCTGCAACAAATAGTTCAATGCTTGCACAGTGAAGCAAGTCGGTAATGTAAGCAATAAACATTTTTTTATAGTGTAAGCGGAAAAGTTATATGAATAAAAAAAAAAAAATAATTATTGTATTTAAAAGTGTTATGTAGAATAAGAATCTGAGTATGGAAAGATTTCAAAGCAATTTACGGGGAAAAATTAAATGCTTTTAAATGCAAAATTCATACTTTTACAAAAACGTGTATTTAGCTACATTTTTTAATTCATGTTTTCATTATTTGCTTTTAAATCTATTCTTTTGAATATTTTATAGTTAAGAACATTTTTAAAAGAACCAATACATTTTTTTAGCATTAATTTTATGAACAACTTTCATTTTAAAAATTATTTATGCAAATTTTCATCGATTTAAAAATATTATTTGAGAATATTGGTTAAGTTTCCTAGAACCTTAGTTTTTTGTTAAATAGTAATTATCTTGTGCATAAAAATCGCTTTTTCGTAAGAATAAGAATTTTTAAAGCAATTTTTTCGATAATAATTTTAAAACTTTTGTATAAATATATAATTTAATAAAAATATATAAATGTTTTTCTTATAAATAATGTTTATACTTATATTAAATTTCCAATTGTATTTCTGAAAAAATCAATTGAACTTCAGAATTCTATTTGACATATTGAAAACTTTCATCTGAAATTCAGAAAAAATCAATTGACATTTTAGAAATATCAATTGCAATTCAGAAATTATATTATTTTAAATTCATAAAACATCAATTGGAGTTCAATAAAGATTAATTGAATTTCATAAAATATCAATTCTAATTCAGAAATTATATTTGAAGTTCAGAAAACATCAATTGAATTTTAGAAAACATTAGAAATTCTAATTTAAATTCAGAACATATCAATCGAAATTCAATAATTGTATTTGAAACATCAACTAGAATTCAGAAAAGATCAATTTTAAATTAACAAAACATCAATTGATATTTAGAAACTCTTTTTGAAATTCCGAAAATATCAATTGATATTCAGAAGAGATCAAATGAATTCAGAAAAGATCAATGGATATTAAAAAAAGATCAAATGAAATTCATAAATTCCATTTGAAATTCAAAAAAATCAATTCAAATTCAGAAATTCTATTTAAAATTCAGAAAACATCAATTGAATTTCAGAAAAGATCAATTGAAATTCTATTTTAAATTCACAAAATGTCGATTGAAATACAGAAATTTTAAATTCAAAAAACATCAATTAATATTCAGAAAAAAATCAATTAAATTTCAAAAAAGATCAATAGGAATTCAGAAAAAAATTAAAACTCAGAAAAGATCAATTGAAATTCAGAAAATATCAAATCAAATTCAGAAATTTTATTTTAAATTCAGAAAACATAAATTGAAATTCAGAAATTTTCTTTGAAATTAATAAAACATAGATTGAAATTCAGAAATTTTATATAAAATTCAGACAACATCAATTCAAATTCAGAAAGATCAAATGAAAATTTGGCCCTAATTTGAGAACCTCGACAAAACTTATTTTTTGGATGGGTTAAAAAATTTGGAGAAAGGAAAGGAGGCTATGTTGAAAAATAAAATGATTTTTTGTTAAAAAACCTGTGTTTCATTCAAAGAGTTACGGATTTATTGATCTGCCCTTGCACCATGGATTGTTGATGGTGTGGTAAGAAAATATTTAAAACAGCAGCGACTTATTTAAGAATCTTGAAATCAAATGATGTAGCGAATCAAAAAAGTATGTACACCGCAGAAAAAATTATGAATATTTTTTACATCTTTTCACCTTTTACTTTTATGTATAAAAGTAAAACATCAATAAATTCTATAATAAAGTAAGTTTAATAAAAAACAAAATTAGAAGCCTAAATATTTATTAAAGGGCATCGATAAATCTGATAAATTTTTCAATTTTATTTGAAAATTTATTGATTTTAGTTAAAAATTAACGATTTTATTGGAACATTTATGTGAAAATTTTGTTTGTCTTTAAAGAGGCTCGATATATCTAATCAAATTTTTCGATTTTATTTAAAAATTATCGATTTTATTTGAACATTTATGTGATGCCTTATGTGAAAGAGGCTCGATACTACATCTTATCAAATTTATTTAAAAATGTATCGATTTTTTTAAATTTATCATAAACACTTTCTTTGTTTCTAATGACGAGGATCGATAAATCTTATAAAATTTTGTGATTTTATTTGAAAATTTATCGATTTTATTTGAAAATTAAAATTTCGTTTGCCTTTAAGAAGGCTCGATAAATCTATTGAAATTTTTAAATTTATTTGAAAATTTGTCGATTATACATGAAACTTTATCGATTTTATTTGGAAAGTTAAGGAGGTTCAATAAAGTTGATGAATTTTTTCGATTTAATTTGAAAAATTTAACGATTTGTTTTAGAAAACACAATTTTTTATTACATAAAAAAGCAAAATTGATTTGTTTTTGAGGGCATCGATAAATCTGATCAAATTTTTCTATTTAACTTATACCGATTTATTATGGAATTATCAATTTTATTTCACAATTTATCGATTTATTAAAAACTTATTGATTTTATTTGATAATTTATCGAGACCATTTCTTGTCTTTAAGGAGACTTGATAAATCTGATCAAATTTTTAGATTGTATATAAAAATTTATCGATTATATACGAAAGCTTATCGTTATTATTTGAAAGTAATTATTTAATTCGATAATTTAGATTTTGTTTGAAAATTTATCGATTATGCTTGCAAATTTATCGATATTATTTGAGATTTGATTTATTTTATTTGAACAATTGTTGAAAAATATTTTTTTTTTTAAGGGAGCTCGATAAAGCTGACAAAATTTTATCAATTGTATTCAAAAATGTATCGATTTTATTAAAAAATGTAAAGTATTATTTAAATTATCAATTTCGTCCGAAAATGTAGTGTGAAAATGTTAGAAATCTTTGAAATATTAGAAATTTTTCTCGAATACAAATTATAAAACTGGGGCCGAATTACGGCAATCGTATTCGAATAAAAACTTTCGTAATTATTTAGGTTTTTCACAACTTGAACTTTGCAGTTGTATTTATATTTTCGTCGTATTCACATTGTTTTTGTTTTTTATTTGAAAAAAAAAAAAACGGTTTTTGAGCTCCTATGTTTGTTTTATCTCTCAAATAAAATTGAACTTGAATTCAAATACAACGATACAACTGTGTTTTTCAAGTTGTGAAAAACCTAATTGATTTTTTCTGTAATTTAATTTGATTTCAAATAAAAAATATACTGTTATACAACAACAAATTTTGTCATAAAATACATTTCGATACGAAAGCTTATTCGATCACGAATGTCGTAATTCGGCCTCTGAATTTTTAAAATATTGACATATTTTTTAAAAGTTTTTTGTGATAGTCTCATTCTGGTGATTAATAATTTTCTTTAAGTGAAATATTTTTTTTTTATGCAAGCAATTTTATACAATTTAAAATTTTTTTTTAAATTTTAGCCAATTTTCTTATCAACATTAAGCAATCATTCATAAACATAATTTGGCAAGAATTAATTATTTCTGACCCACTGTTCCACACTATCAAACTGCATTTCGTACTAGACTAACAAAAACAACAACAATACATTAGTTCCAGCAGTTGAAAAAAGAGAAATTTTTATCAACAGAGATACGAATTTTCAAAAACAAGAACTGAGTCAAAGATATCAGCAACAACAACAAAAATAACATCAACACTCACCACAAACACTTGTTGTTCTGCTGTTAAATGAACGATCATCGACGCTATCAACAACTACTGATCAGTTCGGCAGCAAGCTATGAAGCAGAAAGACGCTTTTGTAACAGTCTTGATAGCGCTAAGCTTTCAGCTAAACAGTATTGATGGTCGAGAGGCAGTCAAATCTAAGCCCGATATTGGTGAGGAGGAGTTCAAAAAACTTTCGCCAGTCATAAACGAGCAGACAGTGGAAAATGGTGAGTAACCAACGTTGATAATAAAAAAAAAAAAAAATAAAAAAAAAAAAAAAAAAAAAATTCTAAAATTAAAGCATTTTTTCTTCTCTCATTCAAGGACCACCCTGCTCACTGGACATACAAAAAGATCTGCCCAAAACAAAGGCTGCTCAACCACTCTATTTAATACCGGATACCGAATACTACTGGCTGCCCAATGAACGCGGATTTCTCGAAGTGCCCAGAGGCGCCAGCATTGAGCTTTATTGCAGCAAAAGCTTTGCCAATGTTTCGTCAGAGCACGATGCCAACCAAAAGATACCCAAGTATACGCGCAACATACGTGCTTTTTGCTTGGGACATCAAACTTTTTTGTGGCAGCACGAAAAGTTCGAATTCAGGCAATTCACCTGCGTGCAGCCACCCAGATACTTGGTGGAGCGTACTGGTGCCACATGCGCCGACAATGATAACATTGCCGCATCTGTTTATCGCGTGGGCTTTAACATAACGCAGACACGTTATGTGCAGACCATGGAAATCTGTCATGATGATAGCACGCTACGCACGCACTATACGCTGTACCGTCTGTTGCCAGCCAATCTGCACTTTCAGCACCACATCAAGCGTCTGAACTTTAGTAAGGCGGGCTTCTTCAAGCAGCATAACATGAACTATTTTTATACCCAGCATAATCAGCATCAAAAGGCTACATCAGTGTTGGGCGATCAACAGGCTGTTATGCCTTATTTTGATAATGCGACGCTGTTTTTGGCGCGTGGCCATCTGGCGGCAAAATCCGATCAGATCTATGCAAATCAACAGCGTTCAACATTTACGTTCTTAAATGTAGCGCCCCAGTGGCAAAGCTTTAATGCTGGCCAGTGGGCGCAGCTGGAGGATGAAGTGAGAAAATTTGTGGCACGCTACAAGCTGGATGTGGACTGCTATACGGGCACGTGGGGTACGTTACAGCTGCCTTTGAGTGGAAATGGCACAAAATATCCCTTTTACCTCGGCTATGATGCCAACAACAATGGACTTTTACCGGTGCCGCAGCTATTTTATCGGGTATTGGTGGATCGTACGCGACCAAGGCGTGGCATTGCCTTGATCGGTGTCAATAATCCGCATGCAACGCTAAATGAGATACTGCAGGATTATGTTATCTGTGAGGATATCAGCGTCAAGGTAGCCTGGTTAAAGTGGATACGTAACACGAATTTGAAAAAGGGTTATATGTACGCCTGCGAGGTGCGGGACTTCATGCGTTCTGTCAAACATCTACCGCAGAGTTTAATGAAAGTAAAGGAACTGCTGATGGGAGCGTGACAGGCAGCTAGTGTGCGAAATGAACTCTGATAGCATAATTTTCGTTTTAACTTAAATCTTAAAAAAAAAATGTTACATTAATTTCAATTTTAAATTTAGTTTGAATTTAAGATTTAAAAATAATTATTTATTTTAATTTCAGTACTTACGGCATTGACTTAAATTTGAAGTATTGTTTTTTATTTGTGATTTTGCATTCATTGCATGAGGTTAAGACAAAAAAGTAAAAATTCAATAAAAATCCTCTGAAAAAATTAAACAATTACAATTATTTAATGGACCAAAGATTTTTCGTAGGATTTTCCTCTTTAACGCTCTTTAAGTCCTTTCACTAGCGCTGCTCAACGTACAGATTTGTGATACGTATAGTAGAACGACCATGATTATTGACTTATAGAGAGTGCGTTTCGTTTGCCGAGAGTGGGCTCTGGTTCTCCATTGCCTACTGAGGCTAAAGTTAGACTTGTTGGCAAGAGTTATTCTACTACCTTATTGGAGTAGGTAATACTGGATCCCAGGTAAACAAAGTCCGTAACAACATCAAAGAAGGTGTTGTCAGTAGTGATATGATTTCCAAGACGCTGGGACTGTTGGTTTGTTGACACAAGATACTTCGTTTTATCTGCATTCACTGCAAGACTCACTCGGCTCGACTCTTTCGTAGCCTTAAGAATACAGTACTACCACTGCGGCTCTCAAATCAACAGCTCGAATGATCTCCATTACTTGATTGAAAAAATCACACCTTGAAAACAAGGAATCACCTTGCTTGAAACCTCGTTTCGGTATCGACTGAAAGGGAGATTTCCTTCCCAATTTTTCAGTGTCATGTTCATGCAGTAATACTAAATTCAGACATGATGGTGTCAAAGCAACTGCATATTTGACTGTCGCAGACAGCATTGTAATTGACAAAAAGATGGTGATTGCCAATTCTAGGGTCTCTAGGGACTTCTCCAACACTTTTCGTAGCGTTAATATCAGGTCGATGTTGGTTTTCTCAGATCAAAAGCCACACTGATAAGGTCCAATCAGTTGGCTTACGATTAACTTTCTTGTCTTTCAAATTAAACAGCGTGAGATTACCTTTCATGTGGATTTATTTATGTTTGTGGATTGGGTTTATATCCTTGAGATTACCTTGTCACGCTAAAGTAAAAATAGTCTAGATTGAATTCCTCTTACCATATTCTACATAGAAGCTCATGAATGCACAGAACTTTGCCTCTGTTCTTAAATACTTCCACCGGTAGGCATTTAACTTATGCGGTTTTGTTGTTTTTAAGCCAAGCTTTAGCTATTAAGACCTCGTTATACTCAGCCAACGGAACTTCAAAGCTGTCATCCATATTTGAGGCTTCCAGGATATTACCTCTATTGTTGGTATTGTTGTCATCGTCGCCATTTAGAAGAAAAGAGAAGTATTTCCTCCAAAACATCAGTGTAGTGTGTATATCTGTCGCTAGATTCCCATTTTCGTCTGCAGGAAGAGGCCTTGGTCTTAAAACTATTGGTCAGGTGTCTTTTCTTTTCAACAAATTTGCGAGCCACATTTCTGTCGCCATGTTTTTAGAAGACTAGAGAAGTGTTACACAACATCAGTGTACTCTGGATATGTGTCACTAGGTTCCCATTTACGGCATTCTAGGAAGAGTTCTCGTTCTTAAAACCATCGGCCAGGCGTTTTTTCTTTTCTTATCAAATTTGCTAGCCACATTCCTGTAGCCATGTTTTTAGAAGATTGGAGAAGTGTACCCTCCACAACATCAGTTTACTCTGGATATGTTTCATTTGATTTCCATTTTTGTCCTCCAAGAAAGACCCCTCGTTCTCCATCGACCAGACGTGTTATCTTTTTCAAAAAGTTCTCGATTTACATTCCTGTCGTTCCCTCCAAAACATCAGTGTACTCTGGGTATGTGTCACTATATTTCCATTTTTGTCCTCGCAGGAAAGGCTTAGGTCTTAAAATCATCGACCAGGCGTCTTTTTTTTCAACAAATTGCGAGCCACATTTATGTCGGAATATTTTTTGAAGACTAGAAAAGTATTACCTCCAACACATCAGTTTACTCTGGATATGTGTTACTAGATTTCCATTAGTATCTTTCTATTACGAGGTCTCGTTCTTAAAACCATCAGTCAGGCGTCTTTTCTTTTCAACAAATTTGCGAGCCACATTCCTGTCACCATGTTTTAGAAGACTAAAGCAGTGTTCCCTCCACAACATCAGTTTACTGGATATGTGTCACTAGATTCTAATTTTTTTCCTTCTAAGAAGATGTCTCAGTCATAAAACCATAGGTCAGGCTTGTTATCTTATCCGAATAATATTCGAGGCTCATTACTGTCGTCATGCACTTAAATTTTCTCTCCTCACGCATTTTGGCCTCTTGTTTTTCTCTTGAAAAGTCATCTCCCTTCCGTCCTCTTCTCGCTTTTAGCTCCTTATCAGTAGATATTACAATAAGATATTACGCCTTTCACTGCAGTCACCTCAGGGCACTCCTGGTCGTAGCACTGGTTTCGGCAAGGGCGGTGATAACCTATTACCTATTCTTCAGTCATACGCATAGAGTGGGATATGTGTGTTCACTGCGTGCATATGTCGTCAATCGAAGGAGTGCTTTCTTCAAGCAGGATTGAGAGTCGAGTAGCGAAGACTTCGGCTATCTGTTTTGATTGCAGCTTGTCAACGTCTAGCTTTTTCTGTGGGAAATTTACTACGTTCTTAACTGCGCAAAGACGTATTCGGATCTTGACTGCGACCAGAGTCTATGTTGGCAATACAGATTGTGCGTACGTCCAGTGCAATGGAAGAGTGCCTTTTGTCAATTCAAACGTCAATGTGGTTGCACATATTTGATCAGAGGACAGCCAAGTGACCTTATGAATAACAAGATGCTACAATCTAGTGATATTAACGATCATGTTTCGTGCTCCGGCGAAGTCACAAGTTTAATACACGCTGAATAAATCAAACTCGACCGCACTTGGTGAATTTTGTTTTTATTCTGTTTTTTTCCAAGATTTTCCCCTAAGCTTTAGTTTATGCTCGGTTGCATTCATCACATTTTCTAAACTACTATTTACAGGGTTGTACTTTAAAGATATGCAATAAGCTTAACAGGGTTGTACACGAAAAAGAATAAAAACAATAATATAATTAAATAAAGTAATGCATATGGCAAGGTAACAATATATATGTGCTTAAGACAATATAAATTTATAAATTAACTTATTGCCACACTAGCTTATTTCTAATCGTCTTAGCATTGCCTAACATTGGTTTAACACTTGCAGGGAATACTTTTCTAGGGGAGCTCCATTAAGACGTGTGGTACTTTGATGTTGAAAAAAACGCACACGATTCGGAATTTTTTCAAATATTTTATTTCGTTGGAAAGGTCACACAATAGGATTATGGGTGAAAAATTATTTTGCGGATATGTTCAACGCATATTTATTATACCCGTATTTATCTCACTCTTTCGGCCATATTTTCGATGACATTTTGCAGTATAGCCTCCGGAATGACCCGAATCAGCGATGTGGTGTAGTGCCGAAAATAGTCCTCCAACATAGTCTGCAACCGCTTAAAGTTAACATTTTCGGTGTTTCCATCCTCTTCTTCGAGAAAAACGGCCCGATGATGCCTTCAACCCATAAACCGCACCAAATAATGACTCACGTGCGATGCATTGGCTTCTACATGATCACTTGTGGATTTTCCGAGTCCCAGAAACGGAAATTTTTCTTGTAAACATAGCCGCGTGGAAATGAGCCTTTTGGAAAAAAATAGATATCAGAAACCATTGAACCATCAAATTACCCCCAAATTGAAGTTTTTCAAAGTGTTTTTTAATAAAATATAAAGAAATAAACGTTAATATGGAGGCTTATTTGTTCTTAGTTCTTTATGTTTTTAATAAACACAAAAAATAAACAGTCTTAAGTGAGAATAACAAGTCGACCTTGCGTTTATTAGTCATACCAAGAGTTTGTTTTTACGAAATTGTTTTCGACTTTATTTCGACAGCTGTCTAAATACTTGAACTTGAGCTCGTTGCGTATTTTTTTTTTTTTTTTTTTGTTAATCTTAAAAATTTCTTTATTCATTTCCTATTCTCATTAAAAAAACGTTCTCTGCTATTATACTGGTTTTTCCCCTCTCAAAAATGACGACCCGGTTTTTTATTAAATAAAAGTTGCTGAAATTTTATAGTTTTTAGAACATTTTTAAAAAGGGCTCAGCTCATTTACCTTCTTGACACCGGTTCAGTGAAATAACGCCCAATGAAATATCGCCCAAAATAAAAAATTAAATAACGGTAATTAAAAAAAAGGTAATTACCAAATACTAATTTAATTATTTAGTAACGTTGCCATTCAGCATTATCATTTGTCAAGTCAACGAATAAAATTATTTCCACTTGAGGAATGTTCACACTAAAAAAATTCCAAAATAAATTCACACCGGTGAGCGGATATTTACATTTTTTACACCGAACGGTGTTAATTTACACCGCTTACCAGGTGTGAAATGACAAACTTATCCGATCGGTGTGAAATAAGAAAATCAATGGAGAAAACAACTTAGAAATCACCATAGTAGAATAAATAAGGTATATGCAGCGCTGATTGTGCTCTCTTCTCGGTACTGCCGATATTGTCAAAATCAGCTGTGTGTCCAGGGCCGAATTAAGGTTGGTGGGGCCCTGAGGCCAGTTTTTTAGTGAGGGCCCCTAACAATGAATGTAAAAAGTTAGTTGCACAAAAACGTATGCAGAGTCATTATTTTAGATTTCAGTATATCATTTTTATTATGTTTAAAATATTGAATTAGAAAAATCGTTATTTGTTCTATAAATATCGTTAATGACAACCATCGGAATAGTATGAGTGGTTATTATTTAGAAGTTTTACGAGATTTAATCGAAGCGAACACTTCAATAACATTTTTGAAAGATAAATCACGAATAATGTCAATTTCTGTACTAAGAATCATGAGGCTGGAAAGACGTTTCTGTCCCATACTCGTACTTAATCTATTTATGAGCAGTTTCATTTTGGAGAATGATCTCTCTCCACTATAATTGGTTACCGTCATGACCAAGTATATTCGAAATACTATTTCAGTACATATTTACAAAAGTTGAGCGAGGATTGCTCTCCATTATTATGCGATAAAGAAATTGTGCTCCAGATTCTGCGATTTTTCGTTTAAAGAGCCTTGCAAACTCAGCGAATTGAACCAGTTCATTACCAAGAGTCGATTCTACATGTTCTGGGCAACAATCAACAAGATTTTTCGCTTTTGCGTTTAACACTTCAGTTGGAATCGTTTGAAGAACATTAAAAAATCCGAACCTTTCGCCAACTTCAAACTTCAACTTTATATACTGTAATTCTTTTTGATAAAGACATGGTCAGAGAGTCCACAACTGGAAGAAAAACTTCAACGCGGAATTTATTTCTTGGTGACAGCGGGACACAAGACTTTTTGTCCCCGCAGGGGGTTCAATTAAAAAACCAAAAGAATTAAGAATTATCAAAATTTCTTGTTTCACGAAAATTTCACGAAACAACGATTTGCACACTTTTAAATTCGAACAAAAACTAATGCGTGAACAACGACCAGATAATGTGACGCAATTTCTATTGAATTCGCTCTATATTATTTCCCGCTATGCTGTCAGTCTCTAAGCGCAAATGCAACAAACACTTGTAATACTTTCTGTTGTTTACTCAGAAAATAAGATGGTAATTCAAAACAATATTTTCTCCATTTTGATAAAAAAATACAACTTTTCTTGAATCCTCAGCAAATTTTCTTTTCAGATTCATTGAAATATTAAGAAATATTATTTTAAAATAAACCTTATTTTTCTCCGAATTTGATTTACAAGAAATGTAAATGAAAGTTTAACTGCACCCAAGACAAAACAAAGGCTATAAAAAATTGCAAAGATTAACGCAGGAGAGCGCTTTAAATAGTGAATTTTTAAGACTCAATAACTCCTAATCGACTTGACCGATTTTGCTAAAATTTAGCTTGTGAATTAACCTGACTTCTTAGGAAGAGGGCGCTTTATTCAATTAACTATATCTAGCTCATTCACTTCAAAACGGATTAACTGATTTCGATAAAACTTGTTCAGCGATCGTATCTATTACTTAAATAGATCCTATGCTTTTAGAAGTTCTTTTGACAAAAATCAATGAATGCGCCGAAGGCAAACGAAGTCAAGGACCAAAGACTTACAAAAAAAAAACGAAGTTTAACGAAAACAAGCTGAAGCTATATAAAGATGAACAAAATCAACCGAACAGTACCGACCAAAACCGATGTTGAACGAAGACAATACAAAAATCGAATCGATCCCAAAAGGATTTTTTAAAATTAGAATTTTTTTTTTCTGAGAAATAAATGCCTAAATAATTTTTTAAAGAATGATTTTTTCAGACGTCGGAGCTAGACCTGGAAGGTTTAATATTTTTCAGGTACTATTTTACGGAAATTTGACAAAACACTAACGACGAATTTAGGGGTCAAAACCCCAAAACACGATAATTTAAAACATTAAATTCATAATTTAAAAAATGTTAAAATCAGAGAAGTTTTAAAAATCACCTCTTTTCTGTGCTCGTGGAACAATCCCGAGCAACACCGGGTAACATCAGCTAGTTTTAAATAAAAAAAAGTTTTTGATTTTTTCAATTGGAATTTTTTTTTTCTTGCTCTCTCATTGTTTTGAGAATGCTTGGGGATTTTATATGAGTTGTCACCTTCGATTTGACATTTACGGCAGTACGCTCTCTTCTAGCGAGTTTACCTTATTTATTCTACTATGGAAATCACATTATCATTGAGAAACAAATTAAAAATTGAATTTTCACAAGACTGAAATTGAAAAACTAGAATTAGAAGTCATGTTCGACAAAGCAGTTTCGACAAAAACTGACATTAAAACTTTTAATTCCATTGTAATAAAATAAAAAAAAAGGTTTAAACATAACTTAATCGAAATCTATTTTTGAGCATGTGTGCCATTTTATTTGGCATAGCATTATTTTTTATAGCAATTATAAATATTAAAAAATTACACCGTTCGGTGTTAAAAATTATTGTTTTGAGTATTCTAAATAAACACCTAACGGGGTTCAACACAAACATCCGATCGGATATTTACTTATTTGCACCGATCGGTGTGAAAAAAATAAACCTTGTCGGATATTATATTCTAGCACCTTGACACGGTGTTTTTTAACATCGGTGTAAAAATTCTATAAAAATTTTTTAGTGTGTTGATAATAATTTTTTTTTACAGAATTGATGATGCTATAACCAGAATGGTTTTTCCTAAAAAAATCCAAAGACAAAAGGTTATCGTTCAAAAGTTCAAAACTTGAGACAAAGAGGGGATTTATACAATGAACTAATCGCATGAGATTTTCTGAAGTTCCATTTTCAAGTTTCATCTTCAAATTACATGATGAAACTGAGTTGCAGAGACTTTGCTCTGAAAATTCAGTCAACGACGAAAATATGAAAGTATAACGTCAAAAAGTTTCATGAAATCACAGCCCGAGAGACTTTTTCATTTCATTTTCGTTTCATACTGCGAACCGTCACTTTTGACAGTCTCATGCGACTAGTTTCACTGTATAAATCCCCCTTAATATTTTTAAATTATTGTGAAAAACCATCACAACAATATTCCTTAACACAATATTAACCAATAATTAGGAGTATCTGTGTTTTGAAGGACATCCTTTGGGCACATGGTTATGATATAAATTAATATTTTGTGAACTTTGACCTAGAAGACATTTTTTTTTGCATTTATTGGATTTCACCTTTCATTTATTATGGTGTTCCCAACATTCACACAGCTTGGAATCGTTACGCCTACAGTTGACTACAGCTTCATGTTCCATTACACAGCCACGAAACGCTTTCTTCATTCCTGCTGTTCAGTTTGCTGCACTCGAACGCTTTTAATTATGTTATTAACATTTTTACAACCTGATTATATATTAAAACCATTATTTGCACTATAATCTGCATATTTTTAATTACATTGAATATATTTAAACTTTTTGAATTATATTTTAAAATTTTCTTTGAAATTTTATATGACAAACGATACAAGACACATTCACAATAGTCTGATTTGAGCAGAATTACAAGGTACAAAGCTTAAGGCCGCTTCACACGAGCTCATAAACAACTTTTTATATGCTTAATTTTGTCAGAGTTTTCAAAACATTTTACAGGTTATAGCATTTTCTGTTACTTATGTTCGCACTATCAAACTATCAATTAGAAAAAATGTAACTTTGTAAATCAGCGATATTTATATGACATAATTCGTGCAATTTATTAATTTAACCAATTTGCTTACCTTGTTTTTGTTGTTTTCCAAAATTTTATCACACAATTTTGGTTTGACTTCTCTGATGGAAATAGAAACAATCCTTATGACAAAATAATTGTTTGCTTTGTTGGTTGAGAACTCTAGCATCTGATAAATATGTGCTCACATTATCAGCGCATCATTGTTTGGCACATCATATGAGAAGTTGTATGATTTATCAGATAAACAAAGGCGATTTTAATACTTTGAATACGAATAATAAATTAATTTATTTGTATGATGAAGTTGCCAGACCCACGAGAAAATAAATAAGAAAAAAAACTTTTTTCATTAAGTATATTATTAAGTATGAATTCGATAAAAAAAAAACGATTTCAAAAACTGTCATTAGCTCAAATAATAATGACAGTAATGTCACATGATAGGGTGGACTTAAAAAAAATCATTAATATAGTTATTTAAGTTGAAGACTAAGTAAATGAAAAAAAAAAACATTTTATTAAAACATCATACTTTTGGCAACATTTTTCTATTCCAGAAATTTTATCTTTTGAAATTTTCTAAATTTTATCAAAATAAAAAAAAAGCAGTTCGCTTAATCATTATTATTTGAAATTAAGTATGAAAAGAAGCCAACGCCAAATCAGGCCATTCATTAAACTTATAATAAAACACGATTTTAAGTGATCACCAGTTAAATGTTATCAGTTAAAGAAACAAATTTTGTTTTTCTTAGAATTCTTGCGATTTTCAAATTATGATAATCACTTACTTATTAATTATTTTATCATTATCTAACAAATAGTTCAAAAATATTTTTTTGTCATGCTAACACATTTACGTCCGGCACGTTCAGTAATTAATTGAAGTATGCTATTTATTAATTCGAAAACAATTTGAAGAAAAGAGCTTATCATTTTTTATGTTTCGAAGAGAAAGAACGAATTGTTTGAGTACTTTTGATCATAAACACTTGATATGAAATAATTCTTTTTGAAATGCTTAAGTGCCTCTTGTTTAGCTGCTAAAATTTGAAATTCAAGCCAGGTAAAACGTGATTTATGTTTTGTATGCAAGATTTTCAACTAAGATAAATGATATTTTGATAAAAACTTCAAGGGGAACTTTAAATAAGGTTTATATGTAAGGGCCGAAAAAGTGCACGTGAACAATTTTTTATAAAATTTTGAATAAAACACTGTTATCGCACTCAAGTGGCGCTTAAAGTTTAATATTGTAAGCGGTAAACAGATTTAACGATTGTATGACATCATAACAAGCTATTTTGCATTAAACTAAAGACATCAAAACTATAGAAAAATAATTTATAAACAATAGCACAATTATCTGCAATTTCTCCGGCAATTACCCAAATAGATGGATTGGTTTGTTTTGCAAAAAAGAAAAAAAAAATGTATCTGTGTTACCAACAGTCAGTACAATAAACAAATATCTTAATTATAAATAATTGATAACGAGCACAACTTCTGCACAAAGGAACACTTGAAATAGGCTGCTGCTGTCTTTCAAATAGCTTAAAAGCTCATTTCGAGCTTACGATAAAGGCTTATCTGGCGTTTCTATCCGTTGAGGTGGCATGAAGTGTGACTACCCAAATCAAGACACCCATCGTCTTGAATGTCAGTTATATGGTGAAACATTTAAATGGAAACGTTATCTTGTAGCTATTTAAAGGCTAACTCCAGTCGAAAGTCACATCAAAGTTTGCATAACCATGAAGTTGAATACTACAATTTTACTGCTTTTAGGCAGTTGTTTCTGTCTTTTCGATAGCTGTTTGGCAAGAGTTGAGGCCTTGCCGCTGAAGCAGCTGCAGTTACCAGAGCTAGAACAGGGAGTGAAGATAGACACGGGCTTATTGGAGCTACCTCCAGTATTAGAGGACGAGCTGCTGGCAGAGCAAACAGCTATCGAAGAAACTCTGATGGACTCGAGGGCAAGCGGTGAGTTGTTAGGACTCTTAAAAAAGCTTTTGTATCATTATTAAGTCATCTCCTTTACTCTTTATGTCTAACCTACAGCATGTAGTGTTATATTACGCAAGGACACCGCCACTCCTCAGCCCGTTTTTCTGCAGACCAACTCCGATGAATTCTATCCATACACCGCTGAAGGCGTCATGCAAGTTGAGACGGGTAAAACTCTACAGATGTGGTGCCCCGGCGAGTTCAAGTCAATAAAAGGCAAACTTCTGACAGCCAGTTGCATTAGTGGCACTACCTTTCGCGTCGATGGCACTAGCTATGATTTCAAGGAATTCGTTTGCAAATCTTGGCCCGCTTATGTTGCCAAAAAGACTGGTGCCAGTTGCAATGGTGGCATTATGGTGCGCGTTGGTTTTGAAATATCCGCCAGTCGCTTTGCCAAGCAGATGGAGATCTGCTTTAATGAGCAAGAGGAAGTCACGCGTTACGTCCACCATACACTCAATCCAGGCAGCAACTATTACCAGACGGGCGTTGATCGTTTAACCTTCCAAACTAGTGGCTTTTTTGGCGGCAAAAATGTCGATAAACTCTATACGCAAAATTCCCAGATAGATACCATCGACAAAGAGCTAGATGGTGTGGGTTCACAATACTTTGACCCGAAAAGCAATGTTTTTCTTGCTCGCGGCCATATGGCGGCGAAAGCTGATTTTGTGTATGGCTTTGAGCAGCGTGCCACTTTCCTCTTCGTCAATGTGGCACCTCAGTGGCAGGTTTTCAATGCTGGCAACTGGGCACGTGTCGAGGATGGTGTACGCGCCTGGGTGTCGAAAAATAAACTACATGTTAATTGCTATACCGGCGTTTGGGGCGTGACAACGTTGCCGAATAAAAATGGTGTAGAGACTCCACTCTATCTTACCGTAGATGCTAATAACAATGGCCTGATACCGGTGCCTATGCTTTACTTCCGCGTTGTTATTGATCCGGCTACACAACGTGGCATTGTCTTTCTGGGCGTCAATAATCCGCATCTGACGTTGGACCAAATCAAACGGGATTACATACTTTGCCCTGATGTTAGTGAACAGGTCACGTATGTCAATTGGAAGAAGACTGATATTAAAGCAGGCTATTCATACGCCTGCAAAGTTGAAGATTTTGTGCGACAAGTTTCACATTTGCCGAAATTGAGCGCACCTGGTGGACTGCTTGTTTAGTGCTAAGGATATATGGGCGGATTGTGGGTTCAACAAATAAATGATTGTGATAATAGAGATTATGAATGACATGTTTTCTTCAATGGGACTTTATCGTCTGATACTGGTGACTTGAACAAAGCTTTCAATAGCCCAGCTGAGCTTTGATTGTTGCCAAAAAACTCCTTTCATTAAGCGGTTTTTCATTTTCGGACCAAGTTTTTTTTTTTCATGAAGCTCAAGAAAGAACAACTAGTTCCCTAAGCTAGTTCCCGTGGGCTCCTCAGAGCTTTGGTAAAATTTGTTTTACAAAACCATAGAGGAATCTTTCACTATCATTTCGAATACTTTTATTGATCTATTGTTCTTTATCATAACTAAGTCGCGGGTATTTCAGCACCTGAGATATTTTATGTGTTACTGTGACGATATATCCCGAACACAGACATTAATTTCGAGCTGTTCTTGGCATTTCAATTCTTAGGATGCCATCGTACATTGCGTTCCACAGTGTTGGTCCTAATTCAGACTCTTCTGGGATCCTACCTGCCTTTTAATGCCGAAATGGCCCACCTCTGTCAAATACTACACAACTCTTTCGCAGAAGTAGTCAAGGATGATATGCAACAGATAGTTTGGGATACTGAAATTAACTAGAGCTTGAGTTATTCTCTCCCATTTGGTAAAGTTAGAGGCATTTCAAACGTCAAGCATGATGGTGAAGGAATTTCTGCGAGTGGCTCTCTTCCCCGTGATTGTATTAAATTTCTATCACCCTTCTGATGATCGATGACATTCTGAAAATCTAACCAGCTAGATGCTAGGCCGGTGTCTTTTTCTATCATGTCTGATTCTTGAGAACTTCACCTACCGAGTTTAATATTCATAGCGGTCTGATGACTTAGTTTAAAAGTCGTACTAGCCGCAGTTTATTCCAAACTATTAGAAAAGCCCCTCCTTTAGGCACTTATTGAACATGGTTATTAAGAGCTCAAGCTTGGCATAAACTGCGGACTTAATGGCTTCATTCTGAATGCCAACTAGCCCAGGACTCTTTTCAGTGCTTGTTCTCCTTAGAACTTACTTTGCAGTTTCTACTGAAATATGAGCTACCGCGTTAGTATTAACGTTTCTTTCACTCGTTTTGGGGATATAAAGGTAAAGGTAAATGTAAACCATTTTTTTCTACTTGATTCACACTTGTGTCATATAAGAGCCACAAATGACATATATTTTTGTAAGCATAAGTGTATTCAATTAACATATTTTTTATAGGTACTTGACTTCTGTATTGACCTTAACATTGATACTGATATTAAAGCGTTAAGCCTAAAAAACTTTACATATTATCTGCAATACGACGTATCACGCGTGCCAAGCAACAAGCTTCTTTAATTAAAGAGCTCACGTGAATAGCCAGCTACTGAAAAGCAAGTACGCAAACAAAAACAACAATAAAATATGGTATACTTCAAGTAGTCAATAATCCATTCATGGCCTGTCAAGCACTCAGATAAAAGTAGGCAGCAATAAAAAGCCTGATAAGACCTAATCGAGCACGTTAATGAAATGTTAAACACAAAAGAACAAATACGTAAATCACGGTATTGATAAGAGCAGATAAAATTAAAAATGGATAATAAATTATACAGCTTATATAATATTTATAGATGGTTTTTTCTCTTATAGACTTAAATAGACAAGTGGTAACACTAATCAAGGGAAGGGGGAAGCATGAGATCCACAGGTAAATCGTAGTTTACCGTAAATTCAAGACTTTTGCTAGTGGTGGTAATCACCGCCTCTTCCTTCAGACCCAATATGCCGGTGGTATTGAGCAGCTCATGTGGCAAATGTTCAACAACTGCCAGAAAATCGGGCACAGAGCAAGCATAAGAGTATCCCTTAAGCAGATCCTCTTTAGCCCATGGAATCCAATCAATTTGATGACCTATATCTGGGCAAATCACATAATCCTTGAGTATTTGAGCCTTCGAGGCATGTGGATTATTTACGCCTACCAAAACGATACCCTTACGTGTGGCACGATCAATGACTACGCGGAAGTAGATCATAGGTACCGGTATAAGACCGTTATTGTTCTCATCAAAGTCTAGATACAACTGTTGTGGCATGCCATCGACATCGGGCAGCGTCGATACACCCCAGGTGCCAGTGTAGCAGTCCACGGTCAGCGATTTGTTAGCCACAAAATTGCGCACACCATTCTCCACACGTTCCCAATTGCCCGCGTTGAAACTTTGCCACTGCGGTGCAACATTTACAAAGAAGAAAGTGGCTCTTTGTGCGGAGCCAAAGATAAAGTCCACCTTGGCGGCCATGTGACCACGTGCCAAATAAACATCGATGGAGTCATTGAAAAAGGGTGAAGCATCTAGGCGCAGTATTTGACTAAAGGTGTTATTTTGCTGCACCTTAGTGTAGATTTTGTCGACATTCTTGCCAGCATAGAAATCACCCTCAATAAAACGTGGTCTCACCACACCGTGCTGATATGCAGCGCTAGAAGGATTCAACACATGGTGTACATAGCGTGTAGCCTCGTTGACCTCATCGTGGCAAATGTTCATGACATGCACGAAACCGTGTTTGGTTGCAAAACCCACTTCTAGCAGATCGGTACCACCGCTGCAGTTGCGACCAGTGCGTCGCGCCGTGGAGACAGGCCAATTGGTGCAGCTAAAGTTGGCAAAGGGATAAATGAGACCATCTACTAGAAAATATTGCCCTTGCAGACATTGTGCCGTCAGCAGAGTGGCGTTCACAAATGGTGCCACAAAGGATTGACTGCAGTGCATGTCAAAGCTTTGACCATTCTTCAGCTCGACTAAGCCTTTGGTATTTGGCACAAGCCAATCCACTTTACCTCGAGGTGTAAAGAGCGGTGCTGGATCATTGAGATCGCCATTTACACTAAAGGAACAATCTGTGAAATAAGCAAGTATTCAGGACGATTTTTTTTTTAAATATTTGACTCCACAAAACTTACCGCCCTTCACAACAACTCCTCGCTGCCAGGGCCACCAGCTGGGATGCCTTTCACCCTTTGTCAATACGCCACCCGCCTGCACAAAACTAAGCAGCACAGCGATGCCGAGTACGAGCAGTAAAAAATTTGCCATTCTGAAATCCCTGAGCTTATTTCACAATTGCTGGTTGGCAATTAGCAATTAAGTTGTGGCAAAATTGCTTAAATACTTTGGCGTTATACAAACGTTTTAGTAATCAATAAAGTTAATTTATTGCAGGATTTTAAAGAATATTTAGAAGCCACCATAGTAGAAGATAAGATTGTGTGCAAAATTGTGTGAAAATTATGAGTGCAGAAGAAGCTGATTGGGATTCTCACAGGCAGGCATTTAACTATACACTTTGAGACTCAAAATTTATTTATTGATATTTATTTTTTTTAATCTAAGAGATCTTCATCTAAAGCTAAGTTGGTCAAAAAATTATTCGTAGAAATTTAATTCGTAGAAATTAAAAATGGACAAATTGTGTAAATATATGAGGTATATTGATGATTTATGTGGGAAACAGGCTTCATTGAGACCTTTATGTTAATAACATGTTAAATATCTAAAGTATAAGTGGTAAAAGCTACATAAACACGGCTATTATCACTCACTCAGTTGCGCTACTGCGAAATTGTTATAATTTCGCTGCAAGCTCTAAGATTTCGGGGAGAGAATCCAACGGTTTAAGTAAGACGGTCTTAGGTCAAGCTTATGACTATCTATAACAACGATATTTAACTGTAATTTTGTACTTATGTCGCTGAAATAGATTCTGAAGTTGTTTATGACAGGAGAGAGTTATAGAAAATGTTCACGTTTCCAGAAGATTATAAAGAAACTTGCATCAAAGATCAAAAAAGTCAAAATTGATTTCGACACCTTAGAAGCCACAGAAACAGAGCTTTTTAGCTTATCAAGGAACCATCTGAAAGCCATGAAGTTAATTGTTAAAACTTCAAATCGATTTCTGCAACTTAAAATTTTCCTGTCAAAACGGTCAGAAAACTCCATTTTGCTTGTAATGTAAATACTGAAAAATGATTTTATAACAATTTTTAGTACCATCAGAAAGCCAAAAAGGTTAGTTTTCAATAAACTTACAATGAACAAGATCTGCAAAAATTATTATTGGTTATTTTTTTTTTAATTTAGTTACTTGGGTCAATATTAAGTAATATGAAATGAAGGATGGCCAGTTATAATCCTTTCACAAACTAGTTATCTGCTTCCCAGATACTGGAAGTACACAAAAATTCACTATATAGTGCCCAGTATACATTATAATGCCCAACAGGTAAAAAAGAACTGTCTTTGGAGATGTAACGTAAGCTTAAGTGCAAAAAATGTCCGATTTATAACCACGGATGTTTGGAATGATATCCACCGAGCTATACAAGTGCTTAAAAGAAAACCTGGCGTTGGTTGCTTCAAAAAAGAACATTAAAAATGGTTAAAATTAAATCATTCGGGCATTAAAATTACAGAATTAATAGGATTCTGTCTTTGTAATGTGAAATAAATTTAAGTTATAAGAAATTTTATATTTTAGTTTCTACTCTTGAATAACCCTTGTGAGCAACACAGCCATTACGAATTTTTAAAAATTTTTCTTAATATTGTTAATGCTTTCATTTTGATTATTTTAAAGTCTCTGGATTCTCAGATAAACAGCTTTTCAGTTTAAATTTGCATTTTTTAAGTCCTTCAGTTCACATTAAGACGCAGTTTTCAATATTTAATATTAGAATCGATAACAATTTTAAAATTTTGGCCCGAAACCTATGCATGTTTCTAGATACTATAGTTTAGTTTCCATGTCGAGCTAATCCGAGTAACTCGGAGCTGTTTTCATGCAAAACATGCATTATTGTAGAATACGACTGCAAAACAGGAATATACCCAACTAACAATTTTCCTTCCAATTTCAAACATATAGCATGATTTGATGTTATAAACGTTGTATAGTGCTTCACTTTGGAAGAATTTCTGTTATAGGAGTGTTCACTGATATAATTCACTGTAAGAATATTCTCTCAATCAAATTATTCAGGGTTTATAGAAAAACTACATTCATATTGTATAATGATGCTATATTCATTGTATTAAATAACTATGAAGTGATTCTTCCTATAAACATCGCTTAACAAAATTATACAATATTTATACCATTGTCACTCTATGTTCGAATTTCAAAACTTTCCGAATACACAAATTCTCTCTTTTTCGAACTAAGCCTGTCAGTTAAGATATAAAAAAAACTTTTTAACAAAAAAAAAAACCTACTTCAAAATCACTAGAAAGTAAAAAATAATTTTAAATTACTTTTACTATTTATTTCTTGGTCAAATTTGTATTTTTATAATAAATATATTTATTTCTTTATGATAATAAAAGCTTCTAGTCAGCGCTAATCATTGATGTAAAATCATGATTTTTTCACCATCCCTACTCTATTTAAGACTTTTTTATTTGTAAATATCCTGCTTGGGTGACGCAGTATTAATTTGTAATCTTAATTTTTCTTAAATCTTAATTAAAATGCTATATGTGTGCTGCAGCTGCACAAAAAATCTGATTATATTAGCGCCGACTTCGAAGCTCTTATTATCATAAAGAAATAAATATATTTATTATAAAAATACAAATTTGACCAAGAAATAAATAGTAAAAGTAATTTAAAATTATTTTTTACTTTCTAGTGATTTTGAAGTAGGTTTTTTTTTTTGTTAAAAAGTTTTATTTCTTTCTTTTTAGAGAAAATGATATATATTAAAAAAGTGTATAAATTAATTAAACACCAATTATTTATGCTCATAATATGGAAAATGCTTTTCTGTCGTTTCTTATTCTGGTCTTTGTCAATATGTTTATCAGTACCTACTCTTTTATTTTTATCACTACCCCATTGTCAAATTGTAATAATTGTGCCTACGTCTGTACTTTTTCAGTTAGTAGTGTCAGTATTCGATTTAGTGCTTTTTAATATTGCCACACCCCTTTGTCGAATGACGCCCACTTTATTCACAATAACTTGTTATAAGTGTGCCTACCTTTATACTAAATATCAGTACTCTAGTGTCAATATTATTCGCGACACAGTGTATTTTATATATTGCCACACCCCTTTATCAAACAAGGTCCACTGTATTGAAATTAATTGTTTTATAACTGTGCCTACCCCTGTAGTTAACTTTAGTACTCTAGTGTCAATATTATTCGAGATACACAGTTTTTCTAATATTGCCACACCTCTTTGTCGACTAACGCCCACTTAATTGACTGTTATTTTTTACCTACCCTTGCATTTTTTCTGTGAATTTATTAACTCTAGTACTTTAGTGTCAATATTTACTGAAATACAGTGTTTTTCTTACAGTGCCACGCCCCTTTTTTTAATATTGCCACTCCCCTTCTCGATTAACGCCCATTTTTTTTTTTACAAAAATTTGTAGTAATTTTTCCTACCTTTGTAATAAATTTCTGTACCCTAGTATCAATATTATTCGAGACACAGTAATTCTCTTATATTGCCACACCCCTTTTTCGAATTACGCCCACTTTTGTTATACTAATTTCCAATAATTGTACCTACCTCCGTACTTAATTTCAGTACTCTAGTGTCAATTTTCGTCGAGATACAGAGTTTTTACAATATTGCCACACCCTTTTTTAGAATTACGCCCACTTAAGTGATCGTCATTTTTAATACTTGTGCTTGCCCTTGTAATTTTACTGTGAATTTTATTACCGTAGTGTCAATATTAACTGAGATACAGTGTTTTTCTTATAGAGACACGCCCCTTTTCTGAATACCGCCCCCTTTCATAGACGGGCACCTCCGCGTTGATAGTCTCTATATGTTGACAAAAAATTACGGCAATCGGGCAAGTACTTTAGGAGTAATCGATGTACATACATTCACAAAAAAAAAAAAAAAAAAAAAAAAAAACAGAGAAACCAACCAACTTGAGAACCTCCTCCTTTTTGAAGTCGGTTAAAAATACAAACAAATTAATGTGTGCAGCATATGTAATCAATAATAAATTCTTATTGGCCGCGAATTGGTTCTTGCTCTTTTGGAACCGTTAATAGAGCACACTAGCATGGTCCTGGTGCTGTGAAGACCTTGAAGGTGAAAACTCCCACCCCAGTGCAAGAACAGGCATTCAAAAGGTCTTGTGAGAAGAAGTCAACAAGTTCGGTATTGTCATGTGCTAGCTCTGGGCTGAGTTTCTGCGATACCATCACACTCAAATCCAATTTATAGTAAGACGCAGTTTGCTACGTCCCAAAATGTCACGTTGGAACTCTACTGCGCCGCAGGCTCTTAAGCGACTCGCAGAGGACTTTAAATACGATCGTAGGGACCGATCACTCTTTCGTCCTCTTCATAACATGTTGTATATGCTGCGTACTCTACCTAAAATTCATCGAAGTGCGAGTTAACTTAACAAAAACGCAGCTGCAAAATGGCGTTTTTGTTAATTATAATGAGGTCATTGTTTATAATTTAATAGTGCAGGAAAGTATATATGTAAAGTTAAAATAAAATATATTCAAAAATTTAATTCCAATCAACATTTTTCAATTAGCGCTTTGAAAGTTTTGAGTTTGGTAGTTGAGTTAAAGCATGATTGCTAAATTTTCTGCATGAGTTTGGAAATGACCACGACCCTAAGCTACTCGCTTGACTTACAAAAAAATTATAAAAAAAAATTCTATAAGCGACCGTCCCGAATTCGAACCATGGACTTTCATGTTCCAAGTTGAATACATTAGCATCCGACCTATTTGACAAACTTTGAAAGTTAATATAATTTCTCATAAAAATAGCGATTTCATTGTCAATTTCATTGTCAATGTATGTCAATCACAAGTAATGTAAACACAAACAATAAAAGTAGGGAGTTTTTACTATTTGGAATATTTATATTCCTATGCTACGTAAGAGTTATATTAACTTTATCACGAGGTGTGTTTTGTCCACAAAGAGCATATATTTAAGCTTTAAAATACAGATCAAGCTCGAAAATTATGCCAATTGAATGAAACCATGTCCAATTTCTGTAAAAAATTAGGTCATTTAATCGGAAATATCTAAAAAATCTCTAAAAAATTTATTCAAGACTTGAAACTGTTTCATATAAGCTGTAAAAATTAACATGAGTCAATGGAAATTTTTGCTACCTCATATAAAAACTGACGTCCTCAAAATTTCAAAACTTTCGTAAATTTCACAAAAATTATTGAGCTAAAAAAATTTGTTTTACTAACAAAAATTAATGTTTTGACTTGTATTTCACACATTGATATTTAACACGAAGTGTTTGAAATATATTAGTGGTCTTCATGACAGCTCGTAAATGCCTCGAATACCACGTAAACCTCGCAAGTTTTCACTGCGTATATCAGCTGTTCTCTTTTTCCTTATAAAAGAGGTGTAAATAAATAAACCTCGGATTGGCTTTTTGTACGGCAACAGCTGATTTTCATACTCGCAACTTTAAGGGTTTCAAGTTAAATAATTTTCGTATACAAAATTATTGGCGTATACAAATTTGCGCAAATACGAATATGCAAAATTAAGAGCTTTCATGAGGACCAATAGTACAAATATCCCAAATACAAAGAAAAGTCATCAAAATAATAAAACTAATAGACCTTTCCACACATTTTAATACAGAGTGAGGGCAATTTAACTTCGACCTTGTGAAGGTAATAACTACCTATTTTTTTTTAATTTTAAAGTCTTATGCATAAAGTTTTTGTGCTAAAAATAATTGTTTTACTTACAAAACATCTTCGTTTAAAACAATCAAATTGAAAAAATAACACTTTAGTTAAAATAATAAATTCAGCGTTAATTCATTAATAGCGAAAAGTCAAAGAAAAATTTCTCCCTTTTTTATAAGCAAAATAAAAGAAGCATCACCTCAATACGACATTCAATTATAATAGACGTTTCGAAAAAATGTCTGATATAAATATTCATGCTACCTGTCGGCAGCGCAGTCCTTATTAATTGAACATTTTTTCAATATATTGGGTATGTAAAAATGGCCGAGAAGTTGATGCGTCGGACTTGCAGCATAAAGGTACTTGGTTCGAATCCCGCCGCTTACACGTTAATAAATTTTATAAGTAAAGCAATAAATAAAATAAAATTAATAAATAAAGAATCACAAAACATATAATAACAGCAGTCAAAAAGCCAATGTTTAGTTTTGAAGTTTCTCTCGGAACCAAAACAAAAAAAAACAAACAATTCAAAATTTTTTTTCGAATAAATTTACATATTTTTCGAACATTTATTTTGACATAAATTTTTTTATTCTCTCATGCTCTCTTTAGAAACAAACACTGCTATAGGAAAACATGGTATAAAACTCCTATAAAGTAATGATAAGAACATGTTCAACAGGATAAAATTTTACTGATGTAGGGTTTAATACAAACAAAAAAAGTGCGCCTTTTTTATCTTATAGGATTATTATACAATGATTATATCCGTAAATGATGTGTTTTAATATGTTGTTGAGAATGTTCTTAGGTGTTTTATAGGAGGAAAATTGTTAGTTGGGTACTTTTCTGATTTGCCCAAATAATTCTAATAAATGATTAATATTTCTACAAATATTGATATATATGCACGCTGCACTCCTAAGACTCTCAAAACTGTTCGATTTTTAAAGAGAAATGACAAAATTCACTTTGACAGACAGAAATCTGCTTAAATCAAGATTTTTGAGAAGTTTTTTGTTTGGATTAAAAAAAACTCAGCTCAACTTCAATTTACATGTAAAGTAAGCCCCCCCATGGTTTATGATTAAAAACCAACCAAATCCGATTTTGATGATGATAGGATAATATCATTAGTCAAACGCTGATGATGATAAGATAAAAGAGATTAGAAGAAGATCCAAGAAGATGGTAAAGATCTTAAATTATGCATATAAACCATTTTCCTTGTTCGTTTTGATCACAGCAAGAGCTTTAACAATACAAATAACAATACAAATGGATACCAAAATTGAGATAAATCTATAAATCTATATAAAATATAGATAAATCTATAAATAAATCTAGATTATAAATCTATATAAAAAACTTACTCTTCAAACCTAAAACGGTTCACATTCACATTCGTAATAATTTGAAATTGCTCATTGAAACCCTCAAATACAGAGCACTTTAGTCATGCTCTGTGTAGAGCGTGCACTAAACGCACAGGCCACATCCACTGTGAATAAGAAATTAGTTCATTGTGAATGCGTCAGTATTTTTTCATAACCTCAAATACGCTGACACTTAAAAAGCCGTCATCTCATCGTCAAAACAATTTCTGTGCATTCATCGAAATATTTTTTCATTAACAATTTATAGTGTTAATTTTTTCGCAAATACTTAAATAAAACCACAATATGAGCTCCATTGGTACCGGTTATGATTTGTCCGCTTCGCAATTTTCACCAGACGGGCGCGTATTTCAGATCGACTATGCGAGCAAGGCTGTGGAGAAAAGTGGTACTGTCATTGGACTGCGCGGAAAGGATGCTGTTGTGCTAGCGGTCGAGAAGATTGTGACCAGCACCTTATACGAAGAAGAGGCTGGCGCACGTATATTTTCGATCGACAAAAATATAGGCCTAGCCATCGCCGGACTGCTAGCTGACGGCCGCTATGTAGTCGACATTGCACGTCAGGAAGCAGCCAACTATAGACAGCAGTTCGAACGCACCATTCCGCTCAAGCATCTTTCAGAGCGCATCTCTGCCTATTTGCATGCATATACGCTATACAGCGCTGTCAGACCATTTGGAGTATCGGTCATACTTTCCTCGTGGGATGAAAGTCAAGGTGCACAACTATACAAAATCGAACCGTCAGGTTCGTCTTTTGGTTACTTTGCGTGTGCCAGTGGCAAAGCGAAGCAACAGGCCAAGACGGAAATGGAAAAGTTTACATTTGTAGATATGAATACGGATGATCTTGTGCAAAATGCTGGCAAAATTATCTATCAAGTGCACGATGAGCTTAAAGACAAGGACTTCCGTTATGAAATGAGCATCGTAGGCAAAGAAACGCAAGGCATGCATCGTATTAATGCAGCACCTTGGCATACAATGGCTATTGAAGCTGGACAGGCAGCAAAACGCGATGATGATAGTGATAATGAAATTTAAAATTATTGGCATGCAGTGTTGGCTTAGCTTAACTGTATATTAATTTTTAATAAATCGATGTTATGGTACGGAAATTAGATTGCGAGAAATGTTGTTCAGCGTAATTAATTTTGAATTTATAAAAGAATAAATTTAACTGAAAAATCAATAGATTTGTTTTCAGAATGTTTTGGTTTTATGCAGATATCATTGCCTAGTTATTCAAGAAGAGTTTTTAAGTTATGAACTAAAAAGATCAAAAATTTATTGTTCATGCGAACATAATTTTTTGTGAAAAGTTGCGCCTGTTTCATTTCACATTCGAAAAACCTTTTCAAACACTGCTTTATGTAAAATTTTGAACAAAATATTCTGTAATTTTTTAACCACAAAAAAATTGAAGGTTTTCAACCGACTTTTAAATCTTTTTCATTAACTATTTGGCTATTTTTTCCAACTATTTTTGAAGTTGCATTAAATTTATGGTTTCGCGACTGCCGCGTAACAGTGCTTTCATATCTTAATGCAGAATTGCTCCAAGTCATATTGAGAATTTGGAAACGAAATAACCTGGGATACAATACTTTTGAGATAGTTCGAATACACCGGTAATGGATTGATGTAAATAGACGATATCTGTAGATTTACTTCATTTTAAGCGATCCTCATCAGAAAGTTAGTCCGATTTTTTGTTGTTTTGTACATTTGTTTTTTTCAAAATGTAGATTTTAGAACTCGAATTCTCAAGTGAAACAAACGTCTAAAATAAGAAAAATGGATAAAATACGAAATTTATGATTTTTTGTTGCAATTTCATATTTGAACAGTGATATTATTTGAATGAATCCTTTTCCTAATTATTATTCCAATCTTTGTCAGAGTCCTTGTACAAATACTTATCTTCGTATTGATGCTTGTCCAAAAATTTGGTCAAATTCTTGTATATATTTTGTATAAATCCTAGTTCCACCCTTTTTACAGTAATGCTTGTCTAAACCTGTGCCTTAAGCCTTGCTGCAATACTTGTCCTTAATCCAATTCATAATTTTTATCTCTGTTCCAATACTTGTCCAAATCCTTTTCTTAACCTTGTCTTATTCCTTCTTATTCCTTTCCTAATTATTGACTTATTCTATGTCCAAACCATAGTCTTAATCCTTTTCCAAATTCTTGCTATAATCCTTGTGAAAATCTAAATTGTGAAATTCAAATTCTAAATTTGTTGTACTTTAAAAAATCAAAATGCTTTATTTTTTTTGCAAACTCCATTACTTATTGCTGGCTGAAAAAATAGCATCATATGACAACTCCTTCTCCCGTTTTCGAAGATTGATTAGAATAGTAAAAAAGGCAATAGGGAGAAACTCCGTGTCGATATTTCATATTCAGAATAAAAGTCTGAACTTACTGTCTGAGCAAATTTATTATTAAGATCATCAAGATTTATGATATCTGGAATATATAGCGAGACTTTGGAGAGCTTCGTTTGTCGAATAACATACTTTCTTACTTAGGTTGCCATGACAACTCGTGATCGGGTGACGACCAACTTCAGTTAGTCTCGCTAGACCCCTCTGCTTCTTGCGCGCCTTCTCGAATTTCTTTCGCCAAGCGTGGTTTAGTCTTTCCAGTGGTACCACAAATGCTCTATTGAATGAAAATCCGATAACTGAGCTGGATGCTTTAATTGCTTGGGGACATTCAACCACTTTATCACTTCACACGTGTATTTAGGGTCGTTGTCCTGCTGGAAATAGTACCAAAGATCCAAATCCAACTTATCGACGCAAGATTGCAGATTTTCCTTTAGCATATTTGAATATGCGAATTTTTCCATCCTGCAATCCATAAAAACAAGGTAACCTACTGCGAATGTTGCCATACTTCTTCATACCAACAGATTACCTCCCCGTGTATCACGGTTGGACTCAAATTTTCGGAATCATTTCAGTGGTAGGCTACCTCCATACAAATTGACAACCATACGTACCAAATATGATGTATGTATTTGCTTTCTTCGCTGAATAAAACTTGATCCAAAAGCGAAAAATTTTGGTCGCAGTGCTTAATGGCGTTCTCCAATCTCGCCTCCTGGTTCCATTCTTCAATGGATTCGAATCCATTTCTTTTAAGGAGGTTTTCGTTATGTTTGTGTACGTACAAACACGTATTCCATCAGGTTTCCAGAAGTAATACAAGCACTACTATTGGGATTTTTATTCACACCTCGGACGATACTTCTCTTTAATAGATTGAAGACTTTTCTAGGATGACCAGATCGCTGTTTATTTGCAATGGTTTTGGTTTCCTTAAACTGCTGAATTACATGCTGTACCGATGAACGAGGTCTTTGACGAATTTTACCGATTGCACTGAAGATTTTCCAGTGCTAGATGAAGTTTGCCATTGTATAGAGATTTTTTTGATATTCAAAACCAGAGTTACCGGATGTCTGCATGAATTTCTCGGGGACACGAATTTTTTTTCGGAAGGAAGTAAAAAATGCCTACCGCATCGAAACAATTGTCGTCACAAATTGTCATGTTGAGCTCGCATCAACTAAAACCAGCCCCTCAAAACTTCGAGTGATTCTCCTTTCGAACCGCTGTCGCATTACTTCAAAGACGAGTCCTCGTTTTTTAGCGCATGTTAAGCTTTCATTACATTGTCCCGCGTTCAGGCTTCGCCTGTTTTGTTTCGTCGTTTTTCAGCTGCTGAGGCTCAGTTTCTACCAATTTTAAATATTCCGCAAATATTTGATGAATCTGCAATTTCTGGACTCCAAAAAATTTTGATTTTTTGTCTTCATACCAAAACTAGCTTTAAAAATTTCTTATCTAATCTTATATTTAAAATTAAATATATATTATTTTCTAAAAAAAATTCTTAGTTTTCGACTTAAGGATTGATTGCATTAAAAATTCATTTTAGTTTTTAATAGAGTGAATAATTTGTATATAAATTAAGCAAAGAAGTATTTTGCAGCAAATTCGATAAAAGTACTATTAAGTTATTTTAAAATCGTTTAAGTTTTATAAGAAAATCTTAAATTCTACGGTTTTGATGACTGCTGCTGTTCTGCAGTTTCGTCAGCAGCTCCAGGCTCTGTTTTATAGCCGCAGAATTTCCATTTAATAATGACATCACTGGCTGGCTGTTCAATATTTGGCGTGGCCTTGAAAATATTTGTATACTTATTGAGAATGTCGGCCAAAGCAGCGGTATTCAGCTCGTAAGGTTTTATTATGTCGCTGAGATAATTGCAAATGTTATCGCTGCTAACGCCTAAAGGTTGCACCACCAGAAAGGCAGTGACCAGAGCAATAATGCGCGCCTCAGCGAGCAGTTGCTGTGAGGATTAAATTTAAAATAAGTATTTATTTTATTTTATTTCAATTGATTGATTTTTTTTATTACCAAATTATTTTTATGCTGTATTTCTGCTTCATTTGCTTTAGCTTCAACTTCCGCTTGCAAGTCAGGCTGCGTCTCTTTGTTCTTGGCAACATGCTGTAGGGACAAAAAAGAATTATTTATAGTTATAAAGCAAATGCTTTGTTTTATTTAAATTTACCTCCTGTACCGCTGAGTCCTTGTCAGCTTCTATTATTTGCACATCATCGCAGTCAGCAATTTCTACAACTTCGCTTTGAGTTTCAACAATAACAACATCGTCAGGCAAATTGTCCAAATCAATGGCTTCAGACTCTATATTTTGAGCTGTCTTCGAAGATGCTTCGCTGTTTTCTGCTGCGCTGCTAGTTTTATTGTTTTCTTCTTCTGCATTGGATTCAAGCAATGAGGCATCTTCTATAATCACCTCACTTGCCTCCGAATCTCGTGAAGAACTTTCTCGTTCCTTTAGCTTTTCTGTGGTCTCGCGTATTTTGGTCTTGAGTAGCAGCTGCTTGACACCACACTCTTTTAGCTTGCGCTCTAGCTGTTCGATAGTTTTTATATCCTTCTGCTCCTTACTTTTGGTCTGCATCAGCTGTGTTTGCATGTTACGTATGGTTTCTTGAAGCACTTTGATTTGCTTTTCACGAAAATCGCTGTCGTATTTGGTGTCTGTGCGTTCCAAGGACAGTTCACTGCGCATAGCTTCAACCTGACAGCGCAGCGAATCGTTTTCATACTAGAAAATAAAACAAAAAAATTATGCAGTCATAATTCTTCCGAGCACCTGCTTATTGTTACCTTCAAATGATCGCTATCGTAACGTGAACGTTTGGTGCGACTGCCAACATTTGTATCACGATCCTCATCGGACATTTCCATTTCATCATCTTCAATCTGCACTGAACGCAGTTCCTGTTTGTTTTAACATGTTTATGTATTGAATAATAAAAAAATTAAGTATCAGTTAAATTTTAATGACAATATTTTCAAAAAAAAAAAATCATGTCTCTTTTATTAATAAAATTTTTGTGTAATTGAAATTGTTTAAATTACATTTTAATTTTTCAATCCAAAGGTTGTTTGTTCTTTTCTTATGTTTTGTTTTGTTTTGTTTTTAATTCCAGTACTTACCTCATTGTTATAGAAAATATGTTTAAAAAATAGTTAAAAATGTATGCAAAAATAAAATATGTATGTCTTATTTATGTTTTTAATTTAAATTTTGTTTTGTTTAAGATTTTTTATATATATTCACCGCAGAAATTTTGTGATAGTTCCAATCAAAATGTACCTAATACCAATTTTTATGTTTTTTTTAAAAAAAATATAAGCATTAATGTTTAAGAAATAAAAAATGCATGCTTTATTTAGATGCCTGGGTTAGTTATGCTGTTTTAAATGGACTAAAAAAAGCCCACAGACAATTATTAACAAAATACAAAAACATTAATATAACCAAGTTTAGAAACTAGTTGCAAAATCAAAATGTTAGTATTAGGAGAATGTTAGCAAAATAATTTAAAAATAATTTTTTAAGTTGGGATAAATATTTTTTATCAGCTTTGAGGAAAGTTTAAGCATTTTCATTTAAAAGGAGTTGAATATGTTCTCTTATCGGCTCCAATATCACTCACGTAGGTAATATACATTTTGAAAGACGAGAAACGGGGCCACGAAGTCACTTAGGACCGTAGACTCATTAGCCTTCGTTAACCTACGACCCATTGGTCGTACTAGAAACGCAAATAAAAAGTCTAAAGATATATCTGAGAAATGTTTTTATAAAGGAGTATCCTCAGAGCATTCATATCCGCAGCCCAACATGATTTTTCTCTTAAGGGTAGATCGAAGGAAACGACTATACAAGAGATTATTTGCATTTTTCATATTTATCTTTTTGAGAACATGAACTTTAGCAGTTCGGAGTCGGCATAAAACATGAAGAGTATAGTTATCGGTCAATTGTGTAACGACTTAAATAACACACAACACAATTGATCATAAGAAGCTCGATCAAAGTCCTTTCAAGGGCTGAAATGGCCAATTTGTGTCTTTTTTATACAAGACAGAAATATTCATTCGAAATATTCGCCTTTGGCCTTCAATTATGACTTAAACAAGACTGGCCAATCATCAATAGCCGCGCGCACCACGTTTATTGGAAAATTGGCAACAGCACTTATGAAAATCTGTCTTAAGAGAATCAATGTTTGTGGAACATTTACATATTTTGTGGCAAACCGTACATAATTTGTAAACCAGCGGCTTCAAATCTGTACTGCCAGAGGCCCATTCTTCAGAGAAAATTAATGTTGGTAATTTGTTTTGGAGCCCGGTTTACCTTTGGGTCGATGTTTAGCTTCCAAAACGGTTTCTTGGCACATTTTGACCAATGTTTGGAATCTTTGTTCGGAGAAATGCAAGTCAGAAACATAATCGTAAGAAGCACAAATAACTTGCGAAACATAACTTGCGCTGGGTGATGACCTTTTCGAACCGTGGAATCAGTTCAGATGCTTCCCTAGATTTTTTTGTAGACAGAAAAAAAGGTAAAGGGAATGCTTCCTATAAATGCGCTCGAGGATGCCAACTATAGAGTAATGTCGGTGAAAATTTTTTTGAAATGAACACAGCTCGAATCTTCCGGATAAACCACTCGCAGGGAGATTATTTCACAATTTTACTGGGATCAAATTGTCTGTTCTATGAACATACATATAACTCACTACTTTAAAATGTATATTTGTTTGTACAGCACACATAATTGAATAAGACCGATTTAAACGTTATTCGTCAATTTTTTCATCATTAACGAATAAATAAACGTGTTCGGTGATAGGAAATGTATCTGAATATGTTATTTTCAATCGTAAATACCAACTCGTTCGTATGTTAAGTGTCGAGTAACGTAATTTTCATTCGTACGATTACTGTTTCCTGAACGGAACAGCCAATTCAACCCCTGAGCAACTGAAGAACGAACTTTCTCGGTAATGTGATGTTATATTCGGCATCAAGGCAATGGTGTGGGGATAGACTTAGAGAGCTTCCCGATGAATATTCCTTGAACACTTCTCATGAAAGTACAGAAGGCTTAGACAACCAAAAATTGTATCGATGTCCACGAGTGTTGATCAAATAAATCTTACGACGTTGAATTCGGAGTTACAAATATGATTTTGAAGACCCTGCAAATTGAATGTGCAAATTGTACTCCATTTTCGGTTTTTTTTTTTTTTTTTAGATCCTGCAAGATCAGCTGGAGTAAAACATTTCTTGCACTGTTTTAGTTAACCTAGACTCTACTAGACTTACCTAGACGTTACTTTCGACACATTGAATATATGAACATTCAAACGAAATTCAGGTTGGATAGATATGCTCAGTATAAGAATATTTGATAAATAGGTATTTTTTAACGATTTATAATGATAAATGATGCTATCGTCTGCAAACGAATGGAGTGGGTTATGAGTCAACGACAGAAGGTCTGATGAAGCTTTACCTTCAATAAAAGGCAGTGGCTGATTGCTAGCCTGGATTGTGTAGTTCTGTGCAAACAATCCAGCCAACAGGACCGCCTAGTCAGAGAAGTCAGTGAAGATTTGCTCATCTTTTAAGAGTTAAAATCGAAGAGGATGTCTGATTCCTTACTTTTTTGGCAAATGCCTAAAAGTTTATACTCCCGCCTTTTTATACGCCAGTACAGTGTGCCAGCAATTCGTTGTACTCCAAATAATTCATGAGCTTGAAGTTTATTACGCTCTACATAGCCTTGAAGAACGTACAGCATAGCGCTATGGGCCAGTAGTTTGCAGGGTTCGTGACTATGCCTTTTTATACCCCCACGCGTACTGCGTAAGGGGTATATTAATTTTGTCACGACGTGTGTAACACCCAAAAGGAGGCGTGGTAGGTATGGAAAAGTATATATATTCTTGCTCAGCATCACCACCTGAGTTGATTTAGCCATGTCCGTCTGTCTGTCCGTCTGTCCGTCTGTCCGTCTGTCTGTCGACACGATTACAGCCGTAATTTTGAAGCTATCGTAATCAAATTCGATATTTAAGCTTTTTTTAAAAAAACTAAGGTCAAGTTCGAGAATGGGCTAAATCGGATGAAAACCACGCCTACCTCCCATACAACCCCAAAATTGAAAACTCTACAAAGAAGCTAATATTAAAGCTACAATACTGAAATTTGGTATATGTGTAATCTATGTCAAAGCTGATATGTCTTAGAAAAATGGGCGTCATCCACCCACTAACACGCCCACCTCCCATACAACCCCAAAATTGAAACATCTATAAAGAGGCTAATATTAAAGTTACAAGATGGAAACTCGGTATTTGTGTATTCAATGTCAAAACTGAGGTGTGTTAGAAAAATGGGCGTCATCCACTCATTAACACGCCCACCTCCCATACAACCTCAATATTGAACAATCTATAAAGAGGCTAATATTAAAGTTACAAGATGGAAACTCGGTATTTGTGTATTTAATGTCAAAACTGAGGTGTGTTATAAAAATGGGCTTTCTCCACCCATTAACACGCCCACCTCCTATACAACCCCAAAATTGAAAAATCTATAAAGAGGCTAATATTAAAGTTACAAGACAGAACCTCGGTATTTGTGTATTCTATGTCGAAACTGAGGTATGCTAGAAAAATGGGCGTCATACACAATCTAACACGCCCACCTCCCATAAAACTCCAAAATTTAAAAATTTATGAAAAGACTTATATTTAAGCTGCAGGAAAACAATTTGATATGTATGTATTTTAGACACATAAAAATAATAAAATCTCTCAAAATCACATACAAAAAGCTCATCAATTTAAGATTCTTCCACCCTTAAGAATCAGCCGTGGGGGTATTTTAACTTCGACCAAGTCGAAGATATACCTTACTAGTTTTATACCAACTAGACATTTGCGATGTTCCAAAAAGATGGATATACTACTGTCCCATAGGAGATATTGAAAAGGTTGCGCAAAGGACGAGTGAGGATAGAAGCTCAGACTTTAAGCACAACTGTTGTATGCCATCAAGACCGAAGGATTTAATTATACAACAATAAATCTCCTGCATTAAAGAAGATTTGCCTTCAATAAAGGGCAGTGGTTGATTGCTAGCCGAGACTGTGGAGTTCTGTGCAAACAATCGAGTCAACAGGTTCGTCTTAACAGCCGAGTTAATGAATATTTCGAGTCGAGGAATACGTCTGATTCTTTACATTTTTGACAAATGGTCAAAAAATTTGTACTCCCTTTGGACAGAGCAGAACCTGTTCTCTTATGCGGAATTTGTCAAGAAACTTTTCTCGCTTTAAAGCTAAATAACAGCGATTCCTAGCGTCAATGCGAAGTCACTTATGATTATTAGTTTAGTTTTATAATCATTGTTGTTAGAACACCAATTCTGATAGTCTTCCTCTTTGAAACTGAATATAATCCTGCAAGCTTCATTAAGCCAAGAGTTGTCTTTTGATTTAAGCTTCTAATCGTATTGGGTATGAAAGACAGCATAGCCACGGCACTCACATTGCTGTCGGCGAAACACGATTGCCAATTGTTGTTGCGATAAAAATTATTAGTTCATTCAATTGATCTTTTTTGATCTTTCATAAAACCAAGCAAATTTTTTTCAGGACTTGAGGTGTAGAGGTGCGTAGATTAGAATATGAAAAAGCAGCAGATATGGTACAGTGGTCCGAATTACCAAGATAATGAGATTTTAGTAACACGTCTATAACTTCTTGGCTCTGCAGACTTATCTATAGGAATTAATGTTGGTAACTTCACTAATTTTACAAAGGTTTCGTAATTCAGCCGTGAAAGTTGTTTCTAGCTGGGACATAACTTAGTGTTTCAGATTTACTAAAAAATAAAAAAAAAATTTATTATTTTCAAACACCAAACATGCAAAAATAAATACAGTCTTATATCAAACAGGCAAGGCAACAAACAAATATACAACAAAATGTGTTCTCAAACAAATGCTTGTTTTAGTAAATATATATAATGAAATATAGTACATATACATATATAAAGATAATAGTGCATATATAAAAACATCAACAATTAGCTATAAATTTAAACTACAAGTGCAATTAATATATCTTGTGAATAAACACTGAATATTTGCTGTTGAACAGCATTTCTGTACGTACCGAAGCCAGCTTCTTCCACTGATCGATGTTTTTTCTTTGAGCTTTGGAGAAATGGTCCCAAACCTTCTTGTGACTAGCAGCATTGAACACTTTTTCAATCTGAGTGACTGATGAATAAGGGGGAAAGGGTAGTTGTTTTTTTTGTTGTTTGTTTGTTTGTTTAACGTTTAAACGTATTTTAGATAAATTTATTTAAATTATGTATAAATTAATAAAAAAAAATTAAGAATACATTTTTTACTTAGACAAAAAAAAAATGGCAGCATTTAAAAACTAAGTTAGATTTGTTTACCAGTTAAATTATAATAGATAACAGATAACTGCGACTAGTTGAGACTAGAAATTAATTTTTTACCTAGGCGTTTTGCATATTAGAGTTTATGCCAAAGGACCGTGGACTGGAGTCTTGATAGTGCTTGATTTGTTTTATACTTAGACAAAATAGCAGCTCCACTTCCTGCTGCTCCACAACAGTGAGAAATACTGATTACAAACCTTCTTTTTGCATTTTTCTTGCTTTTCTTATGTTTGAAATTTGATACGAAATGTTTACCTGCGCCGCCATTAAATTCTTTTGAAAAGGGAATATCGAGCAAGTTTCTCTTATAAACTCTGATACAGAAAAATTACAATTCCATCCAGTAAATAGTGTACATTTTTAGTTAAACAAAAAAAAAATATTTAATTTGTGGTTGTCTTAAAATAGTTGCTTTACGCCCCGAAGCGGTTACGTTACATTCAGTAAAAAAGCTTGTAAAAGTTGTAGAAAAAAAAAAAAACTTACAGATATAAACAAACTGTATAACAGTTAAAATCTAATTAAAGAAATGCTTTTTTGCTTTACATTCATAAAAAATAACTTGCGGTACTTCGAATTAAGCGCCGCAAATGTAGTTTTGTCTGATTTTGAGAGTCTAAAGCTGCGCAACTACAACAACTTGAACCACTTATACAGTGCTGGGATTTGTCTTAATTTACTGGCTACTTACATTGTTGAGACATGGCCAACATCTGCTTGCGAAAACACTCGCGTGCCTTCTTCAAATCCTCCTCGAGCTGTTGCTTGTCCGTGTGCAGACGACGCACATGCGCATGCGTGCTCTGTATCATGGAGTAGAACATATTTGCATTTCTCTTGCTGCAATCACCACGCTCCAGCCAGACGGTAATGGTCTGCACAGCCTTGATGAAGGAGTCATTGCTGCGCAAGCACTCGGAAACAACCGAAGCCTCGTGATCACTATAGTGCGGTGTGGGTGGCGGCGACTGGGATCGTCTATGATCCAGCGAAGTGCGATCCCGATGACGTTGCTCGCGTTGCAGCTGCCGCTGCTTGCACTCATAGTCGTATTGATCGTCGCGCGCCTGAGCATAGTCAACATGCAGTCGCCCAAAATTGGCCGGATCATTTGTGGCTGATATGCGCACGCGATAGCCGGACATGTAAATGGCGCGATCAATGGAAGATTCATTGCGAAAGCGTATGTGACAGAAATTCTTTTTGGACATACGTAGAGTGGTAATCTCACCACAGGATTCAAAGATTTCGCGTATGAGTTCCTCCGTGGAGAGCTCGGGTAGGCCGCCAACAAAAACTGTGCGACAGCCGGGTGGGCGTTCACGTATAGTGGGTGCTGGTGCGTGAGGGTTAGGAGGAAATAGAGTGCAGTGTTTAGTTTTGATGACCTCTTTGAGAGGATGTTCGCCATATGCGACGGCTGTAAAGCAAACAAAAATAATTTCGTTATATATAGTCCATAATGCAGATTAAGTACCTGTTGTTTCACTTGCACCTTCTGTAGTAACAGCAACAGAGCCATCTGTTGAGGCTGGCATGTAGCTATTATAGCCATGCATTTGATGCAGAGCAGCAGCCATCATTGTAGAGGGATCCATAAGCATCGAACCTGTAGCAGTGGGAAAGAACATATAGCTGCCAGCAGTGGAATTAACACCACCACTCATAATTGCATTCAGCAGTAGGGATGAGTCAGTAGTAGGGGCAGTTTTGGCACTTGCAGTTGCCTGAACGTTTGTATCCGTCTCGTTTTCATTCTCAAGATCCATGGGTAAAGCGCCCTGATTGGGTTTTGGTTTGTTTCTATTTTCATTTGAATAATTTGAGAAACGCGGCGCTGGTGGAGGTTCTGGTGTTTTTGAACGTCGTTTGCGGCTGTAATGATTTGCTCCACTGCCAGTTGTGGCTGCAGAGCTAGCAGGAGCTGTGGAGCCTCCTTGCATAGCCGCCACTAATTGGGACATAAAATTCGTTGTATTCGCGGAGCCATTTGATACATTTCCAAACAGAGGCACTAAAGAAGAAATAGTGAAAAAGAACAAATTAAAATTTCGTATATTTAGGCACTTGATGAAAGAACAGGTAAAAAAAAAATATTTACGAAAAAAGTACAAAGGCAGCAGAAGACAACTGTTGATTGTTTACCCACCATGCACCTTGCTAAAAGCTGATCAACAGCTGTTCCAAACCACTCACACTCAAAAAATAATCAAAACAAATTTTTATAAGCACAAATTGAGTGCTACTCATAAAAACTACTCGAAGAAAAATAAACGAAAAAAATAGCCAATGCATTGACATATCTTGACATTTGCAGCGACCCAGACAAGATGGCGATTTGTAGCGAAAAATTGATAGCACTGCAGCACCTTACAGAAAAACATTTATTTCAGCTATAATTTATATTTCGTATGCGTTTTATTACCAAATTTAGACAGTATTTGTCCCATTGTCTTAACTTACACATATTTTGCAGCGTTTGATTGCTCATGCTTCCATAGTTAAAAGACATATTTGTTGGTAACTTTTTATAAATACACTTTCTCTACTATATTAGCACATAGTTATAATAATTATTTGAATATATTTGCTGTAAATATTAATGCAAATTACAATTTTCAATAGCAAAAAAATTTCGGAAAGTTTCTTTCACTGACAATAGACAAAATCCACTCAAAGTTGATGGTGCTGCCATACAACAGAAATAGCCAACGGCGATAATATTGCCATATTCTCAACGAATTTATTAACCCTCATAGCATTGTCACTTTTCTAGACCTGGCAAAACTCTTGTGAAATTCGTTATATGCGTAATACTGGCACGATTACGATTTCCGGGGCGCCGCGATTTGAAGATGTTTCCTGGTAGAAAACCACAAAAAAACATGATTCGCCGAACAAAAACTCGATAACTCCATTAGTTATCGAGTTATCGATTTTAAAAAAAAAATTTTTTGTTAAAAGATCTGTTTAAAACAAAATCTATATCTTTGTCGTTACTGAATGGATCTTTAAGATTGATATGTCATTTCAAAGGTCATTAAATGACCTTTCAAATATATTTGTTATAAATATCATTGCTATAATATTTTTATTTTTATAAGCGAATTTATTCCAAAGTTTAATTATTTAATAAAAAGAACCGTTATTTTATAAAAAAATTTACGTTATTAAGTTACTAAAAATATATTTTTTTTGAAAAGCTTACAGTTAGACCTCTTGTTTGACATATAAAAATATACATTTTTTATTTAATTTCACACTATATTACATAAAATTAAAATTTTCCAAGTGTTTTCTTTGTTAAAAAATCTGTTCACAAAATTTTCTACATCTTTGACTCGAACATCCCGTTAATTCATATAAATATTGTATTGTAATGGCGATATTCGTAAATATGGAGTAAGAAAGAAAAACAACTAAGGTAAATATGAGTGAAATAAGCAATTTTCCGTACAAGGGCAAATCATTGTATCATAAAAAACACGACAAAAAGTCAAATAAATGATATATATTATATACCAAATGAAAGATAAATGTTCAAGCTTTAATAATTTACTCTTTATAATTTATAGTAATAAAGGTAATTTTTGAGAAAATAACGGTTTTATGTAAGAAAATATATTTGTATTGCATAAAAATACCTATAAAATTCAAAGTACTCAACAGATTTCATTAATTTAAAATTTTTCTAAAAGCCTTACATATAACCTTTTAAATTTTATCTTAATCATTAATATCGGTTATATATTAAGAATAATACAGCCAGTTTTTTTCATAGACCTTATAGCAAAAAAAAATTTTTATAAATCGATAACTCGGAAACAAATCGATAACACAACATTTCCTTTGGCTATTCTTATTTTTATTAAGAGTACTCTTCGAATCCATCGTCAAATCGTGGCGCCCCGGAAATCGTAATCTCCCCGTAATACTTAATTATAATCGGGCGCTGTGCCCAAACGAACGAGCAATTAATCGCGAAGAAAAATCTACGTTCGCCACGTATTGATTTTATCCCATACAGGGGTTGGAATATAATGGAAGGAGTCATCGTTTGTGTCCAACCGAATATTCGGTTTCGACCCTTTTAATCAGTTTCGGCTATTCGGCAACAATATGGCATAAAACGAAATATTCGGTTCATGAATTTCAACCGTAGATATGAGTTCGATTTCATTAAAATTTTTCATGGTGTTAGGTAGAACAAAAACGTGAAATTCACAATCATTTAATTGATCGTGTGAGTTGGGCTTAGCACAAAGCGATATATGTATTTTGTTTCATTTTAAAAATGCAGACAAGGTCTTTTTTTATATCATAATATTAAGAACGCTTAAGCATCACTACAAGGAGTCTGATGAGGTTATTCTCTTGTTCTTCTTTTTGCAAGAGCCAGGTAATCACAATGATGTATTCGTGATTTTAAGCTGCTAGACGCAGAAAAAGTGTAAAAGTGTTTCGTATTCTTCAGTGATCAATGTAAGCTCTAAAGATACATCACTACAAGGAGTCTGATGAGGTTATTCTCTTGTTCTTCCTTTTGCAAGAGCCAGGTAATCACAATGATGTATTCGTGATTTTAAGCTACTAGACGCAGAAAAAGTGTAAAAGTGTTTCGTATTCTTCAGCGATCAATGTAAGCTCTAAAGATACAATGTAAGCGCTGAAAAATACCAAAACTAGCCAGTGTGATATAGGCATTAATAAACGCTTTAACAACCAAAATATATTTTATAATAATGAGAATATATGATCAATCGTACTTATTCTTATCTTAAATTATCTACTTTAATTGAAATATTGTTCAAAAAGAAATTTGGAATATTTTGTAAACAGAATCGGGTACATGTTGATTTCATGAATCACTATTGAATTTCAAAACAAAAAATAACTAATTGGCCATTTCAGCCCTTGAAAGGACTTTGACCGAGCTTCTTATGATCAATTGTGTTGCGTGTGTTATTAAATGTTTACACACAATTGACCGAGAACTAGACCCACATGTTTTATGCCAACTCCGAACGGCTAAAGTTCATGTTCTCAAGAAGCTTTACATGGCATTATTTACTCTCTGAGGCTTGCCATTGTCTGCAGAGAGGTGGTGACCGATCAGAAAAATTTTTTATTGAAAAAAACTTTTCACCGCGGCTGGGGATCGAACCCGGGCTCCGAACATGCTAAGCCACACACTTAACCTGCATGCCACGGTCACCACACTATTGAATGTCAGTGAACTACAATTGCCACCTTTATAGGAAAATTATACAATTATTGAAACATAACTCTGAAGCATTTTGTTTCGTTTGCTCGGCAAAATTTTAAGTGACTAACAGTTATCTGTGTTATTTAAGCGAGTATACATATGATACGCGGTTGTTTTCTTGCAACTAGCTTGGTAAAAAACAACAGCATCATTTGGGCATTCGTAATACCCGAACGAATGAAGAATTAATCGCAAAGAAAAAGAAATGTTTGTTCGCTCAAACGAATAAACTTTGAATACTTTTGCGTTTTTATAAAATTAGGGGAGATTTCGATTTTCTGGGCTCCGCGATTTGACAATGGGTTCGTGAAAACTTTCAATCAATTACCGAAAGTTATTTTCCAGTTTTTTTGGAAAAAATCATTTATAAGTCCTATATATAAAAAAAGGTTGCAGGAATGACGTTAATAATTAAAGGGCCATCGCTTAGTTTTCGTCGATTCCCAAACTTTTTGAGCGAATAGTGTACGATCGTGTAAAGATTCATTGTGGAGAAGTCATAACAACTCGTCAGCATGGTTTTGTTAATGGAAGATTCACTCTGTCCAATCTGCTCAATTTTACAACATTCTGCTTAAACTTTTTGAGCGAATAGTGTACGATCGTGTAAAGATTTATTGTGGAGAAGTCATAACAACTCGTCAGCATGGTTTTGTTAATGGAAGATTCACTCTGTACAATCTGCTCAATTTTACAACATTCTGCTTAAATTCAATGGAATCTGGTAACCAGGTCGATTGTATTTACACTGACTTTAGTAAAGCACAATCAAGTACATTTGGCATATTTTTTCACATTAACTTTTTTTTGAGCCATTTGTATACAAATCATCATATTTTTGTTGATATGGGTTGTGGCTTTAAAAATTCAAAGTTCATTGTATCCAGATTGTTTGCATTATCGAGATTGACTTTTTTAAAAATATTGATTTATTTGCTTAAAACTGACATCTTGTTTCCATTAAACAGCATAAAAACAACTTATTATAAAAACATATGTGCTCTTTTGTGTAATAATATTTTTGTGTTTTGTTTGCATGTTATGATTTGAAATGGCAGTTATTTTTTTTTGTTCACTATTTCGAGATTTTTGGTTAGTTGTTCACTGTTTAGAGTAGTCCGTGTAGAAATAAAAAGTTCACTGTTTCGAGCTGTTCGCTATTTAAGAGTTCGTTGCATCCAGATTCTACTGTTCTTTGATATTTTCCTGTATTCTGTATATCTGTATTCCTGTATTTCTCAAAAAATAGTGATAATGAAAATTTGGCGATATGATTGATGTTTATAAGAAATTCCATTAATCCACACGTACACATGCTTGATGATCTATGAAAGAACGTGTCGGTCTGCACTAAAAATAACTCTATACAAGCACATTTTAGCAAAAATATTTTATTTTTCAGTCACTTTTTTAACAGATGTGCTTAGTTGTTACTTCGTTAAATTTGTTAACTGGGAACACACTCGTATGTTTAATTGCGTTAGCCTGATAATCGTTATTGAAATTACATGTACATAATATAAATGCTTACAACTATGAAACAGCTCATATTTTAGCAACTAACAGTAGACCCTAATCGAATGCGTGTTGCGTTGCGCTTCCTAGCGACACGCAAATTTTGTATACGCTTAGCCTAAACAAAAGCGCTGCGTACAATCGAAAACATGTATGTTCCCAGTCGGAAAAATCGTAAGGTGCTTAATAAATAATTCATGTTTTCCTTTAGCTTATGGTGGTGAACCTTACATACCTTACATACCTTACATCTTCACTTACGACTGCAACTGCAAAAGGAATGCACGTTTAAGCCGATCATGTCTTCGTGTGATCATTTCCATATGTACATTATTGCGTAAAGCAAGAGACATGCAGTGGTATGATGACATAACGGTATTTGACTATCGTTACGAAGATGTTAAGTGTAGCAAAAAACTAAAAGAAAAACGAATAAAGAACAATCTTATGGTGAACGGCGGTGTAGTAAGATCATTCGTCGTTGCGCATACAAAAATGGCTATGTGTAAAAATAAGATTTTTTATTTATTTTACTGTTCAATAGCCATATGTATGTACAATTATATATCTTCTCTTTAAAAATTACGATTTAACCCTTCATTTAAACCTTCTTCGCAACGGAAATTGTAAGCACTGTTTCCGTGTACACTTACAACAAAAAGTGAACGTAAGGCCACAGCTTACAATTTCCGTTGCGAAGAAGGTTAAAATGGATTATATGCACGTCGTATATCAATACAGTACGGGTGCCTTACGCTGTCATGCACACATCCTGCTTATTAAATAAAGTGCATAAGCCCGATTGATTCTGATTGTCGAAAGTACATTCCCTGCACTTTATTTTAGTAAAGGGTCACGTAAGCACGTATGATGCATATCATACATAACAAAAGGAAGCTTATAGTGGCGATCATGCCTGTGTAAAAGTAATGGGCATTTGGTATTGAAGTTTTCATGCCCTGCGGATGAAAAATAAGTAAAGAATAATTCATTATGTAAGGACAGATTTTCCCACTGGGTTTTCCTTGTTGCTTTTCTGTGTTTCTTGCTCTCTATTCGAATATTTTTGTTTTATGCAGCCAACTTCACAACCGAACGCACTGTCAAAATAGGAAATTCGAATCGAGTTGCGCTAGTGCGTTGCGCATTTCGGTAGGCTTCATATAAAATGTATGTGCATGAACCAATTCTGATAGAAGCGCAACGCAACACGCATTCAATTAGGGTCTACTGTAACGAAAACTTTATCAGGGTTGCTCAGTTGATAGTTCGATCATTTTACAAAAACAAAGTGCATGTAAAAAATAACAAGTAACCACTAACAAACTAACGAGTTCGGTGCGAATACACTTAATATAAATTGCTAAAGATAAATATCGATTATGGTGCGATATTATGTGTATAAGTGATTTTATACAATAACATAACAGGTGGCAGCTTTGCTCTTATGATTCATCGCGATGAATAATTTGACGTTTCGAGAAATTTTATTGCAGAAAAAAAAATTTGTCTGAAACCAAACGTAGAATTGCAATTATAATTTTTGTAAAATAGCAGAAATTGTGAAAAATCAAGAAAAATGTCTGTGAATACGGCCCACGCCAGCAATGGTGTCCTAATCCATGCGGGCGAATAGTAAGTGGACAAAAATAATAGAATCTGAGGGTTTTTTCAATGGCAAGGTGACCACAATTGCTTCGAAACGTAGTGTTTTTGCTGTTTATGTTGTTGTGTTGTGGTAAAAGTAATGACGAAGCACCAAGGGCGCTTCACCGGAAAATGACAAAAAAAGACCACATCATGAGATCATGATGAAATTTAGAATGGGGCGTTTAAATAAACTAGATGATTATAGTAGGTTTGGTATACATATATGCAAACTTGATTCAATTTTGTATATATGTAGCGGTGTTCTGGGGGAGTATGCTTGGATGTAATTATATCTTAGATAATCTAGAGAAAAGCATTTAATAAACGTTCGAGATCTGTTAGAATTTTCACATTTTAATGGTCGAAGCAACATTTTTATACTTAAGAAACTGCTGATACCTTATGTCTTAACATAACCCAACTTGCTACAGATTCCTCCTTTATCTTTATGATTTAAGTTTACAACAGCTTTTATAGTCAATTTGCTGCTGATTATTGCTTAAGATAATTTTTTTAACATTTGTTTTTACCCATTTTTTTCCACAGCATTTTACTCCACAGCGATTGTGTGACTATGGATTTTTCCGGTCAGGATGATCCTACATTTAAAGGTTCGAAACAGGGACGCATATATTTGACTTCGCATCGCATGATTTTTAATCATAAGAAGCCCTCGGATCCGATGCAGTCCTTTAGTGCACCTTTTATTGCCCTGAGCGATGCAAGTTTTGCAAAAAAATTATGACTTATTTTAGTTTAAAACTTCTACTGTGCTCTTTAGGTTGAATTGGAGCAACCGGTCTTTGGTGCTAACTACATTAAGGGCAAGGTACGCGCGCAGCCCAATGGCAACTATATTGGCGAGGTAAAGTTTAAGCTACACTTTAAGGCTGGCGGTGCTATTGAATATGGTCAGGCTTTATTGCGTGCTGCTTCCACTGCACAGAGCAATATGCGCAATGGTAACTTTAGCGATAATCCACCACCTTATACACCATCGGGTGCCTGGCATGAGGCACCACCACCGGCTTATCAGCCACCACCAGGCTACTATGGCTGGTTGCCAACGCATGATGCTTTTAGCGGACCAGCTCCGAATAGCGTTTTCGTCTCGGATAATCCACCACCATATCCTGGCATTGGCGGACGTAAGTGTGAACTTTTTGTATATAACATAGTTTCAACCTTCTCGGCTTTTGTTATAAATTTTCACGCACTAAAAACTGATTTGAAATTTATTGCTGCTCTTGTGGCAGCTCTCCAAATTTTACTAAACTTTAAATGCAAACCACATGCTTTTTTTTCTTTGTCTTACTTGCTTTTTGTAGCACCAGCTTATGCGCCAGCTGCACAACCGCAACAGCCACAGCAGCCAACTGGCGGTCAACCATCATGGAATGGTTTTAGTGCACCGCCATCGGAGCAACCTCAGCAACCACCACAGCAACAGCAATGGGGTGGTTATCAGCCGCCGCCACAACAGCAGCAGTGGGGTGGCTATCAACCACCACCGTATGGCGGCGGTTATGGTCAGCCTCAACAAGCGGGCGGTTTTATGATGCCAGGCCAGCAGCCGCCACCTGGCTTTCAGCAAGGCTATCCAGGCTATCAAGGTGGTTATGCTGGTGGTCCCCCAGCGCAACAGCCACAAGGTGGCTATGCTTATCCACCACCGGGTGGTGCTCCAGGTGGAGCTGCAGCAGGCGCCATGGGTTTTAGCGCTCCGCCAAGTAAGTGATGTTGGAAATTACTTTATTTTTTTTTTTCATTCAATGTTGGGAATTTGGTTTCATTTGTCATTCATGTCATATGCATTTATATTTTAAACTAAATCTAATAAAATTTAAATGCAAGATTTAAATATATTCTTGAGTTCATTTAATTCCTAACTGTATGTAGCTTATATGTATATGTAAATAAACTTCATTAGTATACAATGCATTGCAAAACTAGGCTAAAGCTATTGTAAAATTTTTTCAATTGAGAAATGTCATTCTTCATTCATTCATTCTTCGGATAAAGGATAAACGTCACAAAAGTCAAGTCAAAGCCAAGCATAAAGAAGCTTAATATAGCAGTATTTCTTCAGGGGCCTTTGTGGCCTATTTAATTCCACAATTTCTCAATTACTGGATGGTTAACGCAAAATAGTTGTTCACCTTTTAAGTGTATTGTTAACACCTGACATGCGAAATTCTTTAATCTGGTAATAAGCTTACAGATGCAAGCGCATTGCCGTCATCAAACTCTCCCCTTGATACTTTATGAACTTTTGATACTCCATGGAACCTAAATATCGAATACCTTCGTAAAGAGAATGTAAAAATGCATTAAGAGAACAGGAACAGGACTTCAGTCAACAGGAAGCCATGCGCTCCACAAAAGTCAATGCGAAACTTCTTGTTGACACTGACATCTAGCCCAACCAGTCCGAACTTGGTGTTCTTCGAGCTCTTGTTGAGCTCGGCAAGTCAAGTGCCAAATAAGTGCCATACCACCAGCAATGAGCTTCAACTCTTAGACTGTCACCATGTCAGAAATTGAAAAAGTCATTCACAGTTGAAATCTAACTCCTACAACGGAAAGATAAAATACGGCCATGATTGCGCTGATTCGCAGGCATGGTAATATCGAAGGGAATGGCTGTTAAATTCTTGAGGCGTGGAGTAACTTCAGGCGCAGATAGAACTATTACAGATGTGTTCATTTCAAAAGGTCATTCAGAGGGTTCTGCATTATATCTCGAAAGCTGTGGCCAGAATTTCAACATAACTGAAAGTCTTCAGATCTTAAACAGATCTTTGTTTACATATTTAAATTCTTAACCCCTTTTTTTTTCAAAATAACATATATTTAGTCGGCCATTGAAGTTCACAGCTGGTTTAAGAATACAAAAAAAATAACAAGTAGAATGCCTTCCAAAGCTTCAAAAAAGCATTCCATCACGACTAACATCATTTAAATAACTTTTCAGTTTCTCTTTAGTTTTCTATCAACGTTTAAAAACAAATTAACTCAATTAAATGTTTCCAACAAAATATGAAAAATGCTATAAAATGTTTACAAATTATTTTTTTTATTTTAATTTTAACTCTTCTCACAGCCTTTTAAGGTGGTTAAAAACAAAACCGTAAACATGTCACAATAAATCCAGCAGCCTTCAAAAAGGTATCTAAATAAAAAATTTGAAGCATATTTTATAAATAGTACTAAATGTTTTAAATTCCGAGAAGGTTCGATGTTAGTTAGTTGTTTCTGAAAAAAAAAACTGTTAATGTAAATATATGTTGTTGTTTTTTGTTACAGGTTACAGCAACACTCAATATTATTATTATCCATATCGAATGTATCCAAGTTATAATTTCATACCAATACCTGTTATCTTGCTTTAAGTATGTATGTATGTTTGACGGTTTTTGCTTTTGTGATTATATAACGTCACGTAGTCTGCCTTTAGGCGTTGCGTCTAAAGTTTACGTAAATAATTAGATACATTTATGCTTAATATTTATTTAATTTGCAGATTCCAAAGAAGCAGAGGCTCTGGCTAGCGCCAATAATACAGCATATAATCAACCAAATGCCAACGGCGGTGCTGGCGGCATGCCACCTTCCTATAATGTGAGTTGAATTTTAAAAATTTAAGTTTTTTTTCTAATGTTTTTGTGTTTTTCAGGATTTGCCACCCAGTTATCAGGATTGGAATAGAAAAAATCAATAAATACCTTAATATATTTTTGTTAATTAAATTGTAAAAATATTAACTGAATGATGTATTTAGAAATCATTCCAAACATGCATTGGAACCTTGCTGAAATTAACTGTTATATATTATATTGTCAAAGAATTTAACAACCACATATAAAACAAAAAATATTATACTACACCATACTATGCTATATTCCTCCCCAACATATATCTTAAACTTATATTTGTTATTGTCTGTTTTTAAAGTATTGAACAGTTTTGTGTGTTTGGCTGAGTCTTAGAGCTTGGCAAGAGTTGTTTAAAATGTCTTGTAAAATAACTGTTATTTTTATAAACATTTTTGGCTTTGTTTGTTTTATATAAGAATTGCAATTTTTCACATGTTTAAATAAATAATCAATATATAATACAAACAATTGTAATATTATTCCAAATTTAAACAACCTCTTCAAGTAGCATTTTTGACTCGTGTTTCATAAAGCCCTTCGCTTTATGAAAGAATGTCTTAAAAACAATAGAACACTTTTGGCATATTTCTACTATTAAGCTTAAAGCCTGCTTTAGCATTTATTGTTAATAATGTAGCTGCTGATAATTTTTAACGTTTTAACGCTTTTGAGTACGTGTACAAGAATGTTATAGGTTTTGAACATTACACATCAAATCAAAACGTATTCAAATATAACTTACACATAAAATATTAATAATAATTTTTAAAAAATTTTAAATTGGTAGGAAATGAAAAGAAAAACACTAATATACATACATAAATAAATAAAGAAATTTCTTAAATTCTAAGCCGCATCCACGCCTGCGTCCTTGCAATATGCAAAATATTTGCAACACTTTTTTCCATTTAAGAACAAACAAAAAAAAGTGCCAAACATTTCTCTTCTCATATATTGATCAGCCAGCTCTACATTTAGCGTATATTACGGCAGTGATTCTCAATACTTTTCTCCAAAAGCGGAATCTGCGTGTAAGTTTGCTGTAACGCACTGTTATCCAATGCATGAGGATCATTGCAACGTGTGCAGTGTCCAAATATGCGCAACCAGCGACGCCGCAGCGAATGATGTTTCTTAGATTTGCGGCTGTTAGATAATTCGCTGGTTTGTGCAGTCTCGTTATTCTCATCGTAGGCTGTTGCTGTTGTTGTTGTTGTGGTTTCAGCGCCCACATTGAGCGCCTGCAAGGTTGCATAGCGTCCGGAACGCTTGTCATAGTAGATAAACTCCTCGGCGCGATCAAGCGACTGTGTTGCGGAATGCTTATGCTGCAGCTTCGACTTGAGCTTGGAACTGGACGATAGCTCAACGGATTCTATGTCTATGGCTGAATCGCTGCTGCTGCGGGAGTTGTTGTTATTAATGTGATTATTATTTTTATTTGTTGTGAGCGCGCAAACGTTGTTGGTGGGCTTGTGCTGGGTCACAGTATTCGAATTGGTGCGCTGGCGCAGTACACCTGAGAAAAAGAAGATTTTGCAATTTATTTAGTGATGATTTAATTAAGTTATTTCATTCGAATTCAGTTATAAAGTTAGGCTAAAAACAATAAATTTTAATTTTAGGCGTTTTTGTACTCATTCCAAAAACTTGAATATATTAAAGTAATTTAAATTTAAATGACATTTAAGAAAACAAATTTAATATAGTTTAAATTTAAATTATAATTTAGTTAATTTTAAATTCAATTAATAAATTTTTGATTTGAAAAAAAAAAACATTTTAATTTAAATCTATTTAAGTTTAATTTAATTTAATTTATTGAATAACATAAATAAACTAAATTTAACTAAATATACATTAAATTTAAATTAATATTTTATACTATAGTAATTTCATTTCATTTAATATAATTTAATTTAATTTTATTTGTTCTTAATATAAATGAAATATTAGTTTAATGTAATTTAATTTAATTTATTTTAATTTTAATTTTATTGAATTTAAGGTAAGTTAAGCTAAAATTGAAGTTAAATTAAATTCAACAAAAATTAATTTAATAATTAACATTACATTAAATTAATAAAATTTAATGAAATTAACATTAAAATAAATTAATAAAATTTAATGAAATTAAATTAAATCAAAAATTAATTTAATAATGACAATTAAATGAAATGAAATGAAATGAAATTAAATTAAATTAAATTAAATTAAATTAAACTAAATTATATTAAATTTAATTAAATTTAATTAAATTAAATTAAATTAAATTACAATTAATTTAATTCAATTATATTAAATTAAATTAAATTATATTAAATTCAATTATTTAAAATTAAATTAAATTAAATTAAATTAAATTAAATTAAACTAAATTAAATTAAATTAAATTAAATTAAATTAAATTAAATTAAATTAAATTAAATTAAATTAAATTAAATTAAATTAAATTAAATTAAATTAAATTAAATTAAGTTAAATTAAATTAAATTAAATTAAATTAAATTAAATTAAATTAAATTAAATTAAATTAAATTAAATTAAATTAAATTAAATTAAATTAAATTAAATTAAATTAAATTAAATTAAATGAAATTAAATTAAATTAAATTAAATTAAATTAAATTAAATTAAATTAAATTAAATTAAATTAAATTAAATTAAATTAAATTAAATTAAATTAAATTAAATTAAATTAAATTAAATTAAATTAAATTAAATTAAAATAAATTAAATTAAAGTAAAATAAATTAATTATGCATAACGGCGGCAATTCGTTCATGTCCAATGGATGTACTGAATGTTCTAATTCACTTGCTTCCTATTGAGCTACAAATAAAGCTGACTGCATCGAACAGTGCGATCAGACGAAAGAAGTCTTGCAACTGAAGGTAAAATCTTACACAAGAAAAACTCCAGACCTTCTCTTATAAAAAGCGACTTTGATACGTGGACTGTATCTTGTAAGGAGTCGTTGAAAGAACTTCTTGGCACACATTTGCCCGGCTGTAAAGAAAGTTGTGAAGACTCATCACGAAGGTAGACGTTGATAAGTCTCCCTGTGAGGCTTATAAACGCCATTATCACAAATATAAAGATCTTGTGAACTATAAATACCTTCTCAGTCTAGAAATCTCCAGGCCCGAATGGGAAAAGTTGGTAGACCGGGGTCACGAATCAGATAAGGGCTAAAGCCATAAGTCTATTATCATTCGTAATTAAAAAAAACTTGAGAATTCCAGACCTCATCTTAGAAACATACTCGACAGATATCGATCAATAGCCAAAACCCAACAAGCCTACCTTAAAAGGAGATCAACGGAGACTGCCTTGCATGAGTTTATTTCTGCTATTGAGAGATCTCTAAATTTCAAACAATTCCTTTCTTGCCAGTGAAGGAGCTCTCAATAACATTTATATAAGTGCCATCCGTGACTTACTTACAGAGGTGGGCGTGGAACCACCTGAGAAGATCCGGATTGTCTCGATGCTCAGTACAAGAGGATCCAGGAGGATCTTGGTAACAGCCAAAAACTCGATACGTTAATAGAGGAACACTTCAAGGAGGAATGATTTCTCCCCTTCTTTGGCTCATAGTTATGAACAAGATGCTGAATCTACTTAAAAATAGTGGTATCAAGTTAGTTTCATATGCGGATGACGTAGTCGTTATGGTATCAGGACTGTTTATCTCCACACTCAGCGAGATTATGTAGGGACCTTTGGATTAATTCAGCGTTTGGGCTGCCGGGTGTGGTCTAGGAGTGAATTCTAGCAAGATAGAACTGATATTGTTGAAAAATTTTTTCAGACCTTTGATTTGATTCCTGATCAGTGTCTGTGATCAGAGAGAACTTAAGGCTTTGATTTGATTTTTGATCATTTTAAGAACTTTAGGATAAAATTTGATTTTCATTTGGTTTCATGGAATAAAATCAAAGTTAATGTTTAACCAGCTTTTAATTACAAACATATCGCTTATATATAATAAACAACAATAATCATAAAAAAAATCGCACAATAACAATTACAAAACATTTTGAAAATTTAATATTTACAAAATAAAAAAAGATTATAGGTAACTAAAATTAAAATTAAAAAAATTATTGCTTAAAAATTCAAACTAAGAATAAATATAACGCATTAATTTGTTAAGCCCATTAGATGCCGCATACTCACCTCCACTGCCATCGGCGCTATCGTGCTCCGCAATATTGCTAAAGTTCAGCGACAGCGGCTGTATAGTGGCCACTGTTTTGCCAGGCTTGCTGGCGTTTACAGTGCTGGCATCACGCATGGTATTATTACTGTTGTTGTTGTTGTTAGCATCTGGAGTATCGGGTGTTATGTACAGATCCCGGGGCGGCAAAAGTGGTGATGGTGTCTTTAGATCAGTCTGTGTGCCCTTTGAAAACTTCGGCTGCATAAAGAGCAGCGGTAGACGACTCTTGGAGTTTGCCTTTTCCTTTTGCTTAAGCTTATCCTGACAGTTGGTCAGCTCAATGCGCATATAGTCAACGTTGCGCTTAAGACGCATGTTTTCGCTGCTCTTTTCGTCCAGCTTCGTTTGCAGATACTCGCTGTACGACTGTATGCGCTCCTTCTCGTGCATGAGCAGCGCAAAGGTCTGCTTATCGATAAAGTCGCCGCCGCTAACATTATCGCTTGTTTCGTGGCGTCCATCTGAGTTGTTGTTGTTGGTAGTAGCAGCCGATGCGCTGGTGGTAGCCGATGTATTTGCTGCCGACTCAATATCACCATCACCGTCGCTGTTACTTATGTTTAAATTTAAATCACGATGCAGCTCATCTACGCTGAAACGCAGCGTTGAACGTTTTTGCTCGCCTTCGTTGAGCAGCACATCGGAGCCGCTCAATGTATCGGGCATGGAACGATGACGTTCGAATTTTGCCTCACGACGCTTTTGTTCGTCTGCCTTCATGTTGGCAATGTATTGGCCCACTTTGCTGGCAACATGCTTAAAGCGACGCTTGGTATACTCAGAGTGAATGTCCTGATAGGAGACGGCTTTGCTCTGCGGGCGATTATCAATAGAAAAATCCGGATGCTTGGAGCCGTTGTCTAGGTGGCAAGAGAGAGAAATATTTTTAGATTGGGGAAGATGGCATGATGATGGCAAAAAAATACACCAAATTTGGTGCTTTTCGACTTACCGTCAGCATCGCTGGAGCTGGTTTTGCTGCTCAAGCCTGACGATGGTCTTTCATGGTTAGACTCTGGCGATAGATTCTGTTCACTGGATGAGTTGGTTGTTGTTGTTGTTGTGGTGGACTTGCTTTCATGCTGCTGCTGCTTCTGCTTCTGCTCGCGCTGATAGTGCGGAAACTGAAAGCGCTGCCCAACGGCCAGTGGCGAAAAATCGAGTTCATCCAAAAACTCATCCACAGGAAAACTTTCGTCCTGAATACTCATATTCGTTCTTTTTTTATTTAATGACTTTTTTCAATATAACAAAAACAATTTAATGTGACGATTTTAGAAAAAAAATGAACAGAACAACAGTTAACAACACTAAAAAACTAAATTTTTAGCAAAAATTATAATTTTAACAAATTTTTATAACCTCTTTAGGTACTATTTAAAGAAAGACAACAAAAAAAATCCACAGTTAATTTAACAAAGTTTTTTCTTTTAGACAACACAGCAAAAATGAAGATTTAGGATTATCCCGCTTTAAGTACGACCAGCAACTAATTAAATAAATTTTTTTTTAAATTCTTGCCACTTTAAAGAAATCTATTTTAGAGCTCTTTGCATAACCGTTACTTTTTCTTTTCTGATGAAAGGGGGGGGGGGGAGTAATTTTTTGCAAAGAGCATGTAATTTGCTCCGACACTCAGAGCGCGAAGAGATTTTATAGAATACTTTAGTCACACCCAAAGAAAAATGTTTCATTTTATGTTTAAATATAAAAATATTTAAAAAAAATTCAAACTGAAAATGTCGGATGTTTAAATACGGAGAAAAAGTTAAATAACCATGTGACCATAATGGAATTTTATTCGAGAATCGATTGTATGAAGTAACTTTAATGGGTAGAAGTCAGAGAAACTCGAGAAAAAATTTCATATTTTGTGTCAATAAAGTAACTGATAAATATCCGGTGCCCGTGTTGGTGAATGTCCGACCTCTGCACCGAAAAAAGTGCTAGTTTTGAAACACCTTGGCCAGGCACAGTGTACGAACGAAGACTGAATCGGGCACTCATCGGTTTATTCCAGGTACATGTTGGATATGTTTCGGGTACATTATAGTTAAAAACTTTCCAGGGAATTTTGGGTAAAATATCAAGCAAATTTCAGTTGAAAAGTCATGTACTTTTCGCTGACTAAACAGTAAAATAATTCTGTCCTATGCACTATAGCTCGTTTGCACCCGGCTTCATATCAATGTGTGATTCTTTTTTGTTCGTTAGCTTCGCAGTTGTTCGTTGCTACTCGTAGCTTTAAAAAATAAAATTGTGACTACTACTCCGGACTTTTGTACCTGAGCACTTTCACACGGGCACAAATTGTTTCTCGGGAAAAGTTCTCTATTTGAGCCCCAAGGACATCAACCTTAAACTTGGTTTTGCGAACAAACAAATTTTTTTAGAAAATTGGCAAAACGTTCACGTTCTTTGATCAGAGAAATGCCATGACATAGAGTTTATTCTCTATGTGTTTTGTAGGAACTATTTTCTTGATTAAACATACCATACCGTTGATTATATTATAACAATTGAAATAGTGATGCTGCCATATGCCAAGCAGGAAATGCCTATAAGATGAAAGTTGATGCAGTGTAACGATCCAAAACATTCCGGAAAACGTGTAAAAAATTGGTTTCATACGAATAAAGTGAGGGTTATAGAATGGTCCCTTCAGTGCCCAAATTTTAATCCAATAGAGGACATGTGAGGAGTTCTAAAGCGTCAACTTGGGGTATAAAATAAAACCAAAGAAGAGTTTTGGTATAAGATAAAGAAATTGTGGTAGTTCTTTATATCAGCGGTTACTTGTGAAACAAAACTAACGGAGAAATAACGAAATACTTTCCAATACAAGAAAAGGTAACTTTAAAGAAAATATACACAAATATTGTTATTTTTCCAGACGTTATTTGCAAATTATTGCGTCCTATGAACTACACACTTCATCCCAAAATATTGTATTAAACAATAAAATTCCTGGGTTGAAGCAGAAAAAATCCTGGGTTCAAGCAGAAAATACAACGTGAGAAATATAATATAGAAATCGGGAGTTCCTCGAAACTTGTTAATCAGAAGACGGCACAATTTTCAGAATTTGTGAACAATTTTCAGAATAAACCGATAATATTTGAACACAGCATTAATATTATTGGTGAAAACAAAATTCTGTTAATCGTGCAAAACCGAAAAAATCGTTTCAACATTTTTTTTTGGTAAGCCGTGCTATTTCAAAATTGCGCAAAAAAAGACCGTGGAAAAACAGAGTTGAGTGTTCTTACAATAATTTACGAAAATCAAATGTTTGTTGATGAAATTCTTTAAGCAAATGAAAGTTTCTATTACACAGTGCAAATCATAATTTTTGGACCCAGGTTTTTTAATCTTTCGTAAAAATACTTGCTAAAACAAGAAATTCTCCATCATTACTTTTGTCTACTTATGGTCAAATACAATGTTTTCGATGCCATCCATTTTTCGTTAAATATGCAAGTTGTTACCATGGCGTATACGTAATAAAAACATGATAAATCTGTATATTGAATTACACCATATCATCTGTGCTTGAGACAAATTCATCGCTTTGACGAGACTATTTTCAATATATTGTTCCCCAGGAAATCAGTGGGAGTTTGTGGCACACAACAAATTAAATATGCTTTTGTCTGACTAGATACTTTAAAGACAGTCACTCTGCGTTAAGGCTGCCAATCCCGAACGGTTTTGACAATCTCAGGACTGCGGGGATTGAAAATATCGATCCGGGGATCTTGGGATTTTAAGGAATTTTCTTTTTCCCATGTTTTCCAATGATTTTATCAATAAACCCATTCATTATTTCACCATCTTTTAGATCTATATTACATATTACAGTATTTTTTTATTTTTTTCAACACTTTTGAGTTCAGACTAAAGAAAACAAAAACACACATATCGTCATATGAAATCAAAAAGCAGTAATTTACTTTTTTTAAATTTTACAGGAAAAGCAAAAATTAACTATTTTGAAAAAAATTACAATAGGGCGTTTGGAACTTTGTTAATAAAATTGTAGTTTTTAGTTGTACGTGTGTATAATTTAGCAGGAACATGCATTTTGAACGATGTATCAAATCAATCAAAAAGTCAATTTTGGTTTTTTGGTAAATTACGTCTTTTTTGAAATTAGGTGACGATGTTTTAAAAAATTTGACGGGATTAATAGAAAAAAAAACCTTTACTTTAAAAAGTATTTTGTTGATCAAAGGTCAATTTCGTTTATGCTAATGCTATGCACAAAAAAGACTTTTAGACTACATTAATGTCTATAAATTAGTTTTAAACATTTAAGAAAAAAAACCTTAGATAAATTTTTACAAATTCTTTTTTGACAAATAAGTCAAAAACAAAAACCAAACTGAAGTTATATTTGTGGTTTTGTGTTGTTCTTTTGTTTGTGTTTGGCTTTGGTTTTATGGAGAACAAAATTCATTTTTTTAGACTTATATAAGTCGATAAACTAGATATAGTTTATTTTTGCAATTTAAAAGCTGATCATAGGGTTTTTATCAATCAAATATATGTTTAAAAAAAATTCGGAGTGCCGGGCCTTATTTGCTTCGATCGCGGGATTTTCGAGACTGAAAAAAGCTCGGGATCCCGGATGGACAGCCTTACTCTGCATACAATTTGAATATTTTTGTGCCCACGTTTAACGGAATGCTTTGATTTGTGTGGTCGGAATAAATGACAAGTTTTTTGCACAAAAAAATCATTTTGGGTATTAATTTAGCCATTACTGTATGAGCTATGATATTTGTTATTTATTAATAGGATGAGTCTTTTTATTCATTTAAGATTAAAGGCTAGATTAAATTGAGGTTTATTTAACTGAAGCCTCAATATCAATCTATAACAGTTGCTATCAATTGCATTAATAACATTGCTGAGACCTATGAAGAACTTTTCGTGCTTATCTGAAAAATAATGTAATATATTTTTTTATAAAAAATTAGCTTCAATTAGTCAGAATGAAGTGCTTGGACGTTTATATATGAACGTTTATAATTCATTAAAAAATTAACAAAAACCAATTTAACAAAAGCAGATTATAACGTTGTGAGATTTTATAAAACTAACTTGATTTTATACAGGTTTTTAACTTCAAATTTAGTTTTACATTTTAAATTATACATTTTTTCAAATCAAATTCAACTTTTTGCAAATCGAAACAAAAAAAAAAAAACACTTTACAACTCAAAAACAACTTTTAGCTTTTCAAAATCAACCTTTTACAGTTTAGTTTGGAATGGAAAATTTAATTTGAATTGTAAAAAGTTTAACTTGAACTTGAAAAAGTTGAATTTGAAGTGTAAAAAGTTGAATTTTAAATGAAAAAAGTTTAATTTGAAATGTAGAAGATTGAATTTGAAATAAAAAACCAGTAACATTTGGAGATTTTTACAACACTTAAGTACGGAAATAATAAAGTGTGGTCTATTCAAAAATTTTTTCAAAAATATACAAATAAAAAATAAAGTATAAATTATACTATATTTTTCTTCAATTGATTTTGTTGTTGTAGCAACCTGTTGCTTCATGAATTATGTGGCATAAAGCTCAAAATATAACTTTTAAAGAATTTGTTTTTTAAGAACTATAAACTAAAATGAACAAATTATAATAATACTTTTTTATAATGAAAATATTGCCAATTTATGAGTTAAATATAGCTTTGTGACATTTTTAAATTGTTTTATAAATTTTCTCAATCTACTTGAAAATATGTTTTTATAACATAACTAATAAGAGCTTTATGCCAAATAAACATTGAAATAACAGGCGGGTTGCTACAACCACCAAGTTTTATGGAGAAAAATTGATACTAATAGATAATGTGATCAATTTGACTAACTTTTTCTTTTCGGTGTAAAACCAAAATCATGAAAATAACCGCTATTTTCGAACCGCTTTTGAACTCAGAGAAATTTAATCTCATGAAAAAAAATTGTAACTCTCTATATTAAAAATATGCTATCCTCAAGTGCTGCTCCTAGTGGGTGTTCGTGCTCTTGACAACAGCAGCAACACTGGCCGGTCTAAATATGTTGCAAGTAAACAGAAAACATATGAGGAAGTGACAATATTGCAACAACAACAACAACACTAAATAAGCCGCCACCATAACGACAACAATATCAACAATAAAATAAACAACAACAACAAAAACAACAACGTCAACGACGACGACGAGGACACCACTAACAACAACAACAATAAAGACCGCAACTGACACTCTAGCGAGAAAAATCAATTTTTCGAAACATGCGCCAACGACAAGAGCACAAAGTTGGAAAAATTCTTACACAGTTTTCATCAGACCAAAAGCAAGAAAACGCGTACGAAAGATGTACGCGGAAAACAATTATTATTGATAGCTTCTTCAACAATTTGAGTGCATTTCAGTAATAATAAAATTAAGAAATTATTTAAAATATTAAGAAGTGACAAAAATTTGCAGAAAATATTTGCAAGTCAACTAAAGTGTTAACGTTGATATATTTCACAACAAATAAAAAAAACAACTGGTGTGAAAAGTTCATACAATTAAAATATATCTAGTGAAAGCAACGCCTTAAAATGAAAAAAATTTTGCAAGGCTCGCGGAAAAAGTGCTGCAAGAAATGCTGAAATGTCATTTAAAAGTGCGATAGTTTTGCAATTTTGTAAATTGAAAATGTTTTCCAAACATAAGAAAATTGAAAATTAACATATTTTTTTTAATGCTTATACAAGGAAAAAAGTGTGACGTTGATACTCTGCGGAAAAGCGAGCTGAAACGACGACCGACCCACGCATTGAAGGATTAAAATTCGCTAAACTCTACAATACTTTTTCACTACTTTTGTGCTGCTTTTGGCTGGTATTGTTGTACTTGTTGTTTTTGTTGTAATTGCCACCAGTCAACGGTAATGTCACTAGCAGCTAGTCTAGGCAGTGTTTAAATTAAAATAAAACGGTACAAAACAAAGTAAAACGTGCACTAAACCGGAAGTAGAATATCTTTCTACTTCCGCTGAGAGTCAGTCAGCCGCTTATGCGCTTATTCGGAAGTTGTGCTAAATTGCAATCAAAATTAAACCTTTGCCGATATATTGATTAAAAAGAGAGAAATTGTCATAAAAAAAAACAAAACAACTACAACATGGAGTCTACACAGGCGACCACATATGAGCCGCTTGAAGGTCGTGGTGCCGGCCATCGTAACGGTCCGATGGACAGTCCGGAAGCAGAGATGGGTCCCCCAAAGGATCGCAAGCATGCTGTATATTTGGCTTTGCTTGCTGCGGGCATTGGATTTGTTTTACCCTACAATAGGTAAGTAACGAATAACGAATTGATTAACTAGAGAACTGCTCTAGTTATAATTCATTAATTCAGATAGTCATTTTTAATGCAGAATGAAACAAAATATGCTCAGTAACAGTTATGCACAATTTGGAAATAAAAAAAATTAAATAAATCCATTCCGGAGGGATCTGCTCTTTTTAACTAGTGTATCTTAATAAATAAAAATTGCGTGTCACAATGTTTGTGCACGCTAATCTCCGAAACAACCCAACCGATTACAATGAAATGTTGTAAATATGTAGGGTTGATTACAGCTTGAAATATAGGATAATTTTCTATCCAATAGATGGCGCTGGTATGGAGATTTTAACATTTTTAAAAAAAAATTTTTTTTTATCCCATTTTTCCAATTTCACATTCAAAAATACAAACAATCACAAATATTAATTTGCCTACAACCCACGCTACAATATTTTAATGCAGTTTCAATGATTTTATTGCAGGAAAAAAATTAATAATTGTATAGGTTGTAATTAATTCTTAAATTGTGTTTAAAAGAATGCGAATTATACAACCTTTGAGTTTAATTTTATTTCGTTATCTTTTGTGTCTATACTGTTGGACATCATCTCTGAAAGAAATATTGTATTGAATGGTCACCGTTCAACGATTTACTCTAACCGTCATCTCTATAAATTAAAATTCTAGACCATGAATTGAGAGTGGAAGTACATATAAGGCAGTGGTCGGCACACATGAAGCACATGCTTTGTCAAAACTCTCACGTATTTTCATGCTCTTTCACTTACTCGACAAACAACTATTGCCGAAGCAACATTGTTTTGAATGATATGCAATTTTTTTGTCTCACTTTCACGCTTTCCGGACTTCCCGGATTGTAGAATTGTAGAAACTGTCAAATAAAGGATAAAAGGACAAAAGTCGAAATGGAATTCCAAAAAATGTTGTATGCCATTTGTTTACAAATATTCCAATTTACACAAAATACTTCTTTTTAGTATTTCTGGCAACACTGAAAATGGGAGAGAACTTCTAAAGGAACAGTTATTCTCATGGTACAAAAATACAGATAGCATTGACAAGTGTTTATTTTCTCATCATCCAGTAGACGAGTTCCTGTCAAAAACAGCTGTTTATTGTTTTATGCGTTGGCCACATTCAGCTGTGTCAACTGTTGTGGTAGCGACACATCGGGGAGCGCTATTATCGGTATTGAAGTTTCAGAAAAGTTGTCAAGTTGATGAACTGTCAAGCTTGGTATCAAATACCAATGGAAATTTTACCGACAATAAAAAAAATTTTCTATTTTAAAATTTTAATTTTCTATTTTTTGACTTCTAAAAAGTCCAATAAAAGTCTGAAAACAAATAGTTTAGTAATTTTCCGTCGTGGGCCCTCGTAAATTCTTCTTTTCTAAATGTGGAATTTGATGTGGATTTCTAAATATTTAGTTTTAAGCTTCGCAATGCCTCAAAACATTAATTTTATCACCACTTTTTATATGTAACTATTATCATCTAGCTCGGTATAAAAATTCCAGAAAATTGGCTCCAACATCCCAAACATTCATCCAAAAACCAAGCAGTTTTTGATTGGTTAGTGGTCAAATTTAATGTCCAGGATAGTTTGAGTGATAGTTTGCAGAGAAGGACACCGCCTACAAAGCCATGGAGAGATACCGTGAGAAGAGGAGGGAAGAGAGACGCCTTTTTAGGCGAAAAAAACGAGAGGCAGAAATGCGTGAGTGCGGGAAAATTGAGATGCATAGCGATAGGAATCAGACTCGAAAATTTTTCGGTGATATAAGATACCTGGCCGATGGTTTTAAGACCGGATCTATTTCCTCTTAGGATAAAAATATGAATTTAGTGGCAGATATACAGAGTAGACTGATCTTATGGAGGAAACACTTCTCTAGTTTTCTATCCCGGATATCCCGGAAACCCCAATTATGGATGACAGCGTTAAATTCCCGCTGCCTTAGTGTTCTCTGCCCAATCCACAAGAAAGGCGATCAAACCATTTGCACGCACTGACGTGGTATAAACCTTCTTTATATCGCATATAAGTTGCTGTTGAGCATATTATGTGAAAGACCCATCGTACACTAACTGGTTGGACCTTAGCAGTGTGGCTTCAGATCTGGAAAATCTACCATCGACCAGATATTTACGCTACGATAAATCTTGGAAAAGACCCTAGAAGAACGAATCCACATGCACCATTTTTTTATCAATTTCAAAGCCGCCTTCCACAGTTCAATAAGGAATCACCTATATTCCACCATGTCTGAATGTAGCATTCCTGCAAAACTTATACGTCTTTGCAGGATGATACTGAGCAACATCAGCTGTGCAGTGAAAATCGGGAAGGACCTCTTCGCTCCGTTTTATACCAACGAGGTTTCAGACAAGTTGATTCCTTATCATGCGACTTTTTTAATTTAGTGTTATAGAAGATCATTCGAACTGCTGATTTGAGACGCAGTGACACAATATTCTATAAGAGTGTAATGCTGCTGGTGTATGCTAATGAATTGATATCATTAGCCATAATACTCGTGAAGTCAGTGCAACATTTCCCAGAGTCGAGTCGAATGGATCTTGCAGTGAACGCAGAGAAGATGAAAAACCTTGTGTCAACAGACAAACAGTCTCAGAGTTTTGGAAGCCACGTCACTGTTGACAACACCTCCTTTGAAGTTGTGAAATACTTTGTTTAACTGGGTTCCAAACATAACTTCTCCACTGATATCAGTATTGAGATTAAACGAAGGTTGACTCTTGCCAACAGGTATTTGTTGGGCTGAAGGAAATTGAGAAGTAAGGCCCTCTCACGACGAACAAACCTCACGTTCAATAAGTCAATAATCATGCCCGTCCTGTTATACGCATCACAAACCTGGACGTTGAGCAGCTCTGATGAAAGGATTTTGAGAAGTTCGAGAGGAAAATCCTTCGTAAGACCTATGGTCCAATCTGCGTCAATGGTGAGTACCAAAAACGATGGAACTACGAGCTGTATGAGCCATATGCCGGCATCGATATAGCCAAGAATATTGAAATTGAGCCTCTGCGCTGGCTAGGTGATGGCGAGAGAATAAACGACGATGATCCAGTGAAAGAAATTATTTGATTCGGTACTCAACGGGAATCAAAGTAGACTAGCACCACTTGTAGAGAGAGTCTTCCAGAAGTAACTCTTTAACAGGTGCGATGTGGGCTTCCTGTAACAAATTGAGCAAAATGCAGATGATATTCTATGTTAAAGGCTTAAGGACCTTTCAACACATATACTTTTTTTAGTCAATTACCTTTTAAGAAATAGAAAACTGTTTCTATAAATATAGAAACCCACCCAACAAGTTCGTCATGATTTAACGAAAGCGTCACATTTGATTTCATTACATTTCTACTTTTTAATTGTGTCTCGCATTGATTGAATTATCGGCTGTGTGTGTGTGTGTGTGTTGTTGACTTAATTGTAGTGTTTGTCCTTCAAACAATCTGACAACCATTTCCATCCGGCACAAAATGCCAGAAATCAATACTCTGAAAAACTTTACACAAAAACTTTGTCTATTTTTACAAACACGACTTGTCACAGACAAAAGCGTCATGATTTTCACTGTCCCCTGTGCATGCAATACTTTCGTCCTATGCTGTTCAAAAACATTCCTTTCCACACTCACTAGTGTGAGGTATTTGCATGATTGACCACCATTTTTAGCACTTTATTAATTATCTCATTTAGCAGAGGCTACGAATTATCATATTTGCCTCTATGTGGCAACGACAGAGCACACCAACATCACGCGCAGACGACCGGAACTATTATTATCATTATTAATGATGATGATGATGATGGTGGTGTTGAAAAGACATAAAAGTTGATAATGACGGAGTTGTTTGTGTGGCGGATATTGAATTAATCAGCACGTGATGGGACTAAAATAAGCGCAATATTAGAGTAACAACAAAGTTTAAGCAAAGAAAAGTTTGTTTACGAACGAAAATGAAAATTCTTTTAAAAGTTTTTTCTCTGCAATTAAAGCATATTTCTACTCGTGCGAATTGCTTTCAAAATATAACATGTTTGCCAAAAATATATGTCAATTATTGCCGAGTGAAATGCGAAGCATTTGTTGACCTTGAGTTAAGTTAAAGCCTTTATATGACCTTTGCTTATATCACACTATCATACTGCCGCTTGATATTGATTGAGTTAATTTTTTGCAATTGTTAGAATTTTGCAACATGACACTTTTTTTTGTTTTTTCTTTGACAATTCATAGCAGAATAATGCACAATCATGCAAAATGTGTGAGATGTTTTATTAAGTTAGGTGTGAATAAATTAGTTGAAATATTTTTTCAATGTTTGAAGCATATTTATTTTTTCTTTCTATTTCGAATGAACATGAGTGGTACGAAGATGAACGAAAGTCTTACAGTTTAATGAGTAAACGTGTCAGTTTCATAAAAATTGATGTGTTTTTGAGAGCCAATTTCTTTGAAATTCTCGACACACCCAATATTGTCTGGTATACCAAATCACCAAATCATAACATATATTATATTATAAAAACCATACTTATAATTGTATATCTACCATAGCCATCATTCCAAATTCATAATTACATAGTATACAACACCCATCATACCAAATCCTTCATACTCTTCCCAGCCTACCATAACCAGTATACAATACCCCACATAACAAACCATCACACCATAAACTATACTATACTATCATCTTCATAATACCAAATCCTTCTGGTTTATATCCTTTATGGCTATACCTATCATCCACACTCAACATACCTATTAATCATATCTTAACCACTATCCCATACGAATCATATCACACCATCAATAGATACCCATCATACCCCACCAAAATATCATAACCAAAAGAGGCTACTCAGCGTGAGCTGAGGTCATGGGGATCTCAAAAGAAAGAAGTGGATACATTTTGTACTTTCTTTTGGAGATAAAAAAGCTATTGGAATGATGGGCAACGGGACAATCGTACAAAAAGCAACGCGTTGAGGGTTCAGCGGCCGGCTTGGATTTGTTGCATTGGATTGAGCGTTACTTTTTTCGAAGTTTTGTTACAACAGATGAACCATGGATAAATTAGCATACGCCTTAGTACAATAGGCAGTGTGTCTAGAATACCAGGAAAACCAAACAAAATAGTCAAGTGATCAACATCATCGGTCATTACGGTTATCGCCTCTATAATCGTTTATACATCTATACGAAATAAGGAAAAAATAGCCCATAAAGGTGAAGAAAAAAGATCTGTGATATAACCATAACGAACCGTTACATACGCCCTTAAAATCGACGGCCAATTTGAACCAATTAAAATTCTCTAGACTTGGTCTGAGCAATTAATATCTGTTTCCAAACTACAATCGGTGACTCCTGGGAAAGTGATTTAGGTCGAAGTCATCACGGGAAACGCATTCCGATGGCTTACACGTGTTATACTATAGAAAAGGCATCGACATTTAAGATAATCGCTTTACCAAATGCATTATATCTACCTCGAAAGATACCATGTTGAGAAATAAATATAACTTTGCGCTGGTTTTCATAAAAAATCTCAGGACTTTTCAGCTTTTATGAGCTATACAAGGCAGCTTTTATGAGCTATTGTTAGGTTCCGGATTTTGACTGGATGGAATAACCTTTTCGCATCAAAAGGCAAAAAGGGTTTAATTTGGTAAAATTTGACTTAAAAAAATTCAGACCTACACCGAGGTAATATCTAAAGAATTCAAATTTATGGACAGGTCTTAATTTTTTTTTAACCCTTCCGGGGAATCCCCGGAATATCCCCGGAAGGGTTGTAGGGGAACCCTTCCATTTCTGCAACTCTTCCGGGGATATCCCTACAAAAGGCACATTTTTTTGAAAAAACTGTTCGGTGTGACCTCTAGATGAGTCAAATGTATTATCAGCCTCTATTAATTCTCTTTTCTAACATTTCGCCTAAATGTTTCTACGAGAGCGGGTCATTAACTCCGTGGCTTTTTGAAAAAACCACAGGTTGTTTTGACAAAAAATCATTTTTTTTTTATGTCTTCTTTGATCTCAATCCACTTTATTCAACGTTTGTACAATTTGCATCTCTTTCAAAAAATAAGTTCTGTCGAGATCCTAAAAATAGGTATTTATATGTGAGATGATTTCAGCATTGGAGTCAAACCTTTTTCCACCAAGCTATTTCTGTAAGCTTGGAAATATAAAAAAGTCACTCGGGGCTAAATCCGCAGAATAGGGTGGATGAGGGAGCAATTTGTAGCCCAATTCATGAAATTTCGCCATGGAGACTGCACATGTTTGCCGCCTTGCATTCTCTTGGTGGAAAATAACTTTCTGTTTGGCCAAATGCTGTCATTTTTTTTTAAATATGTATTCAATTAATCGGTCCAATAAGTTGGCATAATATTTGCCATTGATTGTTTTTCCCTTTCGAACGTAATCAGTGTGAACTATCCCGCGTGCATCCCAAAAAAACGGTCGTCATGCCTTTATTGGCTGATAAATCCGCCTTGGCCTTTTTCGCCGCCGATTTTTCCAAAGATACCCACTGTTTTCACTGCTGTTTGATCTCTGCTGTGTTGTGGTGAATCCATAGCGAACGGTAGCGAAGTGGTGCAAAAACTCGTCCATATTGAGGCTGAACAACGGCCAAACTCTCCTTTAAAGTTGTCACACGACTGCGTTTGTGGTTGGTTGTGAGTAAACGCGCCACCCATCTTGTGGCTAGTTTTTTCATACCCAAGAGATCATTCAAAATCGAAACCACTGAGCCATAGAATATGCCTATGGCTTCTACCATCTCCCACACTTTCAAACTCCAATCAGCCAATTGTTTAGGGTATGGAGACATTAACGTGCGGCATCTCTCGTGTTTATACTTCCGCAAAAAAGTACAGTTAACAACTTTTGATTGATGGTACAACGTCCCCATAGTATTTATCAAGCTTACCCTTGCTTTGAGTGATAGTTTTGATGAGCACACTGAATTCACTCTGTTCCCATTTAAAAAATTCTCCAAAATGAACGCGGTGGCCTGGAAATACGGGTTGCTTATTTTCAAACTTTTCAAAGAGTGTGGTCAATCCTTTTCAGTTTTGTCTTCTGGCCGTGAGGTCCAATTCCATGTTTATTCTTTGGAGCTGTTCTCCCTATCTGCCACTTTACTGAGCCAGCCCCTATCTGAGACACCTACAAAAAAAACAAAAACAAATTGAAACATTTCAAAAAATAGTTCATAGCTTACCCGGAGAGATCCCTACAGGGGTAAAATTTTGTGAGCTAGTACTATTATTTTTTCCGATCAACATATCTTCCTATCACTCCATCTCTTTATTCGACACCCTTGTGTAGGCATAACTTAAAAAAACTTTGATTTTGGAGAAATTCATGCTCTTTATCTAATTCTAATTAATAAATAGCAAATAAAACGTGACTCTCTTATAAAAAGAAAAAACAGCTTTTAAAAATTTAACCGTTTTTTTTCTGTAGCAAATCCTTGAAACCTTGTGGTTATATGTATTTTTTGATGAGTAAGGATAAGTAATACAAAAGGAGAAAAAAAGTGTCTTCTAAAATTAAAGCAAAATGTTAGATTTTAACAACAGCGCCACCTAGCGCCACCACAGAGCCTTAAACTTACTTATAAATCAAGCTGAAAAAAATTACGTTGAAATCGGATGAGTGGTTTCGCAGATAAGCGTGTACAATCAATGTGACACGTGATTGTTTAATAGTACTACCAGACGACAGACTTTCTCTTTTTGAACAGAAAGTCAAAAATTTTAGCTTTGTTGTACTGTCTAATGACTCACAATAAGTTCGCAATACAATAAATGTTGTTGTCATCAACAGCTTTAAGCCATTAAAAATCCTCTTAAAGCTCTATAAATTAATATCTTACCATTATTTTTAGAAAAATATTCTCTCTCCTTCTGATATATATCTATTAAATGTTTTCTTTTTCTAACTTACTTCTTGCAGTTTCATCATCGCTGCTGACTATTGGCAGGCGCGTTTTCCCGGTCGCTCTGTGGCGCTAGACATGTCCATGACCTATATAATAGTCGCCTTCGGCACGGTGCTGCTGAATAATGTTTTTCTTACATTGGCGCCATTTAGACTGCGCGTGCTTTTTGGCTATGTGGTTTCCTTTACCACGCTTATCTTTGTGGCTGTCTGTGAAGTGGCTTGGCACATGTTTGCCGCAAATACAGCATATTCGGTGAATTTGGCAGCCGTCTCTTTGGTGGCCATCGGCTGCACAGGTAAGTGGTTGAAGATAAATATTACAAATTAATTGCACTTAATTTATTTCTTTTGATTTCCTGCAGTGCAACAGTCGAGTTTCTATGGCTTTGCCAGCATGTTGCCCAAGCAATACACGCAGGCCGTCATGGCTGGTGAGAGTCTGGCTGGTTTTCTGGTGTCTTCCAATCGTGTGGTTACCAAACTGCTCATACAAAACGATCGCGTGTCGACGGTCATCTTTTTTCTTACCTCGACCATGTATATTCTATTTAGCTATTTGCTACATTTGGCCACCATACATTCGCCATTTGTGCGCTATCACATGAAGGCGTGTGCGAAGATTGTGCTGCGACCGGATGAAGATAGGCTGGTAAGTTTTGTATGCTAACTATTATTTTTTTTTTATTATAAGCTTTAATTAATTTTTTAAACTTGCAGAATGACGTCATTGATGGCGATACCGCCACTTCCAAGTATGGCGTGCTAACGCTTGAGCCCACCAGTCCATCACCCACTGGCACAGCCAACGCTTCTGCCGCTTTGAGCTTCAGCAATCCGGTCTATGAACTGTCAAATCCCAGTGGTGGCGAAAGCGTCATAGATGGACTCAACAATCTACCCGAGGTGCCATGCACACCACAACAAGATAACAATACAGCCAACAATACACCGACTGTAGCTTTCAAGGTCGAACACATACTTACACCCGGTCAGTGTAATCCTGGCAAGCTTAGCGATCTGAAGAACGGCTTTGCTTCTCGTTGGCGCGTTGCCCAGGCCATCTATCCCTACATGGTCTGCATTGCTTTGGCCTATTGTGTAACGCTTTCGCTCTATCCGGGCATTGAGTCGGAGATCATTTCCTGCAGTCTTGGCACCTGGCTGCCTGTGCTGCTTATGTTCACCTTCAACACTGCTGATGTTATAGGCAAAATTTTGGCCGCTGTACCCTATCCCTGGTCACGACGACAGCTCATTTTAATGTCTGGATTGCGCATTATATTGGTGCCATTGCTGCTGCTCTGCTGTGCACCACGTCACCAGCCTGTTATATCCGGTGAGGCAGCTGCCTTTGTTTTTACCATAGCCCTAGGCATCAGCAATGGGTTAGCGGGCAGTCTTCCAATGATGTTGGCCCCGGCCAAAGTGCCCGGCACTCTCAAAGAGGTTACCGGCAATATGATGACGCTATCTTATAATGTTGGTCTGACTGCCGGCTCACTGATTGGCTATGTTTTTGAATCTATGCTGGGTGCACAGCTAACCAATCCTTGTCCAACATATCCCTATGTGCCGGCCTCTATTTTGGATCCATCGAGCTATCATCATCCGGTGACTACATCAACGACGACGGTTAATGCCACGTCTACGCTGCTAACCACCACTTTGGCCACCTTGCTGCCCTCTAGCAGCAGCTCGGCGGCAATGACGGCGGCAACAACAACAGGCACTGTGGCAACCATGCTGCCTGGCAGCACTTTGGCTACAACGACGGTTTCTGCAGCAGCTGCGGTGCTCTCAACAATTGCCGGCACCATGGCCAGCATACCGGAAGCTGTCAATGCACTGATGTCTACTGTACTTTCGGCTGTGGGTGCGGCCACCGGAAGTAGTAGTGAAATTAATTCGCTATCCAGCACAATGGATCCACAAACGCCCAATGAGTTGATGCAACAAATTTAAGAGCCCGGCAGAAACTGGCATAAAAGTTATGCTATGCGTCGGCTGATGGCGTTGCAGTTTGTTAAGTTCTAAAAATGAAACTTTGGACTGAAGTACTCAATTATTAAACGGATGTTGTTGGAGGATCAAGCATGAGCAGTGAACAGGTATTCAAAGGGGTGATTATTAGGGAGGTTTAGACGCAGACACACAGAAGTATAGGGAAAAAAAAATAGCCTGTGCTCTTTGCCGCTGCTTATGTAATTGATAAATTATAATAATTTTAGTTTTGTTTTTAAGAAAACTAGCAAAATTTTTACAGACATGTCCAAACCAAGCAACCACTCTGTCTTTCGAATTTTGAGGTTAGGTTGGAAAATTATACATATATATTTTTTAATAAGCAAAAGAAAATAAGTTAAGTTCTTAAAATATGCTGTATAGAATGTGCTTGCCTATAAATATCAACACTACTCTTTTCAAAAAGTAGAACAAAAAACCACTTTCATACAGTGCAAAACCAGTCCTTGTTTCTAGTAATATTTTGTTGCTTAATTTAGTGAAGTCAAAATTTTTCTCGAGAGGAGTAGATATTAATTTTTAAAAAATTTTTCGTTAAGCTCCTATTGCTAATATTAAGCTAATATTGCAATAAAACTCTTGAATGTACCCGAATATATAACTTTATTACGGTTTAAGTGATAGCTTGAACACATTGCACACAACAAGCGACGAACGGCATGTCTCCACACTGTCGCTGTAGAGAAATGTTGCGCGACTTGATTTTAATAAACACGACAGCACCAAACTTTAGCAGCAAGTGTTTTTGGAATTTTATAACAATTAATTACTAAAATATATTTATTGAAGTTGTAAATATATTTGAAATTAACAAACGAAGACAAAAACAACGACTTAAGCAGCCAGCACGAAACAAAAAACAATAACAAATGTAAACAATGTAAGAAATTTCCTTTTGTCGCCTGTCAAAATAGAATTAAATTGAAGCTGACGACAACGACATTCGATGTCACACAACAATGTCGTCGTAAAGTCTCCAAAATTTCGTCTCATAAGAAATACATGTTAATTTAAAGTGACATTTGGCCTTCGTCGCTCGTCGTGTGCAATGTGTTCAAGCAATGAGGGTTATAAAAGAAAGTGGTTCTTCAGTTTTGGCAAAGATAGCCACCTATACGAGTACCTTTGGTGAAGAACAAAGCACCGATAGTAGAATTTCTTAATTTTCTATAAAGAATATTTTCCTTAAGAACCGACCACCTGGAAGGGATGAGAATTAAAACTCCAAAAATTGTTGATTTTGAGAGAGTATTTTTGAAATGTTATACTTTCGGAAAAAACAACAAATTTTGAAGTTGTTTTTTTGACAATTTTTGAAGATTGTAGTTGAATTCTAGAATCCCCCTTAAGTACTTCAAGTTAAAAATTTATATCCTTGTTTTATTTAATCGCGAAGTATCCCCCTGGAAGGTGTGAGAATTATAATTTCATAAATCGATGATTTTGAGGAAGTATTTTGAATACACACATTTTACTTTTGGAAAAGCCCATATTTTGGAATGCAAAATTCTAAAATCTTTCCTTCAGTACTTCAAGTTAAAAATTCATATTCTTGTCTTATTTAATAGATACACCACCAACGCCATGTTTAAATGTCTTTGAGCTCTACTGTGGATAATATACTGCATCCTGTGGTCGTCGAACACATGTTTGCGCAGCATTTCTTAACAAATTTAATTATATTTCTTTTAACCAGAGGATCTGTCATAATTTTTTTAAATTTTATGAATGAAATGTCCAAATCCACATAGGAACTTTTCGCAGATATCAGCTTCGATCAGAAATTTCAACATCCGTTTGCTTTTGGACACTTAAATGGGGCATGAGCAGATACAAGCTTGATGTGCCTACATATCTGACTGTTGTGGTATTTTGTAAGGATCTCTTCTTTAAAGGGATGATTTGAATGGCAATATTGCATGCAATTAAAATTTTTGTGCCGTCCTAGATTAGATAAGGTCATAATAGTACAGCCAGTTATTAAAATTCAATCACTTGGGCCAATGAAGGCCCATTGGGATATAATTTTATATTTTTTATGAAACATGCCGTTCTCAGTAAATTTGCTCACTGTGAATCATACAGTGGATTTAATGGAATTTTCTTAAAATTTTGGGGCCATTTCTGAGATTGCAGTCAGGTAGATAAGAAAGGTTTGTGGTAGGTAGGATAGAGACTATCCACTTAGGTCTGAGCAGACAGATAGGTCAATCCTGTCTAGTTCCTGTAGAGAGCAGGCTTTCTGAGATCGCATCCAGGGAAATAAAAAAAAATTTGAGGGAGGTAGGATGGAGACTATCCGCTTAGGCCGGGGCATACCGATAGGGTAACCCTGTCTAGTTTCTATAGGGAGAAAGTTTTAGGTCGTAAGAGGGCCAGTAAAGTCTAACCTTGGTGCAGATGGTAAACCTAAAGCAAAGCGTTTTATTTTAAAATAAGTAACTGGTATACCTATCTTAGATTTCTTCTGAAAGATAATGAGATTGTACCCTTCCACGGCAGTGCGTCAGTTTTGCAATTTCCCTAGATGCCTCGGTGTTCAGGTACCCAGATGAAGGTGGTTTCCGTGATCGTGTTATTGATAATCCTGATGCGTTAAACGTCGCTTGGCTGTTGTTCAAAATGTGCTACTGTTTGAGTTGTTGGTATGCCCAAACATCTACCAGATACACACAACAGTAATCGGGAAGACAGAAACAAGCGGGTTTCTCAATCCCTGTAAGTCCCATGGGCCTTGGGCCATGATGTGAATGCACCCCTTACTGATTAAGTTCAGAGTCGCCAGTTAAGATATTTATGGCAGCTTGAATGTGGTTCGTGACGTGAAGCAATACGAACATTATAGTTTTTGACACCATTTTGCTCGGAAACTCAACAGACAGTGTTCGTGGGAATGTGGACCGAAAATTATACACACTACATTTTTTAACTTGTAGAAACATCCTTCCGGTACTACTTTAGAGAGAAACCTGTCAAAATTTCGGCCCGATTGGTCAACCACTTTTTCAGTTACAGCACGTGGATTTTTTTTAAAAGAAGTCTCGCGATAATCACGTTTAAATTTTCGATGCTGTATCACTATAAGTTTAAGTGAATTACGATTTAGAATAATCAGGGTTTATCTGCGATTCCGGGTTCATACAATAGCCCTTCGGCCTTCTCGAAAATTTGATAATCTTAGAGCTGCTGCTGTTTTCAAGCTTTACGAGCTGATTTGGTCTCCGATTTTGCAATAGGCGCCAATTATTATATCCAACTCGTTTATAAGCTATCGAATGGAGGTGTTACCTACATTAACCATTCCAGCAGCAATGTTAGCTGAAATTTCGTCAATTTTCAGAACGGAATTGAGGTGAATTGGCGGAAGATATTCCCCAAACGGTCGCGTTGTTACTTTCGTTGGCATTCTGGGTGTGAAAAATTATATCTGTTTTGTGTCCACCATTACAATTCACACGTGCCTCGGCTCTTTTTATACAATTTTTTATCACTTGAAGTGTAACCGGTGTTTTTTGCGCAATTTCTGCTTCAATATTGTCTTTCAGCTCCCGTAAAGTCTGCAGTTTGTTTATGTAGACCTTCTCCTTCAGGTAGCCTCAAAGAAAAAAATCTGGAGTCGTCGAGGTGGCTATCTCAAGTCGCCGTTTCTTGAGATAATACGATTTGGGAATTCTTCCTCTAACAAGTTCATTGTTCATCAAACCATTTGGGTCCACTCTGCAATGGTGTACCGTTTTATATTAAAATTTTCAAAGTTTAATATCTGAAATAAATTGAAACAAAATTAAAATATTTACTAATAAAACAGTTATTAATTTTTTAAATAGGAAAGGGAGTTTTTGACCACCATCCACCACCATCTGCCGAGTTAAGCCTTTTTGTATTATATAAGGCACTAAAAACCCAGTTCTTTAATTTGTTCATGATTATTGTAAGTTCTCTCAGACTTTGTCTTCTTTGAGGTAACATAGAGGTTCCGGGTTCGAATCCTGGTCTAGCCATGGTCCTGCTTTTACCCGTTTTTAATTCTTTCCTCATTTCTAATCAACTGAAATTAAAAATTCATCAATATATACGACTTTGGAAGTTGTAGTTGGTGGAAGAGATGTTTGTGGAATGGGATTGCCAATAACTCGAATTGACTAGGTGAAGGCCTCAGATTCAAATTAGCATGTTGATATAGCGCTCCGCCACACAAATAACATTCTTCACTTGTTTCTCTTGATTTCCCTTTCTCTCCTACTTATCTACATATCTCTCAATTTCCGAACCAAGACAGACTTGACTGAATAGGTTTGACACCTGAAATTCTTGGTTCAAAGCTAAAAAAAGAGTTTTTAAATAAATTTTAAAATATGTTGCATAAAAAGGAAAACTAGAGAAATTACTTCTGAAATTTTGATCAATCCATCTTTATATTCAAATGATTTGCATTTGATTTTATTCTGATTAAGAGGTTGTAAATGTTATTTTGTCGAAGATGTAAGTTTGCTGTAAAAGACCAATTCATGAACTGTGAAAAGAGTTGTGAAACGATAAAGAAATTATAATAAAGTCAAAAATGCCAAGATAAACGGCAAAAAGCTTTGAAAACATGAAATTGACTTTTGACATGTGTCACATTTAATAAACTATATAAAATTGAAGATGAGAAACTAAGTTATCTCACTCATTTGAAAATGAAGAGTAAACCTTTTTAATATTGTTAGAAAATTTTCATGCTAAAGCCTAGTACTCTGTTCGTTGGGGTGAAATTTCGCTCGCAACATTAATTTTTTTGTCGCGCGAAAATTCTGACAAATATTTTGATGCGAAGAAATTGAAAAATTTGAGAAAGTCATGCTTTACTTTTCAAAATATAGAAAAATAAATACATAAAAGCAAAAAATTTTGTCACTGTCTTTTTCTGTCACTTTTCATTTCAAAATAAATAGGAAGTACAATTTAATTGTCGTGAGAAAATGTTGCAAAATAAATGTTGCGAGTATTTTTCGCAGCGAAACAGAGTACAACTTTGACGAACATGTTGTAAAAATTTTCACGCATATTTCACAGCTATTGTTTTTTGTATGTAAATTTGAGTGAAATTTCATATGAACCTGAACAGAGTGCTAGGCTTAATATCGAAAGAATATGGTTGTTATATTCATACAAAATTATAATATTTTGTATGAATAATAATTATTTTGTAATTATATAGAAAATAATTTTCACATCTCGTGAAATCTAAAAAAAAAATATGGTTTGTTAATAGGTGAATGATTTCCTCAACAGAACTCGATTGTGTTTTTGCGGATGACAGAATTAAATATTTTCAAAGTATGAATTAAGAGTTATGAGGTGAATTTAAGTATTTTTATGACCATCACATAAGTCCTAAATCCTTAAAATATTTAATAATTTTCAGTGAAATGTCGTTTGCTATTTACACTTAAGCTTATTCAGATTTTTAACTTAAAAGTCAAGTTAAGCACTTTAAATAAAACTTTTTAAAAATTAAATTAAATTTTGAACATTTCAAAATCAACTTTATAAATAGTGTTTTGACTTGAAAAATGTTGAATTTGAAGTGATGAAAGTTATATATAAATTTAAAGTGTAAACACTTAAATTTGAAGTGAAAGACGTTGGATTTGAAGTGTTAAAATTTGAGTTAAAGTCTAAAAAGTTGAATTTTAAGTAAGAATACAAAACTGTAAGAATGTTTTACATTTCTGGTAAAATGTTTGGTATTCATTCTTCGAAGCACATTTTCGCATTTAAGGTAAAATGCATGGTGGTCATTTTTCTATGTAGCACATTTCTGCATCCACAGTAAAATATGTAACGTTAATTTTATGTAGCACATTTTTGCATTTCCTGTCAAATGCGTCACGTGTATTTTATGTAGCACATTTTCATACTGATATATATCGAATTAATTTTGTGTGCATAATTTTAGGCTTAAAATTTTTTTCTTATAAAAAGCACTGTAATAGCGAAACAGGTTCTGGTTCATGCTAAAATGTTTTAAAAAGCGTAACAATAACATCTATAAACAGTTTGAGCGATATAGAGCACGGAGCAGGACGTTTGTCTTTTAAATGTTAAGATATTATTTATTTTCGTTTTATCTAAAATTTCTTTAAAATTTGAAACTTTTTATCTATATATAAATAGGCGCAGGAACAACAGTTAAACACCAATTTCTCCTGTGTTTGTCAACCGATGTTGATAATTTTTTTTTTTTTTAAGTGAATTAGAATGCAGAGTAGAAATGCACAAACTACTTGTAAAAGATTTTTTTTTGCCAAATTTTTATGAAAATAATTTATTTTTGACATAAATTTTGTATCGAATCAACAGAGAATGTATGTGAAAAGGTTAAATTTCGGTCACTAGCCAATTCTAGTATACATAAAGATATGTTTTGAAGATTTCGATTCAAATTATGAACTTTTAATTCAAGCCTAAAATTGACTTTTAGACACATATGCGTCGATCTACTCACGAATACTGAAACTAATCTGGTTTTTTGACTGTAGCTTATATCAAAATGGAATTATGTAAATATATTTAAAACAAAAAAAAATACTAATAAGCTATATCAGAAGAGCAAAAAAACTTTATAACTTTGCTATGCTTTAAAGCTAAACTACAAAACATAATCATTAGAAAACTAAATTAAAGAAAAAAACCACTGTTTTTAGCAACTCTTCCGTAGAATATGTTTCTGTAAAGATACAAAGAAGCCCAAAATTTCTTTGCATAAAAAAATCTTTTAAATGCTTAAATGTTTAGATTTAAGCTAGGCCTAAAGTCAAGAATTGTTGTTAATTTTTGTGTTAAATAAAGTGCTTTTAAGAGCCTTAAATAAAAAACAAAAATAATTTAAGTTACAAATAAGTTGAACTTTAACAACTATTGAAATTTATTTAAAATTAGCAGCCAAAATAAAAAATAAAATAGTCATAAATAGCTCACATAATTAACTTTAACACTAAAACACAACTGAAATAAATTTGCAATATTTTCAAAAATACTCAAATACTATAAATTTCTTTATACTAAAAACTACTGCTTAAAGGTTTTGTATATATAAAAATAAAAGTCATAAACAACATTTTTCTATAAACAAAATATCAATAAAAAACAACAGAATTTAAAAAAAAAAGAAAATAACAGCGGTAATGACAGTACTTTTGGTATTTTGTTAAACATTTAAAAGGAATCACAAAAATTGTTCTTTCCTTTTGACAAAATACCAAAATAAGTACCGTCATACGCTGTTGCCATTAATAGTACTCAGATATAACCAGGTAATATAATCCAACAGACTTTCAACAATACAATATCAAAAACTTATATATTATTATGCAAAAACAAAAACAACAATTAAAAACAAACGTATTATTACATAATAGTTTTAGTTATAAAAAAAAACAAAAATAAAATAATTCTAAGGCATGTTTAAAGTTAAAGAATTACATGCTATGCTGCATAATTTTGATATTATTTCATATAACTTTGAAATATTTATAATAAAAATAATATTTATGAATATTTTATAATATAATATTATATAATAGTTATGAATATAACAAAATAATAACAATTTTATAATATTTGTGACAAAAGCGCAAACAAAATTGAAACATATACAGCTAGGAAGACATTTTGGAAAAATATTTTAATAGCAAAACAACTATAAAGTGCTATAAAGTGAGTATTTTAGTCAAGCAACTTGAGCAAAATTGGCTGAACGCGGCAAAGAGTTAAGAAAGAAAAGCGTTTAACTAAATTATTGTAATGATTACAATTATTATTATTATTATTATTGTGATTACTATTATGTTTATAATTAAAAAAAAAAAAAATCCGAAAATAATATAGAAAACTGTATAATTATAATATTTGAAATAAAAAGAAATTAACAAAAAACATAAAAGTATGGTTTTTTATTGCATTCTACAACTATTTTTAAATTTTTTCTTAAATTTTCTAAATCAATGAATTTTGGTGGAAGAGGCAAAAAAACTAAGATAGAAATTGAAGCTAAGTCTGAGATTCAGAACAGGTCTGAGACATGTCCAAAACTATTGAGTTCCTGCACTATGTCCGTAGTACCGAAATTTCATCAGAAAAAAAGTATTCAACAACGTTAACACCAATCACAACAGCGAAAGACATCGAATAACTAAAGAAGTGAGTAGACAACAAGGTAATAAAATCGGTCAAACTAGCAAGTTATCATCATACAAATAGATAAAAAGATGCGACCTTCCATAGTTGCCATTGACAAAGTAGAATCCTTTACCAATTAAGCCGTGCAGTAGTGGTCCAGTGTTTTTAGTAGATGCCTTCCTGTTCGGTTTAACTCTACTTGCCCCATGGCGAGGAGTCATGAACTTTCGAAATCAACTCTCACAGACGCATTCTCAGGACTCACATCCATCGAAACTGCCGGTGTGCAGTATCATAGGGTCTACACAGGATCATAAGGAGTTGCTTTTTCAAGTCCAATGGTTTTTGAAATATATTTAAATTTATCGATCAGTTTCCAGGCACTCAGTACCTAAGGTTTCTACTGAGCAACCCTTCTTTTCAATCATATCATGCAGAATTTCATCGCCATTGTCGCCATATAAAAATAAATTATTTTCCGGACATGACAAGTGGCCTAGGGATTCGCGTTTTCAAGTATTAATAGCTTACTATGACAAGGCGTCATTTGCCAATTCTGCTATAAACACCCTACTCATCACTGATTAACCAGTACCAATTTGTGGACATTTAATTTGAGGTTAAATTCCATCCACATCCATTTTTGATCAGCGAAACCTATCTTAAATCTCTTGCATATAGGATATGCCAGCCTGGTTGTACTGAGACGCAACTCCACGCCGACTTGTTGTCTAGCTTGCGACGTTAAGCTTACCACAGCCAGCATGAAACTCCCCGAAGGGCCAGCCCACGATAGTCCCCCCGGGCAAAAGGGGTTTCCACATTGGAATGAGCTCCCAACAAAAACCAGACATGAATTGATAGTTTAAGCACACATGACTTGATAAATAAGCTTATCTTACTATCCCGATATATACTAGTTGGGTATTTGCTATGCTATGATTCGGAGAACTGAATCAACAAATCAGAGACATAAAGTGCTTAGTACAGCCAATCCTGTTGAGTGTCTCAGACACTACCAGTAAAGACTGATAACACTTGTGTTATTCCAAAACTGATCGCCTTATCTAAATTAAATTAGAAAACTTGATCAGCCAGCATACAACATTACCACAATGAAGCATGCTCGAACACAGGGTCTATTATGCTCCTTGATCATACTCCATGTCAATACTCCTTTTGTTTTGTAATAATCAGCTCTTGTAATACTCCTCTTCCTTCATGACCATTCTTTTAAAACCACTTTTTCCGGCATATATATTAAGACCCTATCGTTGAAAAATTATTTATCATCACTTAGTCTCATAAACTCATAGAGAATATCAGATTTTTATTCATGTCGGTAATTATCAATTGCTAAACCAGGTTTATTGACTATCCCCGTGCTAACAATATATTTTATATCATTTGCTACGTATACGCAAGTACAATAGCCAGATTTTATGTCCCACTTCCATGGTTTTGCATCTCAAAGTGAGGGCTCATGGAAACCTATCTTTTACGTGACATACATAATTGAACCGTAGTCCAAATACGCATCCTCCTTTTCACTGGCTTGGGACAGTCTAGTGGCTTACCATCATCACCACCAGTCGAAGTTATTAAGCCGTACAAGGAAAGAAATGAAAAAAGGTTCAGAATAGAGCCTAAAAAAGAGCCCGTAGGACTAGACTTGAAAAATCCCTTTAAAGCTGCTCCTTGCTGGAGCCATACCTTAAATACTCAAAAAAGGAATACTAGGAAAAAAATGTAAACAGGTTAAAAATATTTCGACCTAATTGTAGCACTAGACTTGAAAAACACCTTTAAACTTCTCTGCTGAAGCCATATTTTCAATAAACTCGAAAAACGAATACAAGGAAAAACAAGAGACAAGGTTCAACACAAAACCAACTTATAGCACCAGACTTGAAAATGCTTTTAACACTCCTTACTGGAGTCATATTTTTAATAGACTCGAAAAACGAATACAAGGAAAGAAATGAAAGGAGGTTCAAAAACTTACTGCCTACTTGTAGCACCAGACTTGAAAACGGCTTTAACACTTCTTACTGAAGCCATATCTTGAAGAGACTAGAAAAATTAAAAGTTACTTTCTATGTTAAAAAATTAAAGGCAATTATTTTGTGCAAAATAACCTCGATAAGGAAACAAAAAATATAAAATAACAGCTGGTAATTCGCAAGGCTTGGTTCTAGGAGTGAGTTTCTGTAAGTTTTGGTACAGACGTTTTAGAAGTGGTGATTTTAATACCGTTGACGAAGAGCGTGAAGGACGGCCAGAAAAGTTTGGGGATTCCGAATTGGAGGCTATATTGGATGAAGACTACCACCCAACGTCAGAAGAATTCGCTAAAGCCATTGAAAGAGACTTAAGAAGTCATATCAAAAAAAAAAAAAAAACACAAATTGGCCATTTCAGCCCTTGAAAGCACTTTGACCGAGCTTCTTATGATCAATTGCGTTGTGTGTGTTATTAAATGTTTGCACACAATTGATCGAGAACTGGACCTACATGTTTTATGCCGACTCCGAACGGCTAAAGTTCATGTTCTCAAGAAGCTTTACATGGCATTATTTAATCTCTGAGGTTTGCCATTGTCTGCAGAGAGGTGGTGACCGATTAGAAACATTTTTATTGAAAAAAACTTTTCGCCGCGGCTGGGGATCGAACCCGGGCTCCCAGCATGCTAAGCCACACACTTAACCTGCATGCCACGGTCACCAAGAAGTCATATCTGTAAGCTTAAAAGCCATGAAGCCAAAAGATCTCGAACGCCGTTTTTTACTTGTGAACAGTGGCTCCAACGGCAAAAAAAAAAGAGACTTTTGCATCGTATTGTTATTGGTGATGAGAAATGGGTTCATTACGATAATCCCAACCGCAAAAATCATATGGGTCGACCGGCCATACGCCAAAATTGAAGTCAAAGCCCAATATTCACAGTGAAAAGATCATACTTGGTATTTGGTGGGACCAATTGGGCGTGGTGTACTATGAGTTGTTACAACTTTAAGAAACTACCACAAAGTAACTCTACGGCCAAAACTGGCCAGAATACGAGCAAACTCACGACAAGATAATTCTGCAACATGACAACGCTCAGCCTCATATCGCTCAACCAGTCTAAACATACCTTGAAAAGCTGAAATGGGAAGTCTTACCTCACCCACCATATAACCCAGACATTGATTTTTCGGACTTATATTTTTTGTCGTCGATGATGCTGTTGTTGAGGATCAGCAATTTTGGATATATTAGTGATTGCATCAAAAGCTGCATCGTCTTTTCGAGATGGTATCCAAAATTACCAGAAAGATTGGAAAAAATAGTACATGGAAATGACCAATACGTTGGAAAAAGAGTTTGTAACAAATTTTTCATAATAAAGCGTCATACTTCAAAGCAAATCCTGTAAAACTTTTTTGGACATCAATACATATATTATCAAGTCAGAGATTCAAAACTTTAACTCAGAGAAGATACCGACAACATATAAATCAATATCTATCAATAATAAGATTCTGAAGCTAATAAAATGGTTTCAAGGAACTGGATCAACTGTCGAACTTTTTGCAAGAGGTTCGTTCTATTATAAAAGATTAAGTCCTGATTCAATTTAAAATCCTTAACATCAGAATGCCGACCAGATAGAACCAAATTCGTAAAAAAATTACTATGCAGAATTTTGAGAATCTAGGTGCTGCGTATGCTACTATAGCAAGATCAGCCAATGTTTTTAGGGCAAATGCTAGAAATTTGATACGTAAATTCAAGAAGGAACAGTCAATATTTCGAAAAAATGGCAGTAACCGCAAAAAGGGCGTATGAATAAGAAGACAGCTGCGTAGGATAAAGGTTTCTTAACTAATCTCTTAGGGTTTTTCAGAATTTCAAAGTCTTTCGTCGCCAAAATAAAATCTCGCTATAACTTGTCGTCCAAAAAGTTCCAAATCGTAACTCTGAGGTGAAACAACGTGCGAAAATTCGAGCTCGACAGTTATTGTACAACGATCTTTAATATTTTCAAGGATGCTTTTTAATGGATGATGAAACATACGTAAAAGAAGATTCCAAGTAACTCTCGGGCAAAAGTTACTACACCAGCACCAGAGGATGAACAAATATGGCTAAAAATATATAGATTTGTCTGAAATGAGGGGCCGCAGCACATGTTTCTATCAATTTGGATCAAGATTTGATCAAGATTAAATATATCTCATTTTGCAACTAACAAAAGAGTAGAAAAACACTGCTTTGATAAGAGAAAAGTGTCTCAGTAATTTCGTTTTGGTTTTGCGGCAGTTGCACTTATTCAGGCCAATCATGAAACATTTTCTCCCGGGAGTTGTAACTGGGAGTTTCCGGTTTTAAGATAGTAGATAAAGATATCACATTTTTTTAATTTACATTCATGAATATTGACGGTTGATGAACAAAATTGTATACCAAATTTCCAAAACGTATTTAAACTTCATATTAAAAACGGAAACTGCCATTTACAACTCCCGGGAGAAAATGTTTCATGATTGGGCTGATTAACTTTTTTTAAGTTGCACTTAAAAATAGTGAACTGCATGATTTACAGAGACTACTGATGAGTCGGAGTAGCGTTCCACGAAACCATGGTCTTGTCTGCTCGGTTGTTCTGCAAAAAACTTTGTTGTTCTAGCAAACCTGTTACTTTATGAACTATTTAGCCAAATACTCTCAAAATAGAATTCTTAAAAAATATATTTTTTAAGAATTGTTAACTAAAAACATCTAAAAGACATTCTTTTGTTGCAATCTAATGCATAAGTTATCTGCGAAAAATAAAAACTACCCTCAGGAACATATAAAGGAGGGGGTAGTTATATGTTCCTGAAACGATGACAGTGTGTGGTAGAGCGTAAGGATACTTACGTCGTAACGACGTAATAAATTTTTCGAACGCGCCACTTTGAAATGCATTCCACAAATGTAAATTTTGCACAAGATGTCGCTTTTTTTGTGTTTCGTTATAGATTGGACCCAAACCATTTTTTGCAAAAACCAAATTCAGCAACCAAATTTTCAAATGCCATCCACAAACAGAAATTAAACAAGAGATGACGCCACGAGCGATAAAAAGAAATAAATATTTGCTTCAAACCAATGTACCGTTATGCCACCAAACAAAAAAGAGGTTGCTGCACAGAATAAAGGATAAAATTAAGGACATTTGGTGTTATTATATTTGGTATTTGCTGTTATAGAATAAATTATAGTTTAAAGGACATTTGGTATTATTGTATGGAATAAAGTATAGAAAAATGGACATTTGGTGTACAGGATATTGCATATAAATTTCTTAAGATACACATTCGAAATAAATCAGAGAAAATTTCTTTCGAATTTTAATTCCTAAACAATTCCAATTCCACCCTAAAACAATTTTTTAACAGTGCAAAATCTAGCAAACCTTTAAACAACAGTAAAGGACATTTGGTGTTATTTTATGGAAAAAGTATAGAATAGAAGAAATTTGGTGTACAGGATATGGCATAGAAATTTCTTAAGGAGCACATTTGAAATAAATCGGAGAAAATTCCTTCCGGACTATAATTTCTCCACGCTGAAATAATTTTTTAACACTGCAAAATTTCGTAAATATTTCTAGAACGTTTCGAAGGATGATTTAATTTCCTTTGAATATATATGAATTTGGATTTGACTGTTGGAAAAAACGCGGTTTATCATTCAAAAATTGGCAGTTCTATCATCATAAATTTTTCTTAGTGATTTATTTTAAATTTTATTTTAGAAAGGTTGTATTGCCTAGGGGAAGAAATAGGAGAAGATATTTCATTAGATTAACATTACTGTTACTTTTCTTTTATGATGTCACCTTGGTTTATATTTTTTTCTCAGTTTGTACTGCATTTAAGGGTGGTTAATGTCCTTGCTTAATTTCTCCTTATTCGGTCTTCAATTTTTCATCCCTTCTTATGTATCGTATTTAATCTTTTCTTATATATCATGAGCTACTGAATCACGTGATATTTTAAATATCATATCTTATGTAACAAAAAATATCAAACCTTTACTAGATGATGTGGATTGAAAACATATCGCAACTGGTACCGATATGATTCGCCTAAAAGTCTACACTATTTTTATAGGAAGAGAAATGCAATTTTTATCTCACGAATCAAATATACAGTTACGTGAGGACTTAGTGTGGTTTTCCACCATTGGTTAATTTTTCTGTTATTTAGTTGCGGAAAAATTATAGGGCATGTTTTGTACAAATCAGTAAATGGACATATATTTGAGTATCCTGTTACAAGACGAATTAATCTATTAAGTTATTATTAACGATACCCATAATTTTCTTAAAAAAAATTATAAATTTCTAAAGTTTATTAGAAATTATTGAAGTATGTACCGCGTAGTTTTGCTTAAATACGTAATTTTACACGTTCATAAAATACCTAAATAAATTTTACGTTCACGGATTATGTGTACTTATACATAAGCTTCAAATAATTATATAAAAACAAGTCCATGTAAAATGCAAGAATAACTTGTGTAGACGTATAAAATAATTTGTGAACGTCGTAGACAAAATTCCTGAACTCGAACACTGCAAGACTATTCTTGCTGCCCCTGTATTTGTACATGGATTATATGAATTTTTTTCACTAAGCTCACAAAGTAGTTCACGTTTTCCTTGTATATTTACATGAGATTCATGCTTTTTTGTCACCTATCTCATGAAATTCTTGTTCTCTTCGTATGTGTACATGAATTTTATTCATAAAAATTTATACATGAAGTATTCATAAAAATAAACTACGCGATCAACAAGGTAGCATATTGATGACGACAAAATGCGAGCAGGAATTGAGTGGAATACATCGACAACTTTACAATGATTTACTGAGACCAAAACCAAGCATTAGAGATGTATCAAAACCAAGCATTAGTCGTCGTCTCAAAGCAATTGAAAGAGTGAAAAAAACTCAATCGATGGCGTCAATATGAGCTAACCAAAAGAACCTTAATGCTTAGACTTTAGATAGCCTCTTCATTGCTGATGCGACATAAGGTGGAACCACTTTTTTAAGCTTGTGATGAAAAATAGATAACATATGATGATTGGAAAAGTTCAGGACAATGGTTTGTCCTGTTTGACCTAAAGGTTTTTCTCCCAACCACTAGCCCCGATGCGGCACAACTTAACACTATGGAAAAGGTGAGAAATTATACGAAAGCGTCCATAACTACCCAAGTGTTGCCCCTAGACTGGTAAAATGGTTCACCGACCCCCATTCAATGTTCTTCCCCTATCAAATTGTATGTTTTTAGGATTTTGGATCCCTTTTCTCCCAGAGTGCGCCCAGCAGGGTAAAAGGTGAGACTGACCCTCATTGTTTTTTTTCCAACATTTCATTCGAACATACTTAGAGTAACTTCGGGTATTGTGATATGGTCGGGTAATGTGATATACCTACATATTTTGTTAAATACACAATTTTCGACAAGAATAAATATGTGAACATAACGGCAACAGAAAAAACACGCGCTCTCATTCGTTCTTATTGTTGTGAAATTGTTTTATCGGTGTAGTCGATATTTGCGAGTGAATTACAATAAATAGAGCAGAATTGTAAGCTGAAATAGAAAAATTTGTTAGAGTTTGAATTGAGTTAGCCACAATGAGGTGAAATTTTGATTTTCTACAGCGTATTTATACAAAAATAACCTTTTTATTTTGAAACCCGAATTCGGTTATTGTGATAAAGTGAAAGTTGTGTAATGTGATATACCATCTATTCATAACATATCTATTCATTCCATTCATTTTATACTTTAAGTTATTTTTTTGTTAAGTTTTTACATGCGTATTTGTATTCAGTTGATTTTATTTGTATTTTTGTTTTCTTTTATGTGAATTCCACTAAAATAATAAAATTGTATCAACAACAACATTATTAACACTAAAATAATATTTTTTCTTTTCAATAACATTGTTTTTTTTTTAATTTTGGTTGAAAAAACAATAGATACTGCTGTTGAACACTATTCGGGTAATGTGATATATGGTATATCACATTATTCGAACGTAGTATATCACTTTACTGGCGAATTTCATTGAATTACCTATATCACATTACCCGAAGTTACTCTACCCTCTATTTCCAACCCTTAAGGGAACAAATATTTTATGTTTTTGAAAAGATTTTTTTTATAAAATCGGTTTCCGTCGCTCCAAGGGTTCGTTCTTAAAGGCGAAAATTAGAGACTAATCCTTATTAATTTTTCTTCCCCAAATTTCTCCCGATCATACCTACCCCCATTAAATAAGAAATTCTGTTATTATAATTGTTAGAAAATTTGAATCAAATCAATTTATTATTATTATGAGATGGATTTTTTTCGATTTCCGCAACAACTTGTAGCAAGCGTAAGTATTGTGCAATCTACACGTTGTCAACGACGTCACCAAAAGAGGCATAAGATTAATAGAGGGCTACAACAATTTGTTATAAGTTTGTCGAAATGAGGAGGGAAAAAATATGTTTGCTAGAAGTCGTCGCCGAAAATTGAAAGAAATATACATCCCATGACAACAATAAATTGCCACCCTATAGAAATCCATAAATTCTGTAAGGAAGCCCCTTGGTGGAGAGGGGGGGGGGTTAATAGGGTAAGGTACTTTCCCGAAAAATGTTGGGGAAGAAAGTTCAATGCCGGTTGGTCGAACATTTTAATCCTCTAGTGGCAACACTTGGGTAGTTATGAATGTTTTCGTCCAATTTTTCGTCTTCTTCCCAACCTCTAATCCCGATGCGGCACAACTTAACCTCATGCCACCCCGATTTTTATACCCTAAGCCTGAAAGGTCAGGGTATATTAACTTTGTGCCACCGTTTGTAACGCGGTTCGAAACAAGTGAGTTCGGTATAAAAAAGTATATATATATTCTTGATAAGCGTCACCTCGAGAGTCGAGTTATCCGTGTCCGGCCGCTTGCCCGTCCGTTTGTGTTTTGTCCGTCAACACAGTATAAGAAGAAGGAGTTGAGATAATTGGATAAAATTCAGTACACGTGGTCACATGAGTCCAATAATTTGCACTGTTGAATATTTTTGGAATCCACCTACGGACACACCTACCTCCCATTTAATCCAAAAATTGAAAACTGCATAAATAAGCTCATAGTATAGCTACAACAATAAAGTTTGGTACGTGTGTAGTCTTTATCAAAAAAAAAAAATGTCTTCGAAAAATGAAAGTCATCCGCCTACGGACATGCCCACCTCCCATACAACCAAAAAATTTAAAACTCAATAAATAAGCCAATGCCTTATCTACTGAAATAAAATTTGGTACGTATATTTTTTATAACAAACCAAAGATATTTTTGAAAAATGAACGTCATCCACCCACGAACACACCCACCTCCCATACAACACAAAAATTGAAAACTTCATAAATAAGCTCATAATTAACCTACAACAATAAAATTTGATACGTATGTATTTTATATCAAAACAAAGTTATTTTCGAAAAATTAATGTTATCCGCCCACGACGACGCCCACCTCCAATACAGCCCTAAAATTTAAAACTCAATAAATAAGCTTATGTTTAACCTACAGAGATAAAATTTGGTACGTATGTTTAACCGAAGACTTTTTTTAAAAATAGACGTCATTTGCCCACGGACACGACCACCTCCCATACTACGCAAAAATTAAAAACTGCATAAGTAAGCTTATGTTTGTCTTACAGAGATAAAATTTGGTACGTTTTATTTTATAACAAAACCAAAAAGTTTTAGAAAAATGGGCTTCATCCACTTACCGACACGCCTACCTCCAATACTACCTAAAAATTAAAAAACTCAAAAAATAAGTTTATGTTTAACCAACAGAAATAAAATTTTGTATGTATTTATTCTGTACCAAAACTAAGATGTGTTCAAAAACTGGGCGTCATTCGTCCACGAACACGCCCACCTGCCACATTTTGTCGAATTTAAAGAAATTTAAGATTCTTGGATATCAAAATCCCGTTACTTAATATCTCTATACATCACCATCCCAACCGTAATGACCAAATGTATTCAGTTTAACTGTGGAAAAATTATAGAAGTTGGTGACTATTTTAAAGTTTCCAAATTTAAAGAAATGGCGCGGCAAAAAAATTTTTGACTCTTATGATGATTTCATCATTCTGATAATCTAATTCTGATGATTTCAAATGATTTAATCTTACAAACAAATATCTATTTTAAGGACCTCGAAAAAACTTGCTTTTTGAAAATGATAAAAAATTGCAGAAACGTTGGATGAAGTGTAGAGAGCAAAGCAAAATATGTTGAAAAATAAAATAATTTCTGGTCAAAAAAACTGTGCTTCTTTCAAAAATGCAAGGACTTATTTACTCTTTCTCGTTAGAGTAGGTGGATTAGGTACACATTTCAGTATCGGTTAAGTATTAACGGCATGAACTTGAACCAGAAACACATATTCTGATTTCTTTGTATCATTATTTCCACTTTGGGAGTTAAGGGGTTAAGCTTTTTAGGTCTGTTAACAGTATTGATGCCTGATGATAACAGAGCTCGTAAATGTAACGTTTGTCTCATTTGAATTTGAATTTAAAATGTTCGTTAACAGAACTGTTACATAGCTCTTAACATTGCTCAGCATCTGTTATTTGACAACGAAATCTCTTATACAAGCTGTTAATTAAAATAATGTAAAAATAACATTTAAGAGAGTTAGCAATGTCAAGCATAGTCAGTGCGAGAGAGTTTAAGTGTTAAAATGGCCTTCATGTTACAGTGCTGTTGTGTGAATAGTTCTGTTTGTTTGATGTCTGCAAAAAAGTCTGATGATGTTGTTGGAGTTTGTTGTTTGATGCTTGCTGCTGTTCGTTAGCCATAGCATGCTTTTAGGCCATGTGCGAGTATTTCCTGAGAATCATATCAAAGCTTGTAGTTAAATTATAGGCTTTCAAGAAAAATGTTTTGCAAGCCATAAAAACAAAAATTTCTGCCATTTTTATTAATAAATATTGCCTTCACAACATGAAAATATTAGAAATTTTTTTAAATTTTTAAAAAAAATTTTTTTAGTCAAGTAAAATATAATATTTAGTTTCAGAAAATTTTCAAAAATTTTGAAAATGATCAATAATTTAATAAGCGTGTCTTTTTATACTAACGTTATATTAAAAATAATTTTTTTATATTTGTTATAATATAATTTTGAAAAACACTCTAAAGTGTCCGATGTTTTAAAAAAAAAATTTTTTTATTCCATAAAGTAACCTTTTTGGAATTTGTAACCATATATTTACAATGAAATGTAATTTGTTACGCTTAAAATTTAAATAATGAACTTGTTCTTGCTTAAACTTGCAATCAAATTTGCTTTAAGAAGTCCTTAATTTTTTGGTTTTTTTTTTTTTCTAGACTGTTGCTTAAAAAACCATTTTCCTAACCTCGCTATCTGTAGCATTTCAGCAATTTAAATAATAATAAGCAAACTAATTTTCATAATCTACTTCGTATTTTGGCGCAGTTATTTAAATAAAAAACATTTGTGTGATTATATAAATCCTTGAATATATGTTGTTTGTATGTTTGTTACAATTTTTCTAATACAATCCTTGTTGTACATTCCCAAGTAGGAGTATCTACGAACTAATTTCCATACTCATTGCATATTTCAAGGCTCATGAGCACTTAAATTATGGCAACCGTTTTGCTTATAGTTGTTGTTGTTATTAATGCCTCATGCCGCAGTTGTCAACTTTTAGGCGCAATCTGACAAATTGTAATCAATAATTTTGCAATTTCTCAAAGGACATTGACACGAAACGCGCTCGCTATACAACAAAAAAAAATAGCAAAACTAAACAAAGAAATAAAAACAAAACTTAAAAGAACAACAAAAACAATAGCAAAAAAAATCGTTATGAAAATACACACACATACAAACACACACACACTCACTCGCAAACAAATAAAAACAAAAGTTTGCCTGTTATTTGCAAAGTTTGCGCCGTTAAAGCATTGCATATTTTTAAGCTTAACCAGAAACAGACGACTAGCAAAGAACGAGAAAACGAACAACGAATGAACGACTGAACGAATGCCATTAAACTAGCTTCCGTTGTTTATATGCTGCCTCATTCACACCCTTCCAAAATCGTCTATTGCCAGCCATTGCTTTGACTGCTTTTTCTGTTTTCTTTGCTTTTCTTTTCTTTTCTTTCTTTTTCTGTTATTGTTTTCCGTTCGTACGTTCGTTGGTCTGCTGCTTCATTTCATTTCATATATTTCTGACGCCACTAACCCAGTTGCCTAGTTTCAGGCGCTACTTGATCAAGGAATGAATATGTTTTGATTGTGTTAACTATATTTTGTTTGAGTGTGTGTCTCATTTTGGGTTAGCGTGTCCTTCTGATGTGCTGCTTTGTTTGGTGATGTGTAAGAATGGTAGAAGTGGGGGGATGGGGATTAAATGAGTTTACGCGTTTCCCGCTTCTTTAGCATTTCATGAATTTCAAATTAGTTTGCTTCGACGATGTTGTTGTTGTTGTTGTTATTATTGTGCTTGTTGTAATGCAAGTCCTTCTAACATAGCGCCTTGATATATTATGCACGCATAGCAATAACTGAGAACTCTTGATGAACTAAAGCAAGTGCTTGTTTTTTTAAATATTAAATAAATTAAATATTGATTATAGATATTAATCGATTTTTATCGATAAGAAAAGTTAAAATTTGTAGCTATTTATTTCATTTGTTTTGGTTTTTGTCTTAGTGTTTAGATAAAGTTTAGTTGTAGTAAAAAAGAAAAAATATTTATTGATAAGTGTTTGACCGATAATTTTATTTATCGATCAATTTTTAATTGATAATTTTATTTATTGACAAATTTTTAAGCGATAATTTTAGTTATCGATAAATTTTTAGACTGTAATTTTATTTATCGATAAATTTTTAATTGATAATTTTATTTATTGACAAATTTTTAAGCGATAATTTTAGTTATCGATAAATTTTTAGACGGTAATTTTATTTATCGATAAATTTTTAATTGATAATTTTATTTATTGACAAATGTTTGATCGATCAATTTAGTTATCGATACATTTTTTTGCGATAATTTAACTTATTAACAAATTGAGGTTCGATAATTTTAGTTATGGATACATAATTAATCGATAATTTTATTTATCGGTGAATGTTTAAGCGATAATTTTATTTATCGACCAATTTTTAATCTATAATAAATTTATCTATAATTTTAATTTATTTATAATTTAATTATAATTTACAAATTTAGTTATCGATAAAGTCTTAACCGATAATTTTATTTATGGATCAATTATCAATCGAAAATTTTATTTATTGAAAAATTTACACTCAATAGTTTTCGTTATCCATAGATTTTTAATCGATAATTTTATTTACCAATAAATTTTGCATGTATTATTTTATTGATCTATAAATTTTTAATCAATAATTTAATATATCGATCAAACCATTACTACAAAAAAAAAAACGAATTGGCCATTTCAGCCCTTAAAAGGACTTTGACCGAGCTTCTTATGATCAATTGTGTTGTGTGTGTTATTAAATGTTTGCACACAATTGACCGAGAACTGGACCTACATGTTTTATGCCTTCTACGAACGGCTAAAGTTCATGTTCTCAAGAAGCTTTACATGGCATTATTTACTCTCTGAGGTTTGCCATTGTCTGCAGAGAGGTGGTGACCGATCAGAAAAATTTTTTATTGAAAAAAATTTTTCGCCGCGGCTGTGGATCGAACCCGGGCTCCGAGCATGCTAAGCCACACACTTAACCTGCACGCCACAGTCACCACATTACTACATATCATATCAAACCTTTACTACATATCTCTTAAAATTAATCGATTTGCATTTATTAAAAAGTTTATCGATACAAGTTTCTCGACACATAATCTATCGATGCAAGTTAATCGAAACAGATTTTTAATCACTTCTACTTTAAAATTTATAAATACATTTATCGATAAATCTGTGGTCAAAAATGTTATGTATCGATACATTTGTTTATACCTTTATATAATCCTTTATACCTCTATTTATCGATTAACCTATAAAATTAAATTCTTCATAATTATTTACTAAACAAGTTAAAAATATATATATCGATAAAATTTAATCGACAATTTTAGTAATCGATTAATTTTTAAATCGATAATCTTATTTATCGATAAAATATAACTTGATAATTTAAGTTATCAATAAAGTTTTAATTGATAATTTTATTTATCAATAATTTTCAAGCGATTATTTATCAATAAATTTTTAAACAACATTTTTTTACCCATAATTTTATTTACTGGCAAATTTTTACTCGATAATGTTAGTTTTCGATAAATTTTTAATCGTTAGTTTTATTTATTGATAGATTTTTATTTGATTACTTTATTTAACTACAAATTTTTTATCAGTTATTTTATTTTACAATTAATTTTTAGTCAATTGTTTTATTAATTGATAAATTTTTAATCGATTATTTTATTTATCGATACATTATGATACAATTTAAGTAATTTTTCTTGAGTAATTACTTAAGAGCTGGATAGAGACCTTTAAGTTATAAATACTGTCAATATATAAATTTTTGATCCATAATTTCACTATCGATAAATTTTGTATACCTCTTAAAATGTATTAAAATGTATCGTTCTGAGAATAAAAGTTAATTTCGTTAAATTTTATTTATTAAAAAGATAGAAATATATTTATCTAAACATTTTTATCGATAATTTTATTAACGATCACCTTATTTATGCCTTTGAAAATGTTTCTGTTTTAATATAAAAAGATTAAATTTTGAAATAAATTTTTGTTTTATTGATAAAAACTTTATCGATGAAAGGTTTTCGATATTAAAAGAAATAATCAATAAAATTTATAGAAAAAAGTTTACCGGAACAGATTTTAAGTTTCTTCTGTTTGTATTTATTTTCATAAAAAAAAATTTATAAGAAACTTTTTATTAAATAAATTATGTATCGATAAATGTTTATTCCTTTAAAAATTTATCACTTTGCATATTATAAAATGAAATTTTTCAAATTTATTTCTTAAAAATGTAAATATATTTATCGAAATATTTTAAATAAAAGTAAATTTTTAAAATTTATTTTTAAAAAGTTTATCGATACAAGTTTCTCGACACAGAATTTATCGATAAAGGTTAATAAAAACATATTTTCAATAAATTTTTCTTTAAAATTTAAAAATTAATCGATAAATCTTAAATCGAGAATATTATGGATCGATATTATTCATACACACATATTAAAAAACACAATTTTTGATAATTATTGATTAAAAAATATGTAAATATATTAAATCGATATATTTGCAAACGATTTTTTAATTTATCGATTAATTTATTTATATCCTAAAACTTGTTTAAGAGAAATACATACATTTATCAAAAAATTTACTAGCGAATAATTAATCGAATAAACTTTTTCGATAAACTAATCGAATAAACTTTATATTGATAAAAGTTTATCGATAACATTTTTATCTATAAAAGTACATAGATTAAATTTAAATCTATAAAAGTTTATCGACTATATATGTGTCTATAAAATTTTTGCGATTGAATTTTTATCGAACAAAAACTATCGACAAAAGATTGGTACTTACTTATCTATTATATTATTACACATAATTATATACGTATGTATAATCGATGAGAAATTGTTGAAAATTTTGTCGATAGAAAATATTTCTTGATACAAATTTATTACGACATATTAATCGTTTCAAAAATTAATCGATTTGAAGCATCAAAATTTGTAGATTTTTAAAATAATAATTTTTTGTTTTAAAAATGTACGTTTATAAGTACATTTAACGATAAAACCATTTATAAATGCTGCTCATGATTTACTAATGTATCGATTTTTCTAAAGATAAATTGTAAATGTATCGATTTCGTAAACATTGATTATTGAAAATTATTCAAAATAATAATTTATAGACAGAAGTTGATCTTTAAAACTTTATCTATAACTTATATCAATAAAGTTTATCGATTTCATTTTATCGGTTAAAACTTTATCGGTAAAATTTTTTCAGATTGCATTTTTATCGATAAAAACTATCGACAAAAGATAATTGGTATTAACTTGATTATTGGTTAAAATTGTATAAATCGATAGATTCGATAAATTTTATAAAATTTTTAAACGTGAAGTCAATACCGATTAATTTTATCGATAACATTTTGTCTGTTACATTTTTATCGATAAAATATAAAAGATTAAAAAAAATCGACACAATTTATCGGTATTGACTTCACGTTTAAAGAATTGTGTAATTTTTCAAGAATTCATCGATAAATAAATATTTATAACTTTATATAGCATACAAATTTGTAGATTTTTGGACTAATAATTTCTTATTACAAAATTTATTTAAATACGTAAATTAATCGATCAAACCATTCGTAACTGACGCTCATGATTTATGAATGTATCGATTTTTCGAATGACTAAAATTACATCTATCGATTTTTCAAACGTTTATTATTAAACATTATTGGCAGTTATTATTTAAAGACAAAAATATAACGATTCGAGTGTTTTCGATAAAATTTTATCGAGTAAATTTTTTTCGATAAAAATCAATCGATTATTTTTTTTCAATGAAAATGTATTGAATAAATTTTAATCAATAAAAGCTATTAGATTTTACAGTGTTTATTGAAAAATTTATTCGATAAGTTTATTTAATTATAAAAAATTAATTGATAAATGTGTACATTTTTTAAATTTAAAATACTTTTATTACGATATTTTGTCGTAAAAAAAATTCATCGATTTGACAATTCAAAATTTGTATGTTTTTAAACTTATAATTTTTCATTTTATCAAAATCTGCTTAATATGTCAATCTATCGATCAATCGATTCATAAAATATTTATTGTTTTATGGATTTTTCGATAGATTAAAAGTAAGTTTATCTATTTATCAAACATTTATTATTAAAATTTATTGGTAGTTAAAATTTTAAGACAAATAATTATCGATATAATTTTGTATATTTTGTATATAGATTACATATTTTATCGATAAAAGTTAATAGTTTTTTCGAAAAAAATTTATTGATTAAATTTTAATCAATTAAAGTTCATGGATTTGTGGTTTCATTTTAACAATATGTGTCAATTATGCTAATCTATCGATCAATCCATTCATTAAATATTTATTATCATATCGATTTTTCGATTGATTGCTAGGAAATATATCGATTTATCAATCACTTATTATTAAAAATTATTGCCAGTCATTAAAGGATAAACAAAAGTTTATGGTTTAAATTTTTTATCGATAAAAGTTTATGGTTTAAATTTTTTAGCGATAAAAGTTTATCGATCAAAGATTTTATCAATTAAATTAAATTTTTTATCGATAAAATATTTTATCAATTAAATGTTTATTGATAAAATATTTTACCAATTAAATGTTTATTGATAAAAGTTTATCGATTAATTTTTGTATAAATATTATTGGTTAAATTTTTGTTGGAAAATTTTGACGGTTTAGTTTTTCGATTTAAATTATCGATGAAAGTTTAGGTTTAAACTTATCGATATGTTGTCTATTATTCTTTCGATAAATAAATAATTATAAATTTACGATATATTTACCATTACAAAAATTTATCGATTTATAGTACAAAAATTTATCCATCAATCTATCAATTTATTGTACCAATTTATAAATATATCGATTTTTTTACTGATTATAAGTAATACGTTTACTTGATGATTTTTTAGCATTAATTATTTTAAAATTATAAACAATTTTTATTAAAAAATAATTAATAAATTATATTTTTTACAATCGTTGTTTAAAAATAAATCGATTTTATTTGTCGATAAATCCAAACTAACTTTGATTTTTTAGCCATGCATGAATTTATCAATTTTTTAACCTTGAATAATCTTTTCAAAATCTATGATTTAAATTTATTTAAAATTTTCTTAAGTTTGTTCTAAAGTTTTTTTCTGAAGTTTTTGTTTGTGTTGACGGGTATTCCCTTGTGTATGTAGCTGTAGATACATCCGCTTCCGGTACTTCCGTTAGTTATTGCCAACATTGCATTTGCATTCTTCAGCTCTTCACTTCAATTACTTGTATTACTTGTAGTTGTTGTATTTGTTACTATTTGTGTTCTTTTTTTCTGTCTTTTTTGCCTCATTGTTGTTGTTTTGCTTGTTTTTGTTGTAGCTGCTACTACAGATGCTGCCTGCTTAGGCGAAGGAAATTAGAAATGGAAATTACTATCGTAATTCTTGTGCTGAAGTAGTAGTTGCTGCTGCTGTTGTTGTTGTTGTTGTTGTTGTTGTTGTTGTTGATGTTCTTGTTGTTGTTGCTGTTGTTTGTGCTTTCGTCGTAGTTGTTATTTTTGTAATTACCGCATTGGCTGTTTAGTGGCGCTCGCTGGCATCTATTAATGTTTGCTAGTGTCTGTGTGTGTGTGTGTGTGCCACCTTCACTGCGTATGTGTGCTTTGATGGTGTCGGCTTTAGTGTTGTTGTCGACGTTGGTGTTGCCAATGTTTTAATACTCCATAATTGCGCCACTCGTGTCGTCATTATTTTTCTCTCATCCACAGCATATCAGCACCAACGCATGCTTGCCAGTTGCTGCTCTACCACCCAACATTTTTATTTATTAATTTTTTTCTTCGTTTCTGTTTTTTTTTATTATGCGGAAGTAATTTTGAACATAATGAATCTCAAATAACTGAAAATTACAACTACATGTGCATGATTGTGTTTCAGCGCTGCTTTCTACTCTATGCTACATACACATGGGTTGCAGCCGTTGTTGTTGTTGCTGCTAACCCACCACTAGCAGCCACTCAATACTACCTTCTCTGTTGATGTTTATTGTAATTGCAAAATTGTTGTTCTTGATTTGATTATCTTTGTTTTTCCGTGTTTGTTGATGATTTCCTTGTTCTCTATTTTATTGCTTCTATTTGTGAAATCCTTTGATTTTAACAGAGCTGATTTTTATTTGCTGCTAGCTTATTTACTTGAGAATGTGTATAGGTGTATGTGTATGAGTGTATGTGTGGATCATTGTCTTGCTGAAACATCTCGAATTTATGGAAAAAACTTTTTATTATCTTAACACAAGCGATTTTATCATGAAATTGCATTATTTATGCTGATTTCATTAAGCAGAGTGGAACAAAACGTACAAAAATATGCAAAAATTTGCAGTATGTAATACTTGTGTGTGAAATGATTTGTATAATTAATTGTAATGTCAAAAATAAAATTACTGTCAAAAATATTAAGAATAAAATTGTAGTCAAAATTTTAAAAAAATAAAAACAATTTTATTCAAAATTTTTTTTCTTTTATTCAAAATTTTATTATAAATTTAATTTGACTTACATGATTTAAGCAAAACTTCTCAAAAATAATATTTTAAAATTCATTATTTAATTTTTTAAATTTATTAAAAAATTAATAAATTTATTTAAACCATTATTTTTTTTAAAGGTATTTTTATTAGTAAAGTAATTAGTCGTTAGCAACATTGTTACTTTGAAATTTCTTAAAAAACAGGCAGATTTTATATCATTCTAACATATTTCTTAGACGTAGTCAACATTTGTTGATAAGCATTCCCAAGTTTTTAAACACTGCACATAGAAGATAACTCGGTAACCTCTGCAACATTACAGGGTTTTGATACATCCTTTATAAACATCGCACATGTTGATAGCAACGAACATGCTAACAACATGAACATGCTGGCAACATCGAATATGTTGGCAACATGCCCTTTGCAGCAACAAAATATTTGCTTTTGCTTGTACACATTTGCGCACTTGTCAACTTTCGGTATAAAAGAGACTCCGAAATGTTGCTATAAGCAATGTTGCGATTTAATTCATTTATTAACATGAAACATGTTTGACATGCAACATAAAAACATAACAGCATTGCTTATATGACAAATGCATATAAATATGTTGTCAGTTATGTGACACGTTTTTGTATCTTAATTTAAGAATCGGCTTCTTAAGGAATATGAATGCATGTTGCTAATATTCATTTGAAGTTTGTATACAAACCAAGCATGGTTTCATGCAATACAGTTGAATATTCTAGCAACAAAAAACTGAAACATACAAAAATATTTCAAACAAGTATAGAAGCCCAGCAGACGATGCATTTTTTTAAACTATTTAAGAGTATTGTTTATTAAACCATTGAAGGTTTTAAGTTATTAGCAACATTGCTGCTTTGAACATTTTACTTACAACATTTTATATTCAGCTACGTATGTTGCAGTCGTTGTTAATATGTCGTTACTGATAAATATTAAATAAATTTTGTGTGCATATTTTTAGGCTCACAGTTTTTTTTCATATTATAAAAGCACTGTAATAACAATAATGCACAGTTTGAGCAATATAAGGTGCGCAGCACAAATAAGCGAATTATACACTGAAAACCAAACTACTTTGTTATATGTTTTCAAAATTTATGAACTGAATCAGAAGCATAGCCAAGATAGGTTTTTCGGGGCTCAAATCTACCCCATAGGTACCAAGAAGTTAACTAAAAATCAATTAATTGAGACAAAAATCAATCAAGATATATATTTTCTAACTATACCTACCTTCCAAAAATGTTGAAAGTGAAATATGATCATAAAACAAAGAACAATGGTCACATTTTCAGCTAATAAAGTGCTGAAAAGCTAATCAATTAGGTTTTGAGATGAATTTTTAAACCTTGATGTATTAAAGTTTATTGATATATTAGGTCGGATCTTTCTTGTATTGATAAAAATATGTCAACCGGTCGGGGCCTCAAAAGTTAGAGGAACTCATTAAAATGATTTCTGCATATTTTTTTTCAGCTCGGAGAAAATCCGCCGCAGCAATTTTGGTACTCCTGCAGGTCCTTTTTGATAAAAAACATGTTTTTTGCGTGTAACTTTTTATTTTTCACAGAACGCATACCCGCAGGATATATCTGATATTTTAGTATATATATTATCTTTGAACGATGAGTATTAAAGGCTGTAGGTATACCCTAAAGTATTGGTCAAAAAACGTTGCATGGCCTTGAAAAAATTTGTCAAAACGACCCCATAAAAAACCGCGCTGTAAGACTGTGAGTGATATCATAAAACTTAAAACTTAGATTTATAAGTTATGTAAATACAAAAAAATCAAAAACTTGCTCAAATGAGTGAGTGAAATAATGAAGCTCAAAAATAAATTATATTTTTCAGCAAATAATAATAATCCAAAAGTGATTTTTCTTTGTGAGTGGAATAAAAATATTTAAATAAAAGACATATTTTGTGAGCATAAAATTAAACTCAAGAATTTAATTTTAATTGTGAGTGAAATAAAATAACTCAAAACAAAGAGCTGTTATAATTGGTATGCAACAACAAACAATAACTTTAATACAATAAATCAAATATTTGAGTGAAATTTTGCAGCTCAAGATATTTTGAAAGATATTTTGTGCGTAATAAAGCTCCAAAAGCAATTTTTAGTTGTGAGATAAAAAAAAAAATTCAAATGTAAGGCATTTTTTGCGAGAAAAAATTTAACTCAAAAAATATATTTTAGTTGTAATAAATAATAACACTCAAAGGAAAGAGCTATTATAAAAGGTGAGTAATAATTATCAGTAACTAAATTAAGCTTGTGAGTGAAATAATGAAGCGCAAAATATGCTACATTTGTGAGTTAGTTCAAAATAAATGACATTTTTTGAGTAAAACACTCTAAAAGTAAGTTTTATTATAAGTGAGATAAAAAAAACTCAAATGTAAGACATATTTTGTGAGTGTAAATTAAAACTCATAAAATTACTTTTAATTGTGGGGTGAAATAAACTCAAAACTAATATATAGTAGTTGGTAAGTAAAAAAATCAATAAATAACTCAAAATTTTGAGTAAAATAATGAAGCTCAAAAAGAAATAAAATATTTTTTTTTTTTTAAAATAAAACTCAAAAACTTATATTAAATTGTGAGTGAGATAAATTTCTCAAAAATTACAGATATATTGTCAGTTAAAATTTTACTCAAAAAATTGATTCATATGTTAGTGATGTAATAAAACTCAAAACAAATATGAAGTAATAAAACTCAAAACAAGATTTGATCACGTTAAGTAAAATATGTCAATAATTAACTTTTTCTGAAGAGTGAAATAGTAAAGCTCAAATAAAAGTGTTATTTTGTGGAAAACTAAAAAAATAACTTTTAATTATGAGTGTAATAAAAAGACAAAATTTAAAATAAGTGATATTTTATTATATATATTTGTGAGTGAAATAATTGAACTCAAAAACCTGAGTTAAACCTAAACCATAATTTTGAGTGCAAAAATGAAGCTTATACAAGTTCATTAAAAATTAAATCAATATCTAACTCATAATTTTGAGTGACAAAAGAGAGCTCAAAATAAGTGATATTCTTCGATTAATAAATAAAACTAAAATTTATTTAACTTTAATATGATGATTTTTTGCAAAAAACACTCAAAGTTATGAGTTATTTACGTGTTATTGTTGACTCCAAAACATGCATTATGTTGCGATTTAGAAAAGCACTCAAAATATAAGCATTTCATTAACAACAATAAATCGAAAAATTGTTATGTTTTAAGTAAAGTAATAATATAACAATAATATTGTATGGTGACCGTGGCATGCAGGTTAAGTGTGTGGCTTAGCATGCTCGGAGCCCGGGTTCGATCCCCAGCCGCGGCGAAAAGTTTTTTTCAATAAAAAATTTTTCTGATCGGTTTCTGCAGACAATGGCAAACCTCAGAGAGTAAAAAATGCCATGTAAAGCTTCTTGAGAACATGAACTTTAGCCGTTCAGAGTCGGCATAAAACATGTAGGTCCAGTTCTCGGTCAATTGTGTGCAAACATTTAATAACACACACAACACAATTGATCATAAGAAGCTCGGTCAAAGTCCTTTCAAGGGCTGAAATGGCCAATTTTTTTTTTTTTGTTTTTTAATAATATAACAAAAATAAATTTTAATTTAGAAAAAAAAAACTCAGAAATAAGTGATATTTTGTGGGTGAGAAAAAAAAACTCTGGAAAAGTGATATTTTGTAAAAAAGACACAAAACTAAATTAAGAACTTTTATTTTTGAGTGTGATAATGTATCAATGAAATGAGTGTAATTTTGTGAGTAAAAAGAATATATTTTGTGAGCAAGAAATAAGACTCAAAATATAAAAGTTCATTGTTGAGTGAGATAAAGTAACTTAAATGTATGAGTTATTTTGTGAACAAAAAAAGTGATATTTTTTGCGAATGAAATAAAACTCAAAACTAAAATTTTATTTTTGAAGTGAAATAAAATAGTAAAAAATATGAGTTATTTTCTGAATAAAGCATAAAATTAACAAAATAATTTTTTTTTAGCATTGAGTGAGATAAAGTAACTTAAATGTATGAGTTATTTTGTGAAGAAAAAAGTGATATTTTGTGTGAAAGAAATAAAACTAAAAATTAAAATTTTATTTTTGGAGTGAAATAAAATATTCAAAAAACATTAGTTACTTTGTGAATAACAAATAAAACTCAAAAAATAAAATTTTATTATTGATTAAATTAAAATAACCCAAAAATAAGTGCTTTTTGTGAGCAAAAAAGTTATATTTTAGGGGAAAGAAATTAAACTCAAAACATAAAATTTTACTCTTGAGAGAGATAAAATAACTTAAAATATGAGTTGTTGATAGTTAAGCGAGTTAAGAATAATACTTAAATAACGAAATTTTTCTGTGTGAGTTAAACAATTAAACTCAAAAATAAGAGATATTTTCTGAGTAAAAAAAAAAACTCTAAAATTTCATCCCTATCAGTGAACTGTTGGGTTTCCTGATATGAAGTACAATTTTTCGTTTGCCATTTGAGCTATATGCTTACCTTCTGTTCGACATTTCTAGTGCTTGAAAAAAGGCGCCAAAGTAGAATTGTACTCAAAACTGCTTACATGCAAAATTCTGAATTTTGTTGGGCATTTTTAGCAGCGCTCTGTCTGCATCGAACCTTGATCCAAATAACTACTCTTAACTGTAAAATGTCTGTGCCGTTGCAGGTTTTCTATTTTCTCACTCATGTCCGGTGAGTAAAATCTCTTGCGGATAACATGCGCGCTCTCGCTTTACTCTTTCTGGCAGTTTTTTTAAACTCTCATTTTCTAGCAGTTTCTGCAAACGAACTCTTACAAGCTTTCTCTTAGCATGCGTCTGTGCTCTTAATATGTTTGGCGTCATATCCTAGCATGTCCTTGTAACCACTAGCTGGCTTACAACCAATTGGCTCAAAATGAAAATGAAAAAATTACTAGAACTCGGCTGGACCTACCACAAAATTTATTTGTTCAAAGGACAAAAGCTACAGCTGGGCAAAATATTTCATGGCAAGCAGAGCATAGTTTTTGTGCCCAGCGGAGATTGCCGCGCACCTGGACCAAAACACACACATACACACGCACAAAGATAGCACAAACACACAAGCATTTGTTTATTCAAACTTTTCAGTTGCAACAGAACGGTTCCGGCCAGCCAGCCAGGCAGGATCTGCTGCTGCAGTTTTGCTTTGTGCACAAAATTTCAGCAGTTCAGCTCTAACTCTATACACACACACACAAACACATTTAAACTCATGCAATGCACAGGTTGCTGCGCGCAGGATATAACGAATTATTAACCTTTCGTGCAATTTTACCTGATGTAGGTCATCATCATCATCAGTAGCAGCAGCAACAGCAGCAGTAGCTCAGAGCAGAACGCTCAAAGTTTCAACAGCCGCCTGTTGTGCAGCGGAAGTAACAAATTTGGGCAAATGTCAGCCAGACAGGATGCCAGGCCAGTATAACCGGATGGCACAGGATGCTGTCTCAGCATTTACTCGATTTTAGTGCTTAACTTGTTTGTTTGGCTTTTGCTTTGTATGACGAACTAATTTAATTCATTCGTATTCGTAAAAGAAGATCTAAAAAGCAATTCCATTGTGGGCCAGTGATTTTCTGGCCAGCTCAAGGATTTCATTTGTGCATTTTTTTTTCGGACTGTACGCAGTATAGCTTTATTTCGAAAGTAGCAACAGCAGAAGATGAAAGTAAAAATACTTAAAAAAAAAAAAAATAAATATGAGACAATATTAAAAAAAGCTTATCCATTGCTTGCTTTATGGCAATATTTGCAAAAGCTTTAATTTATTTGGCTTTGAGAAGAAACCTTTTTTTAAAAGTCATGGTTTGCTGCTTTCTATTGAAAAGTATTGAAAATAATTGCTAAAGCTTAAAAAACAATCTCGAGATAACAAACGTGCCTTGCCCAGCTTAAAGCTTATCCACATAAGTCAGAAAAGACAAGAGGACAAAGAAATCGAAGTAATTGAAACAACTTGCATAAATTTTGTGTTAACAAAAAAATTAAAGCTTCTGTTAAACAACAAAAAAAAAAATAGACCAAAATCAAAAAATACCTTTTCTCAGGTTCAGGGCTTTCAGGTTTTAGAAATCTTTTGAAGCTTAATATTTTGTGTAGTTATTTCTAATTCAAACTGGATTTTCTACGAATTTAAGCTTACATTATTTTTTTTGTAGAGTACAAAATCGCCAGCGGCACCAAAAACATGCTTAGACTAAGAATGATGTTAAAAGATGTAAAGAAAAATATATAAAAAAAATTTGTCATTAGCTCAAAAAGTCTTTCCTAGAATTTCAACCAAGAAAGAATTTCTTTATTGCAAGAGCTTTTTTCTAAATCCTCAAGCGTCTTAAATATTTTTGACTCTGGCAATTTTTTTCTTTACAAAAGTCCGTCTCATTGAAATAGTCGAAAATTTATCTCTACAATCAACACACGGTCTTATTTTATTCGACAGCCTTATCCGACAGCTGTTTTGCATTTCAACATCGTTTTCATGCCAACAAAATTCCCAAATTATCTTGGGCAGATAGAAACCTCCTTTGAAGCCAAGTATCCTTTGCATTTCCATATCAGTTTCATGGTAAAAAAATTACTAAATTAACTCTAGATAGGAACCTGCCCTGAGAGCAATATGTTAGTCCTTAAAGAAGAAGGCTTACGTTATAACATCAGCATTACCTTCAGTGGTTAATTTACAGATATGGTTTGGTGGGGAGATCAAATAACTGTGCGAATGCGGCTTCTTCTGAGACCTATTAAGTCATTTTTAAGTAATTTTTTAGAAAATTTATTTTGCTTTAAGCTTTATAACAAAACCATATTTCACAGTATGATAATCTTAATATATAAAACGCAAGAATATCACTCTTCCCACTTTATATCTCTCAAATTGTTCATTCTTTCTTTAACAGTGGTTTTATTATACGAATGATTTTCAGCCTGAAAGTATGCACATAAAATATATTATAATTTTTTAAGTCATGCTTCGCACCTTATATCTCTCAAACTGCAATTGAGCTATTATCGTGCTTTTCAAACTATACGCAAAAAATGTTCAGCCTGAATCCAATCCGTCATATCGCTAATATCTCTCAAACTGTTCATTCTTGCTTTTACAGTGCTTTTATTATACGAACAAATTTTTAGCCTGAAAGTATGCACACAAAATATCGTATAGTTTTTTAAGTCATGCTTCACACCTTATATCTCTTAAACTGCAATAGCGCTATTATCGTGCTTTTCAAACTACAAAATATGTTCAGCCTGAAGGTATGCACAGAAAATTTATTTACTACTAATCGGTTTCGATATTGATTCTAGTCCATCATAGGACGAGCTTTTATGCTTGCATATAATATGATATAATAATTTAAAATATAACAAGCTGATCATATTAACGTGCTATTGATACGTGCTATCTACCAACATCCCATATTAAGTATACGTTAACATATTTAATACACTTTAATACACACACTTTCAATCAAATTTTGTATTTCTTCGGTTGGAAAGTATTACCATTTGGCACACGTTGGCTCTTCCAGATGTTCGATAAGGCTGTTTGATACTGTCTCAACCGTCTCTTCACTATTGACCACAAGTTTTCACTCAGATTGAGGTCACGACTTTGGACTGGTAACTGCATTAGTTTTAAATTCCGGTCAGTCAGCCATTTTTTAAAAATTTCGATCTGTATTTTGGGTCGACATCCTATTGAAATATAACTTCTTCTTTAGGAGAGACAGTCATCTCAACAAAGTGTAAGATGAGGTCTCTAAAATATTCAGGTAGTACTCTTTTTTCATTACTCTATCGATTTTTTGCAATGATCCAACAAGCCATTACGTTATGTAACCCCTGATAGTTCTTTTTCAAAGCACCAAGGACTAGTGTGCCGATTGAACCTGGGTCCAGTAGGGTTGATTATCGTCCCACAATATCACTCCATAAGAGCAAGCGGTATGAGGCCAGATATGAGTAATGTGGCAAGTCAAAGATGGCAAAGCGCCAAGATAATGCAGCAATTACTTCCATTAAGGTAAGACAAACCCCTCTTAGGGCGATCTTGCCGGTAAAAGGCAAAGGTCTACAGAGGAGATACCAGTGCCGAAAAGGCCAAAAACGCTAGTCAGAAGCATTGCATCTGTACGGTTTTGATGCAATGCTTCTGACTAGCGAAGCGGTTAAAAGCGGGAGCAAAGAGTGCTGGGCGTCATCGATGCTCAGAGGCCGGGTGGGGTATTTCACCGGGACAAGTGGAACCTACTTCCAGGTCCTGGAGGAGAACCTTTATTAGCTTTATTAAGGGAATTGTTTATTAGTTTAGCTCCAACTTAATATGGCTACCTGAGCATGAAGGAGTTAAGGGTAATGAAAAAGCTGACGTGCTCGCTAGAAACGGTACTTTGGTGAAATCAATGGTTCAGAACTTACAAGACATGCCGCTAACTACTCTCAAAGTGCTACTCAGCGAAAATACTGAATCGAAAGACAACATTAGATAGGCAGAAATTTTGGAGCCTCGGTTGTCGAGAGGTTAGCGTGCTTGACTGCCAACCGGAACAGAGGTTTCGGATTCGAATCCCGGTCTAGCCATGGTCCTACGCTTTTACCTTTCTTTAATTCTTTGCTTTTTCTCTTGATTTCCCTTTCTCTCCTACTTATCTATGTCCCCATTTCCAAACCAAGGTAGACTTGAATGAATAGGTTTGACAACTGAAATCCTTAGTTCAAAGCTAAAAAAAGAAGATTTCTTGGCTTATTTGGCCGTCTCTTGATCTCAGGCACTGTAGAGATCTGCTTTTCGGATACGTTAAATCGTTCCATTATGGTGCCCAGTATAACAGAACACTGCTTTATAGTCAGTAATGCTGCTCGACTTAACCCTTTTGGAAATGACTTCTGTAGCTTGTGAAACGAAGAGGCGGAAGAAACCATGACTCATCTTGTATATTTCCACCCTGCGCCCGCCAAAAGACGGCACAGTCGGCTAGGTTTCTACTGTGCGATAAGCTTGATGACCTGTCAAGACCTGACAGGTCATAAGTAAGTGTCAGCGTCTGGCTAGCTTTGTAGAAAGTAAGATGCTGTTGTATTCATAACATAGGCTGCCGCTCTTTTTACCTACGTAACCATTTAGGCCAAAAGGGGTTAATTGACCTAAGATTTTTGATGAAATTTCCGTAATAATAATTTTTTTACAACAAAAATCATTTTTACCCCATATTTTATGAATAAATCAAATTTTATGGTGTTTTTTTAATAGGAATAATTTAAATATAATCAAACCAAAAACGGTATTATTTTCAAAAGTTTTTTTAAGTAAATTGATAAGACTTAAATACAAAAAAAAAATAATTAAAATTTATTTACAGATGGCGGAGATATTGGCTTCCCAATTTAGAACATTCAATTTGAGACAGTTTTTTTCTCTCTCTTGGCATTTGGTTGAAACACACGCTAAATAACTAACGAAAATTCATTAAAAATACTTTTGGTTAGAACTTTGCTGTAATTTTTATCACATTTGAAAGAAAATTTAACAAACTTTAAGAAAAAATTAGAATAATTTAAAAACCGTTAAAATCCGACCAAAATATTCACATAGAAAGTCAAATTTTTTAATTCAAAACACATTTTTTAAAAATTAAACAATTGACGAATGGATAAAACTACATTTTTTTAAGAAATTGTTACTTTTAAAAAAATTCAAATTCGACCAACTCAAAAACTCTCCCCCAATTAAATTTCATATTAATCAAAGAACGGGTTTTTTCTCAAAAATTTAATTTCTGTCTTAGCAGGTTGGGAACCCCCTCTATCAGATTTATCATTTATATATACATTCTGCACATCTAGGCAACATAACCTTTCGAATGATATAAGTTTCATTTATTTTGAGTTTTAATTAATACCAAAAAAGCGTACGACAAACTGTAATGTTCACGTATTAATATATAAGATTTCATCCAAAATTTCTATGTCATGGCGTGGTGTTGGCCCAAAATTGAGGAACGCATGGATAGATTCCAGTATACCGACATATTACTGAACCATCTCATTTCATATGCCGATGAAAACTTTCCCGTAATTTGGATATTTCGAAAGAATAATGATCCAAAACATACTGCTGGTCATTCTAAGAAATGGTTTGTATCCTGTAGTCCGGATCTAAATCCGATTGAAAACCTCTGGCAAGTTGTAAAGGAACGTGTTGGGGCATTAAAAATTAAAAATTTTTCAGAACTGTATGCTGAGGTGCAAAGGGCGTGGAATAGCATTCCTAAGACTGTCTGCGAAAATATAGTTGCTTCAATGTCTCGGCGATGTGCAGCGGTTGTTTTAAGTAAAGGGGTTTCAACCAAATATTGACAAAAAAAAAAAATATACATTTTTTAAACCAAAAAATTCAAATAAATAAATAGTTCTTAATTATATGCACTCTTCGTTTTGTGTCTAATATGGTAAAAAGGCCTCCTGTGCTCCAACAGCTTAAATCTGGTAAATATTTTAATGATATAGGAATGAGGGAGTCAGCTACAATACATCGATATTAAAGTTTTATTAAACAGTAAGTATAAAATGAGAAAAAATTAATTTAAAGTCTTATGAATGCATCGTTCCTAATTATGTGCACGGAACTGTAGTTTCTTTTAAATTCTTTCTTAAAGTCGTTTTATTTTGTTCCTTTTTTCCACAAAATTCACATTTCATTGATTGTATTCTACTCCTTCTCGATTTCCCTCGAAGGCCTTCAAAGTAGAGTCTGTGAAATCTGTAGTCCGTTGGCCTGTCCACGGTGTACTTGAAATTACGATGGGCCGTCCGGTATGAAACTACTCGAGCCAGGTAAAAAATTCGATCGTAGATGCCGTTTAGTTTGCGTTGAACAAAAATGGAATCACTTGGATGCTTTAAGAGCAGACCGTCCGGTATGAACCACTCGGGTCGACAAAAAAAGCAGCTTTTTTAATACCACAAGGATGTTTTATGGCCGGCTGTCTGATATGAAACCACTCGGGCCCACAAGAAAACACTGTTCACTATTGTTCTTAGTCGCTTATTCACTGTCACTGGTTCACTTCTTGTCCCTGGTCACTTTTTCACTCAACACTGCGATGTGCACTGCTTGCGTGTTGATTTCAAAAGAGCCCCACTGTTGGTTCGTTGACTACTTTTATCACCTAAAGGGTAACGGCACCTTGTTTGTGTGACAAAATTACTATCTGATCTCAACCTTGAATCTCGCTTGCTTAAAACTAGCGGCAACCTTTTGCCCTGCATGTTATTGTTGTCATAGTCGCTGTTTATTGACCCCTATGTATTTTGTTATTGCCACTTGCGGGTGCATAGAATGCATGTGCTTGTATGTTTTGCTGGTTTTGCTTTATGCGACTTCGTTATGTTGTTTTGTTGTTGTGCTACTGTGATCATGCCACTGGCTTGCTGTATGTTTTGTTATTGTTTGATTGTGTGACGCACAGCTGCGTGTTTATGAACAGGGGCGGTTCGCGGTATGACCGGGTTTTTGTCCAGGTGCGGTTCATATGTTGGAGGGTGGGTACAGGTTCGACGGGGCCATCTGTGCAGATATGCTTCAGATGGTAATGTAAAGTCTAAATTGACAAAATTAAGGGTTCCTTACAAAATACATACATTTATCTGGTGAACGAAGAAATCTTCAGTATTGTCTATGCAAACGAGCTCTGAGTGCTCTGAGAACTTTGTACAAAACAACAGAGTGCTTGCATAAATTCTTTTATTTTCTACAATCCCATTTAATGACCCATTTCACAGCAAAAAAATCAAAGTTTCTTTTGTAAATTAGGATGCCTTGCCGTCGGTCTAACTTTGAGTTAAATTTTGAATTTATGCAAGTCAAAGGTCAACAAAATCGAATGCTTATTATAAGGGAAATCTTAAATCTAGCTCTCCAGCCTATGACTAAATGACACTTTTTGACATTTTATACGGTGTGTGTGTGTGTGTGTGTTCCAAACTTGTGAACCTTATGAACCAACTCTCTTCTCTTGTGAACCTTTTAAGCTACGATTGTCAAGCATAGGCTTCACAAACATATAAATAAATTTCACAATTCGTAAGCAGCAATTCGTTTAATTTAATCCCAATGCGTAGATTCGTTAGAAGTATCACGTAATTTTTGTCATTGCGTTTACGGCATTAGGCAGCAACAATTCCATTGTCCTTTGGTCTTAAAACAAATCCGCATAAATAAAATAAAAAGGGCCAAACAAACATTCAGCAGGGAATTGCAAGAAATATATGAGATAAAAAAAACTTTTTAGTAACGTAGTCGAATCCGGACTCAACGTTTAAAACAGCCCGACAGTAAACTATTTTGATTATTTTTTGTTCAACACAAAAGTTAAGCTTTTGATGATGACTCAAAATAACAAGCTGCTTGACATTATGCGGCTTTTGGGTCAACGATTTCGATTTTATAGCAGAAGAAATGTAAAAAAAAACTATTTAAATTTTAGCTTTGGCATTAGACTAAGAAGAAGTGACATAATCACGTGACACATTTCAGGTGGCCCATTTTTAGTGGGAATTTGTAAGAGCGGCGGTTAGGTAAGGAAAAAAAAACTGGAGTGCTTGACAAAGCTTAGCAGAATTTGAAATTTCAATTCTTACTTTTAAAACACTCAAAGCAGCGCTTCTAGACAAAGTTGGTAAGGCAGGAGTTAGACGTAAGTGGAACTAAAAATTTGTCATAAAAAAGACAACATTTTATTACTCTGTAACGCTGACATTTACTCCATTTTTGCTGTCATTTTTCTCATCACTTATTCTTAGTTTATGTCAACTGTTATGCTGTGCCTTTTTGCTTTGTCGCTATATTTTTGCAGCTTTGCTATATAGCCTTTTTTGCTAACATTTTTCCGGGTTTATTTCTTATTTTTTCGTGTTTTTTGTTTTTTTTTTTTTTGCCTTCTCTCTGACAACATTTGAGCGACGTTTTTCTTATGCAGGCAAAATAAAACTTGCTTCGCATGCGATACGTACGATACACTTTGCCCCGCAGGCTTAAAACTTTTCAGCTTTTGAGCTTTCGATAGGGAGTTGTAGTCGGTAGTGTGTCTGTCTCTCAGGGATGGACTAACAAATTAAGTTTTAGACAAAAAATTTACTATGTTCAAAAGTGAAGTGAATGAACCAAATTTTTCGAGGCGTGACAGGCTACACACCCACTCACAGTTTTTAAGAATGCATGAAATCAAGTTTCCTTTTTTGAATTATGTTCATCATCAGTAATATTTTTGAGAGAATTACGAGTTGTGCAAAGTTTTTGGTAGCTCTTCATCAGCTGATAATAAAGTAATAAAGTAATGTAGGAAAATTTGAAAATATTGACAGTTATTTGAGTGCCCTAAGAATGCACAGAATACTTTAAAATGAGTTAAACAAGTTTAAATAAGTTATGTACTTGTAGTTTTAAAGAAATTCTTAATGAAGACTTTTAATCTGTTTTTTAACATAGAATTACGTCTTATAGTGCAGTTTGTATGGAGTCGTTTTAACAATTTTTTCAAGGCCATGAAACGTTTTTGACAAATAGTTTAGTGCATACCTACAGCCTTTAATACTCATCGTTCAAAGATAATATATATGTTAAGATATCAGATATATCATGCGGTGAACGAATATCTAATTTTGGATTTTGTCACTATTATATTAAAGGCACAAAATAGTAACATCTAAGAAGAAAAATTTGTTTTTTTATATATAAAAATCAATCATTAGCTGTTTATGTTGTCATGTTGTACCTGCTGGTTTATTTGTTCTATTATGCTATTGAAAATCTATTTAAAGAAGATTAAAAAATCTTTTCATTTATTGCGAAAGAAGTGCTATTATTTTGCTTATTTTTTTATCTGTTGAAATGTTTTGACTCAAATATTCATCTTAATAGAGTGAAAATGAATTAAAACCAACGTTCTATAGTGTAGTTGAACCATACCAAATTGACCCAGTGGAGCAAATTGATAGTTTTTCAAAGTTCCGCCAATTGAGCCATTTGAACCAATTGAGCCAAATGCAGTACTAGCTAGCCAACTAACAATTGAACTTCCAAGAAGCTTTTGCGAGGAACATAATAGCCTCCTTCGTAAGCATTTGGGCGCAGTGAAGCTTATTTGGAGCACTTTAGAGGTTTCCTCTTGTATACAAGAGACAGCATCTCGATATTTCTCATTTGGAGTACTTTAGAAATTCGCTCTTGTATGAGACAGCATCTCAATATTGCTTTTTTAACATGTAATATTGAAGATATTGAGGTCTGATTGAGCTTTTGACAAGCTACCTCGAAGTTGTCTTTAAGAAGTACCCTAAAGAGAATCCACTCTCACATAAAAAACCTCGCTCTCACAAGTAAAAATAAAAGATTCCAAATAAAAAAGAAAGGAGTAAGAAGCAATTGCAGAAGCATTTCTTAGGAAGGTAGAGGTCACTACCAACTAGATTATATTCTTAATTATTTTTGGTACAATCAGAAAAACCATCTATCTTTCTCCGAACAAAAATTTCTCTATTTTCGATGGCAGCAATTTGCTCTTTTTCAAATAATATGTTCTTCACTTTTAATAAATTTTCACATTTTCGCAGAAATATTTCTTCACTTGTGGAAAATGGCAAATATTTCATGTCTCTAATAATGATAAGTATTTTCTCGCACAAAAAAATTCTCATTTATAGAGAAAAATTTATTGAAAATGAAAAATTTGTTCTATATTTTGATAATAAATTCACTATGCGAAGTATTTTCTTCAATAAAAACAAATCTTTTCTCAAAAATAAACAAGTCTTCTTCTCTCAAAACGATATATTTTTATATATTTCTCTTTTTCATGGAAGCTTTCAATAGTTTTTAGAGAATTTATCACATTTAGAGAAAAGTATTGTCTGGGGCAAAGTCTATACCATTTTTCTCTAAATATGATGCTTTTTTATCATATTCCGAGAAACTTTGTTTTGATTGTATGAAAAGAACCATAGTACAATAAACAAGGTAGCTGCAGGGCTATCAATCCTCTCTCTCTCTCAAAAATTAATACAAATTGTTTGATATCTCGTTTTATCACTATTTTTCGTTCGGTGTGTTTTGAAAATTCCGACTTTCGGAACGAAACGAACCAATGAGCTTATCCAAAGAGAGCCTAAAAGTTGTTATATGCCAGAGCTTCAGATATGCCCTCACAAGAATAATGCCATTTCAATTTTCCGAGAACTGAATTTGAATGATATTTAAAAAATTGAAAAACTTAATTATCAAATATAATTATATTACGACCAAAACCGTCTGAAATATAGCAATTTATTGATTTGTGGGCGGTTAAAGGAGGTGTGGCAAAAATTTGCTAGCCTATGTCTCAACTAGATACCATAACTATACAATAAAAAAATAATTATTGAAATAGCGCCAGCCCTACACGAGCTTAGCAGTGACGAACACATGTGTTAACTCTTTTATATAATAGTATAAATATAAATTTATATCATATATATTTACATCATCAATATGTATATGTATAAACATTAAATATATATATTTTAAATTAAGTCCATCGAGTCACTTATGTCAATTGAGCCACTCACATGAAGCCAAATGAGCCACTTGTTGAACACTTGTCGCTCAAGTGGAACTCTAATGCTCTCCTTCACTTATAATTCCCTCAACATTACGCTCTCCGCTTTATAAACAATAGAAAATCTCAAACAACAGACTGACAAAAGTAATAATTATTTAATTAATATTATCAACTGTTCGCTCGTTTGTTCATTTACTCACCTGCTGCAGCTGCTGTTGCTGCCCCACCCTCCTCCGCCTCTCTCAATGTCATTTCAGCATGAGTAACAATCATTATCGACACACGCTGTCATTTCAATGCACATTTGTACATACATACATATAAATAAAAGCTTTCTAAAGCTTATAACAATTAAATCAAAAACAAAATGTAATTGAAAGTTTATGATACGTACGTGATTATGACTTGAAGCGAGAGAATTGAACAATTCAGTTTTCAGCGTAAATCAAATACGTATGCACGCACACATGCACTTATATAAAATACAAATACACATATACAAATAAAACACTACAAACACTTGCACTTATATAGTTTTCAATTAGACATATATGTATGTATATATTATGAACAAAGCATTAGACAGCAAGACATGGACAGACCAACAGACAGACAGCTAGATAAATAGTTAGATAGTTAGTTGAATGCATGTTTATTCTAGTTAGGAACTGAGTAAAAGTTAAATATATACTACATATGTCAATGTGTTAAAATCAACACACTGACAGACATTTGATTGATTAAAGCAGCGCTTTTGATATGTTTTGATTTGCAGTGTTGGGCAAGCGGTGAAAATTTTTAAGCATTTTTTCAACACAAGTGTTAGATTAAAAATTAGATTTAATATCAAAAGTTGCAGTTTGTATTTGAATAACTTTAAATACAAACTTTGACAGTTTAAATACAATTTTTTACAATTCATATTGAACATTTTGTGCATAAAATTCAAGTTTTAACATTTAAAATATATTTAACTAAATTAGCATTTAACACTCACAATTACATTTTACATTTACAATTTAAATTTGAATTTAAGCCACAGGAATCAATTTTTTTAACTAGTACATTTCCTTGAAAAGTTGTCTTGAGACCTTGAACTGTTAAATATTTAGTATAAAATGTTGAATTTGATTTGTAAAATGTTAAATTTGACTTAAAAAAAAATTGTATTTGAACTGTAAAGAGTTTTTTTAACTTGAAAACTTATTTAAAGACCTTAAAAGTTAAATTTGAAGTGTCAAATGTTGAATTTAATTTATAAAATATGAAAAATAAAATATGATTTAAGAAAGTTTTATATAAATTGTAAAAAGTTGAATTTAAAGTTAAAATTGATTTAAATAGGCAATAAGAACAAATAAGTTTATCTTAGCCTTAATTTGTAGATAAGCTTTTCGTTTTAACACAAAGAACATATAATTTATCGTGTATCATGTATCATGTATCATGTATCATGTATCATGTATCATGTATCATGTATCATGTATCATGTATCATGTATCATGTATCATGTATCATGTATCATGTATCATGTATCATGTATCATGTATCATGTATCATGTATCATGTATCATGTATCATGTATCATGTATCATGTATCATGTATCATGTATCATGTATCATGTATCATGTATCATGTATCATGTATCATGTATCATGTATCATGTATCATGTATCATGTATCATGTATCATGTATCATGTATCATGTATCATGTATCATGTATCATGTATCATGTATCATGTATCATGTATCATGTATCATGTATCATGTATCATGTATCATGTATCATGTATCATGTATCATGTATCATGTATTATGTATCATGTATCATGTATCATGTATCATGTATCATTTATTATTTCTCATGTATCATGTATCATGCATCATGTATCATGCATCATGTATCATGCATCATGTATCATGTATCATGTATCATGCATCATGTATCATGCATCATGTATCATGCATCATGTATCATGTATCATGTACCATGCATCATGTATCATGTATCATGTATCATATATCATATATCATATATCATGTATCATGTATCATGTATCATGTATCATGTATCATGTATCATGTATCATGTATCATGTATCATGTATCATGTATCATGTATCATGTATCATGTATCATGTATCATGTATCATGTATCATGTATCATGTATCATGTATCATGTATCATGTATCATGTATCATGTATCATGTATCATGTATCATGTATCATGTATCATGTATCATGTATCATGTATCATGTATCATGTATCATGTATCATGTATCATGTATCATGTATCATGTATCATGTATCATGTATCATGTATCATGTATCATGTATCATGTATCATGTATCATGTATCATGTATCATGTATCATGTATCATGTATCATGTATCATGTATCATGTATCATGTATCATGTATCATGTATCATGTATCATGTATCATGTATCATGTATCATGAATCATGTATCAGTCACCATTTATCATTTATTATTTCTCATGTATCATGTATCATGTATCATGTATCATGTATCATGTAAGTTAACGAGTGTGCCTTAGCACACTCGAAAAAATTAAAGTTGGGAGCCGGCCACTGGCTCCTTGTCCTCTTCTGGAAATAGGCAAAACTTCAAGAGTTAAAATTAAATAATTTTATTACCATTAAATACAGGTGACAAAACAAGAGTGAATGCAAATTCTTATTTTAGCTACCAGCTAAACTATTTGATAATTTGTCTTAACCTAATTCGCTGACGATGCGCTTCCCACAGGTTGAATTGCCGACGTCGCTTCAGCGACGTTCTCATGCTGAGGTGACCGTGGCTGCGAGGATCGTGTTACACCTGCATGCGCGTGGCTGGCTGATATCGCAAATTAGGCTGTCTGGCGCACGTTAACTGCCCCCCCTCTAAAAATCTGCGTCCCGCAGATTCTTCTGTATATTTTTTGAGTGGGTGACTTCTTGATCTGGTTTTTTGGTTTGGCTGGGTTGTTCTGGATTTGAGGTTTGGCCGAGACTGGGAAAATGAATTCTTGTAGTAAGTTTTCTCCAAATAACATAGCAGACAGCTGCAAGAATTGACAAGAGGACTCCATCAGCGATAAGTGATGAGTGAAAATTTCGTCCAAGCTTCTGGAGATGGTGGATATTCGCTATACTGAGCCCGTGAATGTAGTCTAAGTTCAGCTTGAGACCGTTGCTCGTTAGATTTACAAGTGCGAGTGGTAATGCTTGTAACATACTGGCTGATCTGCTGGTAAAGGACTGATTTCCTATAGAAATGGTTTCGTTATTTAACAAAATGACATATGTTCCATTGAGGTCCCTCGAATCACGTTCGCTTTGAATTTTCCCTTGAAAGTTAGTAAGGAAAAGTGTGGTTTCGTCAATCAGCTCGATTATTTTGTTATTGTTTGGTTCAAAATGACATCTTGCATCACCGCCTCTCAATAGTCTTGCCAAGCATCCGTCTTCAGAGAGTTTATTTAAGGATTTTGTAGAGCAGATTGATGTGTTGCTTATGGAAGGACAATCTTCTTTCAGGCCAAATATTTCCTGTTGGTTTATTAGGATTTTTTTGTAAGTCAGTTCAACGTGTTGCCCATTTAGTATAGCTGCTCGCGTTATTAACATGCGATAGCTTTCCCATTTTACCTTAGGCATTGACAACACATACAAGAGCATTGTTCCATTAGAGTAGACCGATGCTGACCCATATTCAATAGCTTCGATGACATTTTGGTATGGTAATGAGGCCTCTTCAATAATTAATCGGTTGATTTCCTCTCGATCCAGTAGATTCGTGTTGACGATACCAGTTTTCGCCATTTGGCAGGCCCGCACTACTTCCGATACCTGTTCCTTCAGGATTAGTACCTTACTTATATCCAGCAGCTCCAGATTTTCTTCGCTTACGTTTTTACTAATAGCATTTATGTGAGCCATCATTTCGTTAGCCTTCCCAATTGCCTCACGAGTGGAGTTGAAGATTTTTTCGTTCACCAGATATTGTTGGTTATTATTGGTAATGATCTCATTCTGACTGCTTAAGATGTTGTCCCAGTCTATGGCGTCTGGTGAGCCAGCCAACCATTTCCACGCAGAGCCTATCCAATTAATTGAGCGTGCCCTTCTAGTTTTTGTCGTCTGCAATTCGTCAAGACGCAACCCAGTTTGGTTTAGATGGAATAGTAGTACTGATCTGATAGCTTCGTTTTTCACCTCATAATGCGCTGACTTAGTTAATTTCATCAAGGCAGTGTTGAAGTAGTCGAGGTCAATCATATGAATAAGGTTGAAGTGTCCGTTAACGATCCAGCCACGCCCATGCTCAATTGCCACCAAGGGAGAATTGTAGCTGTAGATGTTGAAGCCGGAAACTCCGGATACTAAGAGAAATCTATCTTACAACAGTTAAAAAATAAAGATTTATATTAAACTTCATAGCATTATTAAATTATATTTTGTTTTAATCCTATTTAAGGAGTATTTTTGACATATTCACAGGCTTTTCTTGGTTTATTGTTTGCAATATAAGCTTGGTTTTTTTATTATTGAGTCTAATCGGCAGATTGAAATTTTTCCAATTAAGATTTAGGTTTTGACCCTTATGAAACTGTGAATTTGTCCAAATATTCCTATTCTTAAAATAAATAGTTAGATAAGTTAAGATAAACTAAGATTTACATATAAATGCTTTATTTCTAAAAACTTTTATTCAAGCGTGTTAATATTTTGTGCTTTCAATTTAATATTTGTAAAATTTTGTGCTTTCATATTTTTAATATAGTATTTTGTGCTTTCAATTGAATATTTGTAATATTTTGTGCTTTAAATTAAATATTTGTAACATTTTGTGCTTTCAATTTAATATAGTATTTTGTGCTTTCAATTTAATATTTGTAACATTTTGTGCTCTCAATTTAATATTTGTAATATTTTGTGCTTTTATATTTTTAATACAGCATTTTGTGCTTTTATTAAATTGTTTGTAATATTTTGTGCTTCATTGTGCTCAAATTTATTACCCTTGTGCCTTTTAAATTTTGTTGGTTGTGATTTAAAGACTTCCCCTTTTTCCAGCATATTTTGTGCCATATTACTCTTTTATTGAGTGCCAGTATTTTTTAGTTGTGCCTTATGGATTTTCCTGCCGTTGTCAGTCTCTACTGTTACCCTATTATCTTTTCTGATTTTTTCCTTTTTGTAAAGCGGCTTTTGTTTCCCCTTAATTTGTTTGTCCCTCACGTATATAACTTCACCTTCTTGAAACTTTCTTTCACTTTTCCTTTTTTTATTAACTCGGATATTTCTTGTCTCTTGGTTTTTTCTTATTTGTTCCCTAATCTCTTTGTGAACCCTTACACGAAAATCGCTCAGTTGTTGGTAGTTTATCCTTTGCGTTCGGTTAAAGAAAATGTCGCTTGGCTTTCTCTTCGTTACTGAGTGTATCGTGTTGTTATAACGGTCAACAGCGATATATAACAGTTCTTTTGGACGAGTTTCTCTAATTTCTTTGCGAATACAACGATATATTTCTATAAGAGTTGAATGGAATTTTTCGACCTGGCCATTCACCTCACTCCTTTGTACAGGAGTTTGATAGAGTTCTATACCTAGGCCCCTAATATAATTAGATACCAATGGACTCATGAACCCTCTCTCATTGTCTGTAACTATCATTTTTGGTGTTGTAAAATAGTGAAGAACCTTTGCAAGTTTAGCACGTAGTGTAGTGGAAGATTTATTTTTTATATGAAATAGCTTCGCAAATTTAGAAAATTTATCTATGCAAGATAAGAATTTATGGCCCTGTATCTCAAAAATATCAATGTGAATTATTTCAGAGGGATAGCTTGGAACTGGTGTGTTCTTAAGTGGTGGTACTGGAGGGTGTCTGTCGTATTTATTCAGTAAACAAACCTCACATGCTGCAGTAATCCTCTTAATGCGGCTTGCCATCTTGGTAAAATAGTATTTTTCAAGGATTTGCTCCTTATTTTCACGCGGATTTCGATGAGCTCTTCTGTGTTCGTTATCGATAATTTCGTGAATTCTTTCTTCTATGCTCACGTCTTCTACCACTCTTTGAGTTATTCGGATTTTGTAGAGTAAAAAATGTTCGAGATAAATGTCCTGAAGTAGCTGTATTCGGTTTTCTGGAATTTTGATTCCATTGATGACCGAAGGGTTAAGGCGTTCCTTTAATATCTGGGTAAGTATGTCCTTTTCTACTGCTGCTACAGCAACATAATGTCGCATAAAACCAGGATGTGGATTTTCAGTTACGATGGTCCCATTTCCTTCATGGATTATAAGTTGGTTCCGGAAAACATTTAATGGAACTCCTACGTGAGGAATTAAATCTGATGCGTCTTGAGCTGCACTATGTACAGTCCCTATTTCACTTGCTGTTTCCGTCGTCGAATCTATTTCACCACCTGCCGTTGCGACTCTTGAATTATCGCCTCCTTCGCTAGCTGTTTCGGTTGCGGAATCATCATTGGAAACTAGAGAATTCGTTATATGGTTTACTTGGCACTGCAATCTTGATAGAGCATCAGCCACAGAATTCGATTTACCAGGAGTGTAAACCAATTCGTGGTTATACTCCTCGATTCTAGCTTTCCATCTCTTCAACTTTGCGTTGTAATTTCTACTTCCTAACGCAAAAGTGAGAGGTTGGTGATCTGTAAAAATTCTTACCTTTTTTGCCCCATATAAATAAGATCTCAAGTTATCCAATGCCCAAACTATGGCCAGCATTTCCTTTTCGTTTGTGGCGTAATTTTCTTCCGTTTTGCTAAGCGATCGTGATATAAAAGCAATAGGTCGATCTTTTCCTGGCTCTCCTTGAGATAGTACTCCTCCAATGGCCCACGTGAAACTATAACGGATGGTCTTAAAGGCTGAACCGCCTCTGAGCCTATTTCTACCTGCCCAACTCGTCCTTCGATTCTTCGAATTTCCTGTTCTAAACCAATCCCGTGGTTTTCTATTCCTCCCAAGCGCGTTTCGATTCTTCTAATTTGCTCTAGTAGAGCATTGATACCCCCATTTAATTCATTAACCTTTGTAGTAAGGGCGTCCATGGCACAAAAATATTTTAAAATGTTTTTTGAGGAAAATGGTCAATAAATCACTCACCGTTTATTTTGTTGAGAGTCCGCTCCTAGTCTTCTTGTAAACGCTAGTCTTCTTGAATTTTATTAATCGCAACCAATTTAATTGCAACAATCACAAGCACAGTGGTAATATTTTTTTAATATTTTCAATTTTTCTTAAATTTTTTTTTTTTTTTTTTTTAAAAAAAAGATTTTTGTGTTTTTTTTTCTTTTTTTTTTTTTTTTTTTTTTTTTTGCACAATCTTAAGGGACTCTTTATTATTTGCACACAAATTCAGATTTTTTTTATTTATTCTTATATATCGCACAATTTTTCAAAAAAAAAAAAAAATTTTTTCAAGAATTTTATATAATTTTCCTTTTGTTTTTTTTCCTTTTGCACAAGCCTTTTAGGATTTTTATTTTTTTAGGAAAATTTTATTAATTTTTTCACAATTTTTCCTTAATTTTTTGCACAATTTTTTATGGATTTTTTTAGAAAATTTTGCACAGTTTTTTATTTATGATAATTTTTTATGATTTTATTTTCGCACACAACTTTTTGTTTGTTTCTTTGCACAATAATTTCGGTCTTCTTACGCTTTTAAATAATCCTGTAATGAAAAAAAAAAACATTAAAATTAATTAATTTTGTGAATTTTTACCGTGTTCTTATGGGAACGGTGATATGTGCCACAAACACACATCTTCAAATGTGGTCAAGGAAGGGTCATGTGATCCGGTTTAATCGTCTGCAATTAGATTGCAGGCAACCTACTAAGGCATGACTTGCTTCACAACGGAGATTTGGACCATAAGCAATCTTCAGTGTGTTCCCATGTGAACACTGAAAAATATATTGCAGGATCACAAACCCGTTAACCAATTGGCCGAATCGTGGAGGAGCATCGGCCTAGGTGTATAGGTGCGCGATGTCCTCCAGCCAATATAAATGTTGCAACTACCCCAGCTGGCCTTTGCAAGTTCCTTTCGTGATCTCTGCTAGTGTTCTTATGTTTACAAGCAGAAAGTGATTGAACTTTTTTCTTTTATTAAGCTGGAGTGCAGCTGGTTTTTTTTTTTTTATCGTTAAATTTTTAGTGTATTTTTAATTTACTCATCAAGGAAACTGATTTGAGTTCCTTACCACTGGTGGGGGGAATCTCAAGGTTTTATTGATGTTCTCGTGTTTTCAAAGCTCCTTACCTCGGGTGGGGGGAAGCTTTATAGCACGAGTTATTTTATTCATCGAGAAAACTAATTAGAGACCCTTACCACTGGTGGGGGGAATCTCTACGTTTTCCTGATGTTACCTGTGTTGCAAAACCCCTTACCACGGGTGGGGGGAAGTTTTGCAACACAAGCTATTTTTTATTTTATGAAATTTTACCGTAACTTGTTTGTTCACTTATCACAGGGATGTTGCAAAGGTTCAGCTGTTCTAAGGTCACTGTTGCAAAAGGATCCCACATTTAAGGAAGTCTTTTTCCAGGAACCCACATTTGAAGTGGGTCCCTGCTCGGGCGCCAGTTAACGAGTGTGCCTTAGCACACTCGAAAAAATTAAAGTTGGGAGCCGGCCACTGGCTCCTTGTCCTCTTCTGGAAATAGGCAAAACTTCAAGAGTTAAAATTAAATAATTTTATTACCATTAAATACAGGTGACAAAACAAGAGTGAATGCAAATTCTTATTTTAGCTACCAGCTAAACTATTTGATAATTTGTCTTAACCTAATTCGCTGACGATGCGCTTCCCACAGGTTGAATTGCCGACGTCGCTTCAGCGACGTTCTCATGCTGAGGTGACCGTGGCTGCGAGGATCGTGTTACACCTGCATGCGCGTGGCTGGCTGATATCGCAAATTAGGCTGTCTGGCGCACGTTAACTTGTATCATGTATCATGTATCATGTATCATGTATCATTTATCATGTATCATGCATAATGTATGATTTATCGTGACAAAACCAACAAATTCACACAAAAATAAACGAGAGTGAACAATTTAAAGATTTAAAAAATATCTTATAAAAAATGTACATATATATCTGTGTCGACAAGGAAATAACCGCTTAAGTCAAGGATAAAGTAAGGTTATTACTTTCATTGCATTCCTCGCAACAAAATTCAGGGAAGTAGCGATTTTAATCTTAAAAATGCTCTTCTGAAAACCTGAAAAATGACTTAAGCTGTTATTCTTATCGACACATATATTAATTTTAATATACATATTGCTCATTAATATACAGCTACATAGATTGTTAAAATTTTCTTTACGATTTTTTTTTTCATTTCTAGATTGAAGAACACTATATATTGAATAGACCCCAAAACAGTGATGAATATATTTGCTAAGAAGAGACCCACCTACACCAGTTCCAAGGTAGGTTTATTATTTTCTAAATAAAATATGACCTTTAAGAAAAACTTTGGAGAGGCGTACCTCTTTTTTTGTGTCACTTTTTTGTGTAAAAGTGTCATATTAAATGCCAAAATAAAATCATATAAATTTTTTCAAAATCAATTCACGAATTCAGTTTGCGGTAAAATATGGTGCTATAAGAAATACTTTAAGTCCCAATTTATTTTAAAAAAATACACTTTTTGGAACGAACATCCTGTAAGATCCATTTGAAATTGATCGAAATTTTGAAATGATCAATAATTATGTTGAAAAAATATTGTTGGGAACATTAAAATTAAAATCAATTAAAATTTAAAATTTAATTAAAATGATCATCTTAAGTATCATTATCATCTTAGGGTGACATCTTAGGATTTTGAAGACTGTTTCTTTTGGTAGAAATGTTTTGTCTAAACGAATATATTATTTTTTTTTTTAAATTTTTTTCTATAAATTTTTTATAAAAATTTCTCTTTAGCTTTTAAAACTAATCCGATAGGTAGTTTTTTGCCAAAACTTTTCACAAAATTACATTTTTTCCGTGTTCTTTCCATTTGGCTTCAAAATTTTTATAAAATATATTTTTCTATATTTTTCTTCAAAACTGATTTGAACCAATTTTCGAAGCACTTTTCCACTTTGCACGAGATTACTTTAAAACACACGCTTTAACCTATCTACTGCTTATTTAGGCTTCGAAAAACTTTGATATCGCTATTTATTTTTAATGTTCCGGGAAAAAAAGAAATCATTGTATTCCAAATCAGGGCTGTATGGCGGATGACCCAACAGTTCGATGTTTAGAGTGCTCAAAAAGTCACTTCCTTGTGCCGATGACGTGGAGGTAACATCTTCGACTGCTGGTTTTCATTATTTCTTCACACACTTAAGTCAAAATAGTAGTTGTATTTCATTCAGAATAGATTGTTTTGAAATCGCGTCGATACTTAAAATACTGAAGAAAAGAAAAATTGAATTAAAATTTTTAAAATTTGTTGTCTTAAAGGGAATTGAAAACTTTTATGGAACCGAAAAGGTATCTTTGGAGCTTGTTCAGATTGTCTATTTGATCTGTCACAGACCTGAATTTCAAAAAACATAATTCAGTAAATTTCAAATAACATCAACATGTTAAGAAAAGTTATTTTAATGGCGAGTTCGATATGTGGGTAGTACCGTGCTTGATGACCAAGCCAGAGGTTCCAGGATCGAATCTTTACCTACCGATGGTCAAGCACTGTAAATTTTTGAAAGTTATTGCCTCATTCTTAATTGAAATAATATATGCATCTATAAAAACAATTTTTTGATGGGACGCTAAGCATAGTTAGGCGAATTGAATGAGGTCAAGGTATAACAATTTTCTCAGGTTTGAATTCTCATGTTTATGCAGTATTGTTTTAGAAATAAATTAAAACATATTTCTCAAAATATACCAAAATTTCAGTATTTTACTAATAAAATTAATTAGTAACTTGGTAATAAAATTACCAAGTATTTTGAAATTGGCTTATTAAAAAAAGTCGAAAAATGGTTCAAAAAGAACAAAAGAAAGGTTTAAAGTATTCAATTTTAATCTGGCATATCAATTATTTCGAATTGGTGCTTTAAAATGCTTTTTTGAATTTTAAAGTCAAATTCACTGCTACAAGACTGCATTTTTTTTTAGTCGGCCTTAAGTCATATCATATGAAATAACATATTCGGCCCTTCTTTAGTTGATTAATTAATTTCTTGATATTCCTAATTGTTGTCTTAATTTCTAAATGGCTTTTCCAAAACAAAAAGATTTTGTCTAGTACTCTCAGAAAAAAACATTTATCTTTTTGCTATCAAAAATTTCTCTATTTTCGATAATAGCAATTTTATTTTCTCTATATCAAATAAAATTTTCTTCAATTAGAATAAACTTTCACATTTTCGAAGAAATATTTCTTCACTTGTGAGAACTGGAAACATTTCATGTCTGTAATAATGATAAGTATTTTTTTTCGCACAAACAAATTCTCATTTGTTGAGAAAAGTTTAGTGAAAATGAAAAATGTTTTCTATATTTTGATAAAAAATTCACTATGCAAAGTATTCTCTTCAATAAAAACAAATATTTTCTCAAAAATAAAGTCTACTTCTCTAAAAACGATATATTTTGATATAGTTCTCTTGTTCAAAGAAGTTTTTTATCATATTCAGGGAATTTTTGGGATTACATTTAGAGAAAAGCAATCTCTAGAGCAGGGATGCCCAGCGCCTAACTCTTTCCACTCTTTGCACTCTTTACAACAACTTCGATGTTTTCATGATTGTTGTAATTCGACGAATTCAGTTTGAAGTTAAATCATTGTTGTTTTTCTTTATTCAACAATTTAACTTGTGCGCTTGGGCACTGTCAGCATGCGTGTTGATGTTTGTATGTCTTTTTGTTGTTTTTCTTGGGTGCTGCCAGCATTCGTGTTGTTGTTTTTAACATGTTCCACTCTTTCCACTCTACAACAACTTCAATATTGTAATGATTGTTGTTATTCGCCGAATTTAGTTTTCAGCTTCACCCTTACTTCTTATTGCTTTATTGTTGAATTTGCGCACATTGAAGGATTCCTGTTGTTGTTTTGTGTGTTTAATTTATATGAACTTTTACGCTGGCGCGGATGTTGATTGTATGCGCGTTGTTGTTTTTATGTGTTTTTGTTGTTGGAAAACATTAGTGTGCCGCGAATCCAATGATTTGTTATTATTGTTGGCTTTTTGTTGTAATTGTTGTAGCACTCTTCAAATAATTTTTCTGGGCATCTCTGCTCTAGAGCAAAGTCTATGCCATTTTTTTTCTAAATATGATGCCTTTTTTATCATATTCCGAGAAACTTTTTTTTCTAAGTGTAGCTACGACAATTTCTAGAGCAATAAAAATATTTGCCAAATTTACTTTGACATTTTTGGAGATAAGAAAACAACTAAAATTTAATTATTTGCCAAAAATTTTCAATTTGCCAAACATATCTTTGCTAAGTATTTCGCTGTTATTGTGCTTTTGCTGTTGCCCAACACTGGAATACTTTAATTTCATTACAGCGCACAAATACTGACGGTTATGGCATTTTAACAAAATCAGATAAAAGGTCAATTAACAACAACTTTTAGCAGCAGCAGCAGTAACATACAAACTAGTAATTGCTACAAAAGAAACAATAACAACAACAATAATAGCAGCTAAAACAAATATAGCCCACACTTGCATTTCAATTAGGTTAGGGCAGCCAAGAATGTCAGTTAGAAGTGTTATTAATAGTTTAATTGTTGCTGTTGTTCTCGTTGTTGTTGCTGTAGTTGTTACATAACCATTGTTGTTGGTTGTTTAATAACCATCGTTGTTGTTGTTGTTGTTGTTGTCGTCGTATAACTACACCTTCATAAAGTTTGCTACAAATTTTCCAAAATTTAATGTCAACTAAAGCAAGCTACTTTAAAGGGTTAAAAGTTAATTAACCTCCAATATGCTGCTCTGAAGTACACACTCACACAAAAAGACACACTCGTACAATCACCTTTATACAAAACCAACGCACACCTTCTTGAATATATACATACTTAAAATACCTTTTAACGACCCTTTATTACGATGTAGCTAGAAAAGTAGGTAGGATATTTTTATTTCTAAAAAGGATTTGTCGGCTCTGCAGGCGTTTTATATAGTAGTCATGTGTGAGTGTCTCTTACTGAAGAAGCATGTTAGTATTTTTGAATATGTGGGCATGTGTGCATGTATGTTTTTTTGGATAAATCCACTTTTATTGCCAACAACCAAGCAACGCACATATATTAATTTTGCATTATATATATATGTATGTACTATATACTATATCCTATATATGTACATATAAAAGTTTGGGTTAACTTTAGCTTGGCACAATTGTTGTTGTTCTTGTTTTTTTCGCCCTTTTTGTCGTTTTACCTTTTTCTTTGCTGCAGCAGTTTGTATGATAAGGTGGCAACGCCGCAATGTAGTGCAGCATTAGCTTAAAGCTCTATACAAAGTAAGAAGTTTCCATAAACTTTGCTAGAAGGCAGGCTGAGGGCAACTTTTAATGAGCCGGCACCTGACTTTATTTTTGGGCACCTAAGTACACACACACATGCATATTTTTGTTATATGATGTTGATGTGTTGGCGTCTGGGATGTCCAAAGGCACTGCTAAGGTGTTGGTCATTCGTTTAAAACATGTATTTTTTCCCCGTGATTTATAAATCATGCTGACCAAGCTATGGAATAGCTTAAAAAAGGGTTCTACAATTAAATAAAAACAAACAAATAAAAAGCTACTGTCGGTCAAAGGTCACCTAACCATAAGATGGATTATTTCAGGCACCATTTCGTTCACTCATGTAGTGCACAAACATTTTTTTTAGTTATAATAATGATAATGGTAATGGTAATGCTGATGGTAATGGTAATGGTAATGCTGATGGTAAGGGTAATGCTGATGGTAATGGTAATGGTAATGGTAATGGTAATGGTAATGGTAATGGTAATGGTAATGGTAATGGTAATGGTAATAATAATGATAATGGTAATGGTAATGGTTATGTTGATAGTAATGGTAATGGTTATGTTAATGGCAATGGTAATTGAAATGGTAATGGTAATGTTGATAGTAATGGTAATGGTAATAGTAATGTTAATGGCAATGGTAATTGTAATGGTAATGGAAATGGTAATTATAATGGTAATGGAAGTGATAGTGATAATGGTATAACCGTAACCATTACCATTACCACTTTCATTACCATTACAATTACCATTGCCATTAACATTACCATTACCATTAGCATTACTATAACCACAACCATCAAAACTCACAATATCATTATCAAAATTATTTCCATTACCATTATCACAAGAATTGCCACTACCACTACCATTACCATAAGCATTACCAGTACCACTTTTATTACCATTATCATTACAATTAGCATTTCCATTACCATTGCCATTTCCACTACCACAAGGATTACCGTTGCTATAACCATAACCATTACCACTTTCGTTATCATTACCATATCCATTACCGTTCCTATTACCATAAACATTACAAGTACCATCACCATTAAAATTACCTGTACCAAAAACATTACCACTACCATCGCTATAACCATAACCATTGCTACAACCATAACCATTACTAATGTCGTTATCATTACCATTACCATTATCATAAGAATAACCATTACCATTACCATTACCATTAACATTACCATTGCCATTACTATCAACATTACCATTAGCATTATCATTACCATTACCATTACCATTACCATTACAGTTACTATTACCATTACCATTACCATTACCATTACCATTACCATTACCATTACCATTACCATTACCATTACCATTACCATTACCATTATAATTACCATTGCCATAACCATTACCATTACCATTACCATTACCATTACCATTACCATTACCATTACCATTATAATTACCATTGCCATAACCATTACCATTACCATTACTATTACCATTACAATTATCATGATCATTACCATTACCATTACCATCACCAGTACCATTACCATTACCATTACCATTCCCGTTACCATTACCATAACCATTACCATTACCATTACCATTACCATTACCATTACCATTACCATTACCATTACCGTTACCATTACCATTACCATTACCATTACCATCACCAGTACCATTTGTAATAGTTTTCCTATAACTCTTAAGAAATTCTCTAAAATTGCACAAAAATCTCCTAAAATTAATTTTTATTTTTATTTTACTGCATAAAAATTTTATTTTTATGTAATTAACTGTAGCTGCTCTTAACTTCGTCAATACCGCCCGCTAATTTTATTTTAATGAATTTAAGTGAAACATCAACATATATTGATTATCGCTGAAAAATATTTTCTTTTTATATAAATATTTATGTTTATAAATCGTATAAATAAACTGTTAAGCTTTGTAGTATTTGAAATTGAATAAATTGTTAAGCGTCATATATTGTTTTTTTTATATTTGCTTAACTACTCAAATCAAAATGGCGGCAATTTTTATTTCCCGCCTCAAAGGTTTGCTTTTTCAAATTATAACACAATAAAAATTAAAAACTAAATAAAACCAATATAAAAAAATAACAGTAAATTATTTAAATATTTGTTTAAATAACATTTTTGCATGTATGTATTTGTGCGGCATACAAGCACAAACATTAACATAAAAACAATAATAGTAATAATAAAACAACAATAAAACCACAATAACTTACAATAAAAATAAATGTACCGAAATACAAATGTTTTCGCCGCCGCATTGCTGCGCTTAAATTGTACAAATATTTGTTAGCATTTTAAATAAAATTTAAACCATCATTTAAATTTTTGGCATGCATAAAAAATTCTTTCGGAAAATTTTCCATGAGTGGAAAATGAACAACAGCAAGACAAAAAAAAACACAGGTGCGCATTCAATAAAAAGAAAAAAATTGCCGTTTAGGGTGTAGCGCGCTTAAAGTTCGTTGCCGCTAATGTTGTTGTTGTTGTTGTTATCCTTGTTGTTATTATTTGAAGTTGTAGCTGCTGGTCGTGATGCTGCCGCTGCTCTTGAAGTGCTACTCTCCAAGCACAGATTTAACTACATTAAAATGTTGCCATATGTGGCGAATCTAAGTGAAAAAATGTGGCCAAGTGTTTCAACGCAAAATTTTACATTCTATACACTAAAGTTTAGAAAAAAAGGTTATACATATGTATAATGTAATGCTCATTAACTTCAACAGCAACAGCAACATTATCAACAACAACAACAGCAACAACAGCAACAACAGCAACAAAAGCAACAATAACAATAATACAAGCAACAAAATTACAGAACAACAGCATCAGCAGCAGCAGTAACAGCAACAACAACAACATACATAAGTAGCATCCAAACGTAGCATAACAACAATAACAACGAACTTTTCACAAGGTATACATTAGGAAATTAAAAAGTTACAGTAATGGCGAAAAAAATTTAAAAAAATATCTTAGAAAATATTGAAAAATTATAGTTTTTTAAAAAACACGTGGTTGCACTCTGAAAAAAATACATATCTTTCTGTGATAAACAATTTCTCTATTTTTGATAATAGCAATTTTCTCTATTTCAAATAAAATTCTCTTTAATTAGAATAAATTTTCACATTTCCCAAGAAATATTTCTTCACTTGTGGGAAATGGAAATATTTCATATCTCTAATAATGATAATTATTTTTCTCACACAAAAATCTTATAATCTTAATTATAGAGAAAAATTTATTGAACATGAAAAATAGTATCAATATTTTGATAAATAATTCACTATGGAAAGTATTTTCTTCGATTAAATTAAATCTTTTTTCAAAAATAAAAAAAGTTTTCTTCTCTAAAAACCATATATTTTTGTAAATTTCTGTTTTTCGTGGAAGCTTGAAATAATTTTTAAGGGAATTTTTAGGATCACTTTTAGAGAAAAGCATTCTTTGGAGCAAAGTCTATATCATTTTCCTCTATATATGATGCCTTTTTTATCATATACCGAGAAAATTTTTTCTGAGTGTGTTATTGAATGTTTTTATTTTAGAATTATAGGTCTTATGCCGTTCCTGAACGCTTAATTGTCTTGATCAGCCATTGTCAAGTTTTCGGCCAGGTGAGAGATTTGAACCCGTATCTGCAGTGGTTCTTTGTCATTAAGGCTGTCAATATTATAATGCAATAAGAGCAAGTTTCAGTCCCGTAACTCCCGGGATCAAACCAAAAAAATCCCGAGATTTTTCATTTATTATTTTATTTAATTCATAAATTAAGTTGTTAGTGATTTTCATAAAAAATAATTCTATAATTCTCTGTGAAGAAAAACATATTTATGTCAAATGCGTGCAATAATGGGTTAAAAATTCAATGATTACAAATCTATAGTCAGATTTCAAAAATACAAAAATTTAACCTTATATGACAGACCAAAAAAGAAAAATTTAATAATAAGAACTAATTTCATGATCACGAAAAAACTTTCTGTATTAAAATTTTAAAAGTTATTATATTTTGTTATATATTGAGTTATAAGGCTAATAATCCTTTTCTTGTCTGATCTCAAATTTTTTAAAATTAACTTAAGCTCATAATCGTCGCGAATGGCAAACAGTTTCATATCAAAATTGCTCGAATCTTATGGACATAAATGTAAATATTTATCTTTACCACTCAAAATATAAAAATACCAATATTAAGATATTTTTCTTGGAACCTTTATGCTTTAAGAAAAACTATTTTAAATCTTGTTTGTTTACAAATTTATAATTTTATGTAAAATTTGTCGAATCATATACCGAAAATTTTCTCGGTATATGATAAAAAAGGCATCATATATAGAGAAAAATGATATAGACTTTGCTCCAAAGAATGCTTTTCTCTAAAAGTGATCCTAAAAATTCCCTTAAAAATTATTTCAAGCTTCCACGAAAAACAGAAATTTACAAAAATATATCGTTTTTAGAGAAGAAGACTTTTTTTATTTTTGAAAAAAGATTTAATTTAATCGAAGAAAATACTTCCTTTAGTGAATTTTTTATCAAAATATTGGAACAATTTTTTATGTTCAATAAATTCGACAAATTTTAAAAGTTATTATATTTTGTTATATATTGAGTTATAAGGCTAATAATCCTTTTCTTGTCTGATCTCAAATTTTTTAAAATTAACTTAAGCTCATAATCGTCGCGAATGGCAAACAGTTTCATATCAAAATTGCTCGAATCTTATGGACATAAATGTAAATATTTATCTTTACCACTCAAAATATAAAAATACCAATATTAAGATATTTTTCTTGGAACCTTTATGCTTTAAGAAAAACTATTTTAAATCTTGTTTGTTTACAAATTTATAATTTTATGTAAAATTTGTCGAATCGAAGTGCGTCATATTGTATAAATCATTTTAAATTTCTGTATTCGTAAGGTGTGAGATTCGTAAGGTGTGACCAATAAAATAGCTTTTATGATGAACAGCTTAACTCTATAATTGCCCAAAAACTTCCGCCAGGAAAAGGAGTAAAAAAAATTTTTAATTATTTCCAACTTACTTTAGATTATATATTACGTTTTAAATAAATGTCGATTTTAAAAATATTTTAAGTAACTGAACTATCTTATTAACGCTAATCTACTCATAAAACTCAAATTTAATTTTTCAATTCTTCTAATTTTATGTTTGAATGGTCGAAATTAGATTTTATTATATTTTAATAAAAATTAAATAACTTTTTTAAAAAATGGTGACAAAAAAATTACTGTTGTTTTTCTTAATAAGAGCAAAAATAAGATTTTCCACCATTTCAAAGATATGGAATACAAAAAATCAACTATATATAAGACAGTTCAACTATATAGAAATAAAAAGAAAATAGAAAGAAAAACGGGTTGCAGCAAAGTTCGAGCTCAGCTTAAAGTCGATACAGTGGATCAAACTGCAAAATCTTACCGGTAGTTGGGAAGAAAATATGATGTGGACAAAGATAATGTGAAAAATATTGGAAATCTATGGACGTACAAATTAAAAAAAGACAAAGCAAGCCAGCAGTTATGGACAAGCAAATACAAATTACAAAATCTAGGCTGAGAGCGCATCTTATGCCATGTTCACACAGAGAGTTTAGTTTGCGTTTCGTTTGAGTTTAAATGCAGCTGTTCACACAGAGATGCGTTGGCAGAATTGAGTTTACGGTGGATTGAAATGATCGCCAATTTTTGGAATTTCGCTCAAAACTCAGCTTTTACGGCCCATACTGACTGACTGATGAGAAATCCTCATCTTCTAAACTTTCCCAAGTTCTTTTATTTGTTTTTTGGGCTATTTTTGTTAAAAATAAAATACAAATAGAAACTTGCACAATTGAGAATCAGCTGTTGTTGGCATTTTTTATCGTTCAATCGAATCGAACACAGCTAAAATCTAACTGAACGAATGTTTTTATCAAACACTAGCATACTTTTAGGCATGCATCAAATTGAGTTTTGGTAAACGTAGAAAACAAGTTGAGTTTAGTTGCGTTTTCTCCTGCAAAATTGTACTGGAAACGCCAGCGTTTAAATTGAGTTTAAGGGCAAAACGCAACTTTCTACTGGAAACGCAAACTAAAATCTCTGTGTGAACATGGCATTACTTGTTTGTGATAAATGATGAGAGTTATTGCACTGTGGAAGGTTACGAATGGCAGCCAAAAAATTATTTCGAGTCTTACAATCACAAAGCACGAGACAAAGTCAAATATATATAATACAAAGTTTACAGTAAAAGTTTTATTGTGGTTGGCAATTAGCGAGCGTAGAATCAGTGAACCAATTTTTTTCAAAGAGCAGTCTCTGCTCAAAATTATATAGAAAAATATATGCCTGCACTGCAAAATCTCAAACAAAAATTTCATTGATTAAGCATCGTCGCATTATGCAAAGGCAAACTTATAGAATTTGAAGAAACGTGGTATTGAATTTGTACCCAAGGCTTATAACCCACCAAATGTTCCACAACTGCGACCAACTGGAACTTTTTGAAAGAATTTGAAGAGAAGTGTGTACAGCAAGGAATATTCAGCAAAAAAAAAAATACAGGCTGTCTAATAAATGAAATCAGAAAGGAGCGCAGGAAAATTGACACAAGTGGAATTTAGAAATCGATGAGAACACTGTCTCCAAAAATACGAAAAGTGAATGTAACGGAGTAAATAAGTTTTTTATGAATTTTTAATGAAAATAACTATGAAAAGTAAAAAATAAGTTAATTTTGGAACCTTTTTTTTTCTCAAACCAATATCTATGTTACATAAGAACATGATTATTTTATGTAAAATATTTTTTAGCATTTATAAAAAATTGTATCTTTTGTTCTCTACTTTTCATTAAGAAAAGTGGTCAAAGTATTACAAATTATACATTAAAATACTTGTTTTGCTACTTGCATTTATCACTACAAAAGTAACAAGATTTCTCGCCATCACTGTCTGCACTTGAGTAGCTTACGTGTTGTTAGTTTTTATGCGAATTTTTTTTTTTACAGCTTTTTCACACTCGACTTGGTCGCAATGAAAGCTCAGTAAATTTCAGTAAAATGCAGAAACTAAACTTTATTCAAGACGACTTTGCAGAAAATGAATGAATGCATTGTTATTGCAAACAATTAAATCATGATGGGGAAAAAGTGGAAAATGGTAATAAGAGGAGAATTGAAGGTAAACAAAATATTTCGTATTAAAATTGAATTTAAAATAAAATTTTAAAAGTTCATAATTTTACTCAACAATTAAGTTTAGTATAATAAGATTATAAGATATAAGATATAAGATAAGTATTATAAGATATTTAAAAAAAAAAACAAAATAATTGTGAGTGGTAGTAGTGAAACGCAAGCTGTGTGTGTGCAGCCAGCATTAAAGCAACAAATCAAATTCGAATAAACAGTAACAACGACCACCACAACAACGTTGAATAGCAGCAGCAGGAGCTGCGCAAGAAACCGCAATAAAATGCAAGCAAAATAAACGTGAATCCTTGCGAGTCGCTTTTGATAAATCGGCGAAGTTGTCGCTGCGAATAACGAGCAACATAAGCGACATGACAACAACTACAACACGCTGACATTCTTCGTTTGTTTGGCGCGATGTTTTCAGGCAATTGTTTGCAGCGCCTGGCGCGCACCAAAAAAAAAAAAAAAGAATGCACACCAAATAAAAGACATGCAACAAAAATATGGGGAAAAAAATGTTCCCCAACAAAACTAAGAAATGTGGCTAAAGCCACAAAAATTGAAAGAATGCCAAGCGTAGCACTGAAAAATATGTGCACAAAAACTGTAGCAAATAAAAAGCATAGCAAACAACACAAAGAAACAGCAACAACAACTAACTAACAACAACAAATGGCACGCACGGGAAACATTATGCGCCGCCATTTTGCATGTCCTTGCGGAAAACACATTTGCGCGTAATTCAAAAAAGTCATCGCATTTTCAAGGGTGGAGCTTGGGGGGAGTTAGAGTAGTTTGTATAAGGCGTCGAGCTGCAAAGTATTGCGTTGACAGTAGAAGAAAAAAAAATTGTCGTTTTAGTTGCGTGCAAATTTTGTGTTGTGGCGAAATTTTTGTGCCGCAGGACAGCTCAAGAATGTTGCTGCAAATTTGAGTTCTACGCTATCGAAGATTACAAGCATGCATGAGGTACTGCATTAAATATATGTAAGCATGTAGTTTGTGAGATATTGAGAATTAATGCATCGAACCAAAAAAGTACAAAATACTTATGAATTTTTACATGATCTCCATGAATCGCATTCATGAATTCTGCCCCAGTAATAAATTACATGAGTCACATGAACCATTCATGATATCAATGTACAAAATGCACAAGAGAAAAACACGAAACACGAAAAACATGAATATTTCATAAGCCTAGTGCTTAAAGTTCATAACGTGTGTGTACAAGATTCATAAACCAACGAAAAAATTTCATAAATTCCATGAAAAAAATGTAAGGGGAACATGAATCATTCCAAGTTTTTGTGAATAAAAATCATAAATTCGTGTACAAATACGAGGAGAACAAGAATAGTTCATGAGATAGTGATCAAGTTGTCGGTCGTCATACTAAAAAAGGAAGGCTTTCTAGAGCTGGGCAAATGCTTGGGATTGCTCTAGGATGGCGAGTTTCAACACACTATTAGGAATACCATCTGGTGTCATCCCAGGTGCCGTTTTGTTTTTCGCGGCCTTCGCAACTGTCACCACGTTATCTGCTGAAGGTCTTCGTTTGCTTGGTGAGTCGAAATCGCTGGTTGTGGCAGAAAGAGAGTTCTTACTACGATGCCAAGTAGGTGTAGGTCCGTAGAAGTGAGCAGAATGAACGCCTTTAGCTTTTTTGTTACCAGTTTGTTGGGGGTTCCCCACGGGCTAACTTCTACCTCATCACATAGCTGCAGGAAGCTATTAAGATTGCTCTTAGTTATAACTGTTTTCAAAACTTTTTTGGATACATGGTAGGATTCATGGAGAACTTCGAATCTGTTGGTACCTTTAGCACGGTGATATCTTCCTAAAGCTTAAAGGCTTTCCCTGCTTCCATGTTTGGTCTTCGAAGAAGCTTGCACGCATCGCCAGCTCTTCTGATTTGTTCTGTGGCTTGTCTTACCATATCGGTTCTTTTGCTGTGAACAGTGCCACGTCTAGTGATGTGAGCGTCTCGAGAAGTACGAAATCCCTTTGGTTTGTACTGTGACTGACCCATTCTACAGCAGAAATGTTAAAGCTGTCTGCTATAAGAACTGGATAAGTTCCCTGTTCTTCAACTGTATCATCTATGGTCTCTCCAAACCTGTCAATGCACCAACTTGGGACAAGGTAGCAGCTCAAAACCGTTTGCAAATGTAAAGGATGTTCCAATAGTAGGTGTGGTACTTTGTTATCGATTAAAATCTTCATTATCAATCCTTGTCTGTCATATTCTCACGCAGTGCTGAGAATATTGCTGCCGTAAGTGTCCCCCGAGTCTCGAGTTCCCCGAAATGTATCCGTTCGCAAGTCCATTTCCGTGACCTCCATGCATCGAATTTTGGACTCGAAGTTACATCCATATAAAGTTCAATTGACGCAGCAGCTGTTGCTTCGTGATCAAGCACAACACCATATATTCGCGGATTGTGCCCTGCAAATGATTGCTGAAGATGATAATTTTATCCAAAAATCAACTTCTCGGACAAGGCTCATTTTCACCTCAGCGGCTATGTTAACAAGCAAAACTTCCATATCTGGAACTCGGAAAATACACAAGTGATCGTGGAGAAGCCAATGCATCCATTGCGGGCTAATGTTTGGTGCATTTTATGGGTCGGAGACATCATCGGGCCTTTTATTTGCGCAGATTAGGATGGAAACACTTAAAATGTCAAGTCTAAGCGGTACCACACTATGTTGGAGGACTATTTTGTGCCGAAAATTTAAGTTTAGGGTCTGAACGGTATGTGGTTTCCACAGCGCTATACCTATACCAATTTAATTGCAATTTCCCGAACCGTGTTATGTCTCGTTATGGTGATGTGAACTGGTAGCCCAGATCATGCAATTTGAGGCCGTTAGATTCTACGTAAATGATGCGAAGAAAATTTCAGACCTGAAAAGCAATATTACACCGGTGGTTCGGGCCACTCCGGAAGCCATACTGCAAAGTATCAACAAAAATATTGTAGAAAGAGTAGAAATATGGTAGAATCTACGGAATATCCGCGATTAATTTTCACACAAAATCATATTGTGTGTTCTTTCAAACGAAATTAAATATTCGTTCCGTTAAAAAAATACTACAATTCCGAACCGTTTGCGTTATATTCAAAATCAAACTACCACACGTCTTAATGGAACACCCTTTACGAAGATGTATCCGGAAAGTATCTCTACCGACCGACCATATCACAGCTTTTCCAGTGATGTAGGCAGCCTTAACTCTTGAGTTATCGGTGCTGATGTTTCTGAACGTTTAGGTCTTGCAACGCATGGCAGTTGTTAAATTGCAACTGTAGGTATTTCATCTTCGCTTTGGTTTGGTGCTGCTTTAAAGGACGGACATCTGTCCCTTTCGAGTCGCCAAAATGCTTTTGGATAGCGTTGCGAATGTCTTCAGAAGTTGTCACCTCATCAAGCACTTAAATCTCGACCTGTGTCTCTTCCGTGAGAGACTTCTTCACGGTTTGGCCTTTGAACACCATATCGAACTCCTCTTTCAGCTGCTGAGTAGAATGGGTTGTGGACCGCTTACGTTGAATAAGTACTTCACCCTTTTTCAGTACATCTAAGTCTAGAGACGTTTTTATCGAACCCTTCGAGATCCTTATCTTCATCTTCCTGATAATTTCGCTGCATGGAACTCATCTGCTTTAGCTACAACAATTGGGTGATTTGGGGTGATTTTTTTTTTTGGGTTTTACCGTTTTACTTATGACCTTTATCCAAGACTCGATCTTATGCTTTGCCGACGGAATTTCAGGTTGCATGAACGGCTTTTTGCTAGAGCCGCTGTTGAATTCACTTGCTCTTTTAGGAATGGCCTTTGAGACTTTCTAGGAACTTAGATCAGTCTAGGAGTCTTTGGGTAATTGCGTAGAGGAACTGAGCAAGTGCTTTTAGTTTTTGCAGTGTCTGTTTGAACTTCGAATGAGAGGTCGACACAAGTCAGATTTGCTAGGTTTATAAGCCTTTTGATGGAAGACAAGGAGGGGCGATCTTCACATGACAACGTGTCTGATTTCATCAACTTGGCGAGGCTAGCATTATCCATGTCGAAATCATCTCAAGTCGACTCAAAACTACCAAGTGGTGTCTCCTGGAAATGGTATAAACTTGGTGTCTCCTTTAGACTATAAACTTGAGGGGTATCTGCAAGACCTTAAACATGGAATGTGCGTAGGGTTTGGGTCCCAACCACATTACTATTTCCCAATGAAAACTAAGACAGCCTCGGATATGAACCCCTACGACGTTGACGACCAACGCAAAGAATTAGTCTTTTGATTTCGTACTGAACGTTGTTTTTGCTCTTCACACAATCTGCCAGGCCTTGGATAAGTGACTTCACTTTATCCAGCTTTTGATGACCGGCGCTTGGTGCTGCTTGGGTGATTTAATCACCGACCATCTCCATTGTGGCTCTGTCCCTGCAAACATTTGAAAGTCAATTAGAAAATTAGACAATTTGGTGACGCGCTAGCGATTCGCCTAAGGAATCCATGAAAGATGAATCGCTTTTTGATCGCCGAAGCGATGAATGCACTTTAAAAGTGATGATTTGGTCACTTGACATGTCTTTTCAGCAAATCACTTTTACCCCTTCTGCCTATTCGTGAGCGAATTCCTAGCGAATTGCTTAATACTCTTTTCGGTGATTCTTGGCGAATCTTCCCGGCGAATCGCTTAAGACTACTCTCGGCGAATCGTTCGCGGCTCATCCCAGCGAATCGCCAAAGCCTCATCTCGGCGATTGGTAGGGCGAATATTCCTCGTCTCCTCGGCAAATCGCTTTTATGGCCCCAGCTGCTTACATTCGGCGATACCCGGAAGACTCTCAGAAGAGCTCGCCGGCGATTTTTTCATCTTTCAAGCGATTTGCTGGAGATTCTCAGGCGATTCAAAATGTTTGCAGGGGTGTAAGTGTCACTGGTTGTGCCTTTCATTGGCAATCGCTGGATTCTTGACTAATATTAAATGGGTTCCCAATGGGATCGCTTTCGCTCGTAGCTCTTAGTTGTACGGAGGCCAAAATACTAGTTGTGACCTTCAGAATCCTTATCCTGGCCGTGGGAGTTCCCTCGAGTGGATTGCCTGGACCTGGATAAATAATGTTAGTACCGGACATTAAACTGTGGTTATGGTTAATTTTCAGGGTGACCTTCCCATATCATTTTAAACGTACGGACATGTTTTTAAAGACTATCGACCGCTACGACACAGACGCAGACCAGGGAGCCGCCCATTCTGCGATAGACGATTCGAGGTTTGCTTAAATGGGACCTTTGGGGTTGTTAGGACCGAAGGATCTCTAAATTTTGTATCCGCACTTGCGGTAGTATGGTTATGGTTATGTTATGGTTGTGACTATGGTTATGGATATGATGTTAGTTATGATTATGGCTATGGTTATGGTTATGGTTATGGTTATGGTTATGGTTATGGTTATGGTTATGGTTATGGTTATGGTTATGGTTATGGTTATGGTTATGGTTATGGTTATGGTTATGGTTATGGTTATGGTTATGGTTATGGTTATGGTTATGGTTATGGTTATGGTTATGGTTATGGTTATGGTTATGGTTATGGTTATGGTTATGGTTATGGTTATGGTTATGGTTATGGTTATGGTTATGGTTATGGTTATGGTTATGGTTATGGTTATGGTTATGGTTATGGTTATGGTTATGGTTATGGTTATGGTTATGGTTATGGTTATGGTTATGGTTATGGTTATGGTTATGGTTATGGTTATGGTTATGGTTATGGTTATGGTTATGGTTATGGTTATGGTTATGGTTATGGTTATGGTTATGGTTATGGTTATGGTTATGGTTATGGTTATGGTTATGGTTATGGTTATGGTAATGGTTATGGTTATGGTTATAGTTATGGTTATGGTTAATGTTATGGTCATGGTTATGGTTGGTTCTACAGTTCTTTCTTCTTTGAACTAAGCTTATTTTAAAACATGTATGTATAAATTATTTTTCACGTAAACTCATCCTTCTTGAGCATTCAGGTAACTCTTTCTTCTTTGTCGCTTTCTCTTTGTGCACTCTATGCAGGTACGAGTAGAAAGCAGGTTTCATTCGTATCTGTGTCAATGCGTAGATTTTTCTTTGTTTTTTATAAAGTTGCTTTCCACTAACTTAAGCGTAGGTGTCAACGTCTAACTGGTTTCTACAAAGTTGCTTATCTTTAAATGTTTGTCTACGTTGAGTTAGATGTTTTCTTTTAACTAGCGTTTGTTTGCAGTTTCTATCAAAATCAAAATTTTCTTAAGAGGTGATTGTCCTCATTAAAATATCTACGTGTATCTATTTTCACTCTTCAATCTGTTCTCTAAAGAATTCTTGTCAAACCGTGATGTAAGAAAACATTTTGTCTTGGCAAGTTGATATCAAAAATTTTTATGAACCCATCTTCAGTGCATCAGCTCATGTGACTGTATCTATTAATTGTTGTTGCACTTATAGAATACCAGAACTCGATGGCATAAGTGAGCCAGGGTTGCCAGAAATAATGTCTAAATCGTTCTTTTATATATAAGAAGTACCAAAAGCAACTAAGATGTCTTTAAGTATAACTTTCTTCTGCAAAAATTGTCAGCATCATACCATCATCCAGAAATCTTACACGGTTTATTGTTGAAAAATGCTGTTGAACTTAATTATGTTGGCAACTAAACATTTTTTTTTCAAATTCAATCAGAAATTTTTTATTTTGATTTGTTTTATGTTGCCAAATACTATATCCAGACAGCCTCTAGGTCTTTTAGGTTTCAATGATACTGAATTTGGTAACATTTTTAAAAGATAATTGTTTTTAATTTTGTCTTAGATTTCAGCTCTATTTATATACTGCTATTTTTTGGCCCAAAAAAAGCTACCTTTGCAAACAAGTGAAAATTAATTTTCTCTTATTTTTCTATTTGACTTTAGCGCAACTCTATTGCTGTTAATTAAGTAAACACGAAAAAATACTCGAACCGTTTTGAACTTTGTACTATTCCGGTGACACAAACACACATACATATATAAACACTTTCGTTGGCATTTTAAAATTAATACCAACAAGTTCGATAAATGGCTAAAATTAAGCGCTGGACAACACAACATTTGTACGTTCTTTTAACGCAGGCACAGCGAGGCCATTTGGCCTGGACTGTGCCAGTATATATTCAGTGAAAAGTGCTGAAAGTGTAATTGCTGGATCGGGGCAATATTTGTATTTGTGTTGCTCGTTGTTGGTGTATTGGTTGGTTTTTTTTCTGCAGTGATTTCGTGTGACAGTGTGGAATGAGTGAAATTGGCAAGTCTAAAAAAACAGCGCCATGGAGTGCAATTTATTGTACCCCAACCCCCCAACCCACTCTCAAACCAACCACATTTCAGCAATATTCGCTGCAGCTTAGCTTCAAGGCTCGCGCACACACACACACACACACATTGCTCGCATACGTTACGATTTAGATTTGAAATTGCGAATTTTGCGCGCTTTTGTAAATGTTTGCACGTGCGTTTAAATATGTGTCAGTGTGAGTGTGGCTTAGTGTGTTTAGGTGTGTGCGTGTATTTGTTTGTTTTTGGCGCTTAATAGCGGTTTTATTTACATTGTTTATTTATTGTTGCTGCTCTAATTGTTACTGCAATCGTTGTTGCAAATGATGCTAACATTTTCAATTCTTAATTGCATACTTTGTGGCGCCATTAGTTGTTGGGCAACGCTGTTTAGTTGTTTAGCTTTGTGCTAGTTATTGTGTTTGTTGTTGTTGTTGTTGTTTCGTTATTTTCACTATAATTTGTTGCCATCAAAGCTGCGAACAACGATCGAGTGAATGAATGGAAGGAGAGAAGGGAGTCGGGTTGGAGCTGCCATATAATCGATGCAGGATTTTGAAGTAGCTAAGAGCGCATTAAATTTCCATTGCAGATGGGTTTTTGAGAAAATATAGAAGTACCCTTCATACCCCCGTTGCCTATTCAAATATTGTGGTTTGTTAATATCAAGACCACTTTTAAAAATGCTATTAAAACAAACACAAAATAAATAAAAAATTGTAAAATATGAGCTGTTTTGATAAAGAATATGAATTTGAAAATATTCAATATTGAAATTCAAAAAGATGACACCCATATGGCTGACACGAAATCTTAATATATAAATGGCAAGCGTCCTGCTCCGTGCTCTATATCGCTCAAACTGTTATAGAAGTTATTGCTATGTATAGGCTGAACATGTTAGCCTGGACGAGAACCTTTTTTGCTGTTACAGTGCTTTTTATATGAAAAAATTGTTAGCTTAAAAGTATGCACACATAATTTATTTTATATATAACAGTAAGGACACATTGACTGGAACAAAATAACATTTGAGGTGAATGCAGAATGTCATATCGTCTGCTACTTAATTATTTTAAAAACGACCCGTCGTGTGACGGGTACTAGAACTTAATAAAATACTATCCGTTCACAAATTTTTAATTTCGGTTTTTGAATCGTTAATTAAGAATCTGAAAACAAACAACAAAGCCAAGAAAGCAGCAGGCACAGAATAAGCAGCTGATGATTGATTTTCTTATATAAACACATGCATTTTTCTGCTTATATTTTACTATTTTGTGACTTTAATATGCTAGTGACAAAATCCAAAATAAGATATTCATTCAGCGCAGGATATATCTGATATTTTAGTATATATATTATCTTTGAACGATGAGTATTAAAGGCTGTAGGTATACACTAAAGTATTCGTCAAAAAAGTTTCATGGCCTTGAAAAAGTCTGTTAAAACGACCCCACACAAACCGCGCTGTAAGACGTAATTCTACGTCAAAACATTCCGTTTCAGTAGTAACCTTTCTATTTTGCCTTTTTGGTCTGATTGTTTTGTCCATTTTGCACATTTTTTTTTTTGTTTAATGGCCTTCTTGTCGAGACCAAAACAGAAAAAGTTAAAAGTAAGAATGATATATAAAGCAAGCAACGAGAACAATATAAAATGTTAAATGTCTTCGATCATTTCGTTAAGTTTGACAATTTGAGTCCATTGATTGAGTTGAAAATAGGTTCATTCACCTCTTGAGCTAAAATAGAGCACCTAGTATACTTTTAATATATAATATGGAAAGGAAATTTCATGAAATATTTAATTTTACAATTTGAAATATTTTGGATTCGGGGAAAAAATTTATTTATGAAGAAATCTCAAAAATTAGGACTTATACACTCTCAAAAAAAAATTGTTAATTTTAACAAGAAAACGACAATAATATTGGTTAAAATAGCATTAACAATAGCAATTGTTGAATTTTGGTTAGAAGTAACAATCGAAATTGTACAATATTTGTAAATACTTTTGATGGCAGACTTGTCATTTATGAATGTAAAAATGTCAAAACATATTGTCAAAAATGTTTAAACGTTTTTTTTCTTCCTATAGGAAGAAAATAAAGAAACATTAACATTTTTTTTTGATCTGAGTGTAACGGTGTTTTATCATATGTTAATATGTGCTTCAAAAGTGAATTTGGATAACAATTTCTGGATTCAGAGGAATACAGAGGAAAAATACAGAGAATTTCAGTATTTTTGCTCAAAACTCAATCCCTAGACTTTCCACAAGCATACTACAATTCTGTAAATTTTTTGAATTTTCTACTGACTTCATTTTAATTTCGCTACAGAATTATCTGAGATATCAGATAGATTTAATGTTTTTTTTCTTCGATTGAAAAAGATTTTCGGCATCTTCCTGCTTAAGCCATTCTCAAAAAACTCTACTTTTGGCGGGGGGTATGGGTACTTTCAAAAAATATAGTTGTTGAACCACGTAATATTTCTAGAAAATAAAGTAGACTAACACAGCTAACAAAAAACAAAAATTCAGCGCGGATACAAGAGGTACACGAAAGTTTTGCTCCACGAAATATCAAAAGACATCGTTTATAATTATGCAAAATATACTAATTTTAAAAAGAGCCAAATAAAAAAACAATATTTATTTGCTTTCAATTTTGCCAAAATTAAAAAGTACTGGCCAACAACGAAAATAGCTAATGATTGATTTTTTTATATGAAAATGTAAATTTTTCTTTTTATATTTTGCTATTTTGAGACTTTCATATAATAGTGGCAAAATGTAAAATTAGATTTTCGTTAAGCTCATGATATATCTGATATTTGAGCATATATATTATCTCTGAACGATGAGTACTAAAGGCTGTAGGTATACCCTAAAGTATTACACAAAAACGTTGCATGCCCTTGAAAAAATTTGCAAAAACGACCCCAAACAAACCGCGCTGTAAGACGTAATTCTACTTCAAAAAAGTATTAACTCCTCAGTAACATATTCGATACCTCAATAAAGTATAAATATTACAGATTCTTAAAATAATAACCATAAGTGAACTAATTGAAGAAGTGAAAAGATATTTTCTCAACAAGAACAGAAGCACAAAGCAATTATAACATGGAAAATCCCGATACCACGTGTAAAAGATTGCTCAGGAAGCTGACGTATGCGTAAAAACCATAGGAAGAACCATAAAACGATAAAAAAAGGTTGCCCCTTTATCAAGAAAAAAGCGGTCCAGTGACCCCAGGGGTGGCTCAGAAAGGTAAGCGGCTGTTTTGGAGAATCCAGGCACTGTGGTACGCAATGCAGCGGTAACAACGAAATCAACTGTTCAACGCATTGTAAATTTTTACAACCTGAGAGTAATAAAGTGCATAAAGTATCTGATAGTTCAGAAAAAAAGACACCGATGCTCAGAAGAGGGCTCGAAAACTACAATGCTAGTGTTTGACCAAATATGACTGTGTGATTATGGGCTATGAAATGTACTGCAAAACGGATTCAAAGCAGTTATCTGGACATGAATATTATACTGCAGTTGAAATTGATGGAGTATCCTCAAAATTTACAACACAAAAACTATGAAATTCCGAAAGATACATGGTTTGGCAAGCCATTTAGAAATGTAGCCTTTGCAGTAAGAAATTTTGCAACAGATCGCACCGTCAATACCGAAATTTACATCAGAGAGTCTGGAGTGGTGTTCACCACCAATGTTCAGTACTATTTTCACCAGACCTAACACTAGTTTACTACTCCCATGGTACGATTGTCTGATATCAAGCCAGCAATGTCAACGTGGTACCAAGAGTTCAAATCCTCCAAATTGCCCCGAAACTTCGTTATATATACATGATGGCCGAAAGTAAACGATAGCGATCGAAAAGAAGAAAAGTCACAGGACCCTAACGTTTGAGAAAATAAGTGTTTGTTGAGCAGGAAATTTTATAGGCCATACAAAGATTCTAAAAACCTATTAAATAAAACACAGATTTTATGACAAAATATTGTTTTAGTTTTCAATAAGTCCTCTTTGGCTTCCACTTGGCTAACACTTGCTCCAACGTTTCTCAAATTTTTTTTTATTCCATAGCTATTTGTTTTTAAGATGATTTCAGCATTTGAGTTAAATCTCTTACCGCCGAGCCATTTCTTTAAGTTTGGAAACTAAAAATATTCACTCAAGGCTTAATCCGGAGCATAGGGTGGATTAGGGAGTAAATCGTAGTCCAATTCATGAAATTTCACCATGAAAACTGCACATTTCTGCTCCTCTTGCATTATCCTTGTAGAAAATAACCTTTTCCTTGGAGATTTGGCGGTCATTTTTTCTTCAAATCATCGTTAAATCGGTCTAATAAGTTGGCATAATATTTTCCATTTGGTGTTCCCTTTTGAAGATAGCCAATGTGGATTATATCGCTTGCACCCCAAAAATCAGTTGCCATGACTATATTGGCTGACCTTGGCCTTCTTCGATGCCGATTCGCCCGGTGAAACTGGGTTTGTTCTGATTTAATTGCTGTTGTTTCTTTTTCTCATCTGTTTTCGTCACCAAATTAGAATTAAATTGAATCCACGTCGGGCAACAATGTCGTCGCGATTGTCTCCAAAAGTTCGTCCCATTTTATTTTACGTAAAATACATGTAAGATAAAAGTGACGTTTGACACTCGTTGCCCGTTGTCGTCATTGTGGATGGGCTAATATGCAGTTTTACATGGAAGTTATAATGTTTGTGGGAATTTTGAGGTATTTTTTGAATGACTGTGGGAATTTTTTAATTGCTGTGGTGTTTTTTAATGAAAAAAGTGCCGTAGGAATTTTTGTGGTAATTTTTTAATATGCTTATGGGAAAAATGTATTTTCTGTGGGAATATAGGTTGGCAGCTATGCCCGCAACCCATTCAAAATGCATGTTTTTGACTACTCAGAAAATGTCAACACATAATCAAACATATAATCCATCCTTGTCTAACACACGCACTTCATAATATTGTCGTTGTAAGAACATCTGATGTTCGTGGCAACCATTTCCCCTGACAAAGTTTCTCAGGGCAGAAAAAAATCAATTTTTTACCTTTTCTGAGTGCGACATTTTAAGAAACGACCACAAAATTTACTCAAGGCGACATTTTTTGGAAGAAACGAAATAAAGGCGTTTTCGTTGGTTGGATCGATGGATTTTCGGCAAAAAAAAAATGCTTGATGAACACACGAAATTCACTTTTTCCAATTTTCTCCACAATACACGCGATCGTCTGCTATCAGTGCCTGACAAGCGCATATGACGTAGCTAGTTCAAAATTTGACAGGAATCAACTGACAGATGATTGTTGACAGTAACAGTGTTGCGCTTCCACTTAAGAGGTGGGAAATTCAAAAAGTCATAGACTTATTGACCCTACCTCGTAAATTCTGCTCAGGCTAACCAGATGCAGACTCTGCGAGGAGTAGGAAGAGACTCTAGAATACATTCTCTATGAACTTCCAACCAACTATAAGCCCAGATCTTTCTTTTTTGGTGCGGCATTTCTGGTAGCATCCGAAAAAGCCTACATATGGAAAATTAATAAAAACTATTGCGGTTCACATAGGCCAAATTAAACATAAAGATCTTTTGATAAAAATTTGTTGTTATTAATTTTTTGAAAAACTTTAATAAGCAAAAAAATGTCATTCAATTAGTTTTAAGTGCTGCCGTTTAAGAAAAACTATTTATAAGCTTCCTTTTTGTTGTACACTGCTTAATTGGTCCTTGGTGCAGTGTGACCTACACAGCGTAATGCCGTTTTTAAGCGGATTTTCTTTTTGTGAGTTCTGCTCTTTCTTCAGTTTTTCTCGTCGACGAGCTGCAAAAAGTGCTGCTTATATTGTTGCGGTTTCAACCGGATGGCTCTTGATTTCTTGCCATTCTGGCGCATTGGCGAATCCTGCTGCTGCATGATGCTATTTACGTCGCTTGGCTTAAGCAACAATGTTGCCATCATTGTTGTGCTCAGGCATTGTCGTTGTCGTCAGCATCAGCATCATCGTTATCGTCAGCGTCATCGTCATCCTCAACGCTGTTGTGCTTGACTGCGTTTTGTTGCTTTGTTGTGTTCTCAAGTTGACCGAACGTACGGCGGCGACTGTTGAACCGAAAATCCTTGCAAAATGCTACCAACTTGAACGTCATGCTTGTTTGTTTGTTTGTTGTTTCTTTGGAGGCTCCATTGTTGCGCTCCAGCGGCCAAATTAAAATATCATCATTTTCAACGAATTTTCAGTTTAATTAATTCGGTACCGGTTGGCGCTATTTGGTGTGCCTCTTTTGTTTTATTTTTGCTGGCACAGTTTTTTGCCCGCCTTTTTTAAGCACTTTTTGTGGGACTACAATATTTTTTTTTCGTTTTGTTGGCTATGGTTTGCTTTCTGCTGGACCGTTAATTGTTTTTTGCATTGGTTTTGGCCAAAATGCTGAAAATCCACTCGTTAACAAGGCAAATAGTTGTGTAGTGCTGCGCGCGGGTTGCCGCCTACAGTGATTTTTTTAATTTTATTTTAGTTTTATTTAATGTTTAATTTTAACCTTTTTGTTGTTATTGTGATTTTATTTTGTAGCCATTGAAAGCTATACAAAAATGTTAATAAAATTTTCTCTTCGCTTTTAATTTTCATTTAAATAAAAGCGCAAAAATATTTTTTATTCCAATGAAAAAATGGCTACAAAACAATACAAAAAAAAAAAAAAAAAATTAAACACAAACAAAAACAACAATAAAATTCCACTACAATACGCAGCATCTGAATTATGTTTATGTCAGTTGATAATGTCGATTCGTACTTCAAAATTCCACCAGCGTCATTAATACGATTACGTTTATGTATCCGATTTCGTTGCTGCTGCAGCGCATCAAATTGAATTGTATTGAATTTTTATGCATCGTTCTCTTTTGGTTGGCAACACTGTTATTTGCGGTTGCGGTTGTCGCATTCTACAGAAAATTGCAAAATATGCAGTGCACTTTTCTCTCGTTTTAAATGCCAATTTGGCAAAAAAAAAAAACAAAAAATGGCAACGCTATGGCGCACACACAGCACTCGGTGGTTAAACATTCAACATTATGTGGCTGTGATTTTATTCATGTTATTATTTGTTTCACAATAAAAAATCAATGCATTTTAATTAATGCTGAAAACATCGCAACCTATAACCGTCAGAATGATTATGACACATATAGAAAAAACTTAACTTGAGCAATCCAAATGCTATAAAATACGTTATCTACTCGGCAGAATATAAAGGTTAACTTATCGGATAAGATAGTGCAAAAATTTATTAACCTATATTAACTAAATAACTTCATGACGATGAAAGACTTCAATATTAGTGAGCTAAAATTTTGTATTTAATTCTAATTCTGATTCTGTTTACATAGAAATAAATAAAGCTTTAAAAGCAATAATAATCATTATTAAATTTACTTCAATTTGTTTCTATTATAACTAGATTGCACATGAATTACCGAATTACGATCACTCACATGTACATTGTTACTTGAAGTACTTGAACTAATAATCTACCTGAAAATACTTCCTGTGCGGTTACTATTGTACGATGCAGCAGCCCTGAATAGCCTTTCAGACAACCTCACAAGTGACATAGTGTTGTCTCCTTCACTCTGGCTAAGTCGCTTGCGCAAGAATGCAATTTTTCTCATAAAAAACAATGCATGAGAAAAATTTGAAAAAAACGGTCAGTGCATTAGTATTTAACAGAAAAGAGAGTTGTGAGAGTTACTACAAAAGAGAGAGTGAGTTCGAGAGCTGAGTTTACAACAGTGATTTGCTTTGATAAGAATTCGCAGTTTTTGTGGAATTTTTCAACTTTTTATCCCAAAGAAGAAAAGAGGAACTTTATTTTTTTACGGAAAAACAGCTTCATTTTGAGTTTCGTTGACTTTGCATTGGCATAAGAGAGATAACGGTATATGTGAAGAAACGAACATTGTTTTAAAAAAAAAAGAAAGTGATTTTCATATAACAAAAAACTTATTATTATTTCTCGATAATAACACGGGGCAACACTCAAAAAATTCCAAGGAGTTTCTCAACGGTTTCTTAAGATTTTGGGTTCACTAAATTCGACTCTGAAGTCAGATTTTTCGGGTCACCCTAGGTTTTTGAGCTACAAGGGAGGCAGAACCCTAACCCCCTTCTGTTAATGATATCAACATGAGCGACCCCCATTGTTTTTTCAAGACGAACCCGTCCGACCCCTCCGTATGAGGGCTTCCATACAAATATTATGATCAAATTACAAAATAAATATTTCAAAAAACAAGGTTGATTAATCCGTATTTGTAGCAGGTGCAGTTTTCATATAAGTCTTCATAAAGTCAGAGAAAAATGAAGCATCAAAATCCAAATCAGTTACAATATTTTCATTCATTATTCCAAAAGAGAGTAAGTACATAAATGATGTAAGACCAATTAAGCAGGTACTAAGACTTAACAAGAATAAAAACAATAGTCTTATTAAAATGACAAACATGAATTCAGAGGAAGTTTTTGACTTATTAGTTAAAAACTGTTTATACAATAAACATAAAGAGCACTGAAGTTCAAAAAGTGTAGAAGAAAAACCACGACAAAAGAACAAAAAGGAGAAAAAGCAGTATTTTAAACCAGTGACATATTACATGATTATTCTAGAAATAACTGCTGATCAATATATGTGATATTTTTTATAAAATCTGAATATGACTGAAAATTTAAATAAAAAAAAAAACAAATTGGCCATTTCAGCCCTTGAAAGAACTTTGACCGAGCTTCTTATGATCAATTGTGTTGTGTGTGATATTAAACGTGTGCACACAATTGACAGCAAACTGGACCTACATGTCTTATGCCGACTCCGAACGGCTAAAGTTCATGCTCTCAAGAAGCTTTACATGGCATTATTTACTCTCTGAGGTGTGCCATTGTCTGCAAAGAGGTGGTGACCGATCAGAAAAAAAAAATTTCGCCGCGACTGGGGATCGAACTCGGACTCCGAGCATGCTAAGCCACACACTTAATCTGCATGCCACAGTCACCACACATTTGAAATCCTTTTTATAAAAACTTGTAAAAGATTTTGGTTTTGGATACTCGAAGTAAAAGAATAACGTGTATCAGAGTTAAAACAGATTTTATAAAAAAATTGTTTGCAATGACCCTATATAATGGCTTATATTTTTTTATATAAAATTGTGAATAGTTGCATATTGTTATAAAATAAATTCGTAAATTAGATTTAAAGAACGTACTTAAAATTGTTCGGTAAATAATTTTGTACAAAGTTTAAACACATTAGTTTCTACCTTTGGTACTTGACTTAAGTTTAAAAAAAATAACCCATCAATGCAAAGTGTGAACTTAAATTAAAAATAACTCAAATTGTTGCAATTTGTTGCAAAGCTATTGGATGGTCTTGTTTTTAAAATAGATTCGACTAATTGAAAATAAAAGATTTCATTGAGTGCAATTGGTTTGAAAAAGTATTAGTCGTTTGAAATGAGTGAAATTTGCAAACCTTACAAAAAGGAACATATCGATGGTTAAGCGCACTTAAGTGATAAGTGACCTTTTGACGAAAATTGGTTTTTTGCATTTTAGAAGCCATCAATATAATAATACCTTGTGTAAATTTTATGAAAACGCATAGCCATTGCATAAGTGTGTTAAAATTAGTTTTTTGTATTGAGATGTATTAAATTTTCAAGACAAAAACGACGTTCCTGAAATTTTTCACTTATCACTTTAGTGAGCTTAACCATCGATATGCTTAAAGGCCTATATTTTTTGGCATAATATAAGTTTTCAAAAAAAATTAAAAGCAAAAATACTTGACAATCTCTTATATGCGATTGCACCAAAAATACAATTGATTCAATTCCATCAAATAATAACCTTTTTATTTTAGTTTAAATTTGTTTTTTTTATATATATCGTATAACATACGATTATATAAAAAAAATTTCTTAAAACGCAAAGAACAAAATGTTATTTCCCACTTTTAGACTTGTGATAATACGAGCATATTTGTCATGATTTTCGCAATGTACACAACTTTAAACTAGAATGAACAAAATTTACAATTATTTACGAAATTTACAAAAAAATTAGAATGACAAAAAATAAATAAAGCCACAACAATATTGCCGACGTTCAGTTTTTCTACCGTTTTTGTATCGTTTTCTAGAGCATCTTCAACAACGATTTTTATTTTAATCAGCTGTTGCAAAATTTTAGAATATATTTCCATGCAAATTTAACAAAACACAGCTGCTAGAGAAAGTGCCCGTTGTGATGTCAAAAAAATCATTCTTTGTACTAATGTTTTATTAACAAATTTTTACTTTTGAATGCTTTGCTATGGAAAGCATATTTGTAACATTCTATCGAATAATTATTCTATATTTGGTATAATTATATGGATAAGTACAACATTGCTAGTGTCTGCCGATTTGAATTTGAACATTTCAAGTACAATGTGTCTAAATGGAAAAAATAGATTGTTCTTAACATTATTTAATGAAGTACAAATTTTAAGAAGTCTGAAAATAAAAGCATAAAACTCCCCCAGGGCCCTTAACCCTAGAACTGTATCGGGGGGTGAAAAAACACCCGAGTGAATATGGTTTTTTCCAATTTGAACGAAATTCTTATTAATTGTAACAATCTGTGCGGCAAAAATCATTTTTTCAAATTCTTGATGTATACGCAGTTTGATTTTTCAAAATAAAAAGCATTTTTAGAAAATTGACCAAAACCACTATAATACCCCTTGAACATAGTATATCTCCTATGAAACACCGTTTGAATTACTCGATTTACTTAAAAAACTCACTGAGATATCGTAATTTTAAGGAAAAATAAAATTTTTGCTAGTTTTTCACGTTTTTTGCCCTTCTTGGTCAATATTCCCGGACCCACCAAACTTTTGGCCTAAACAATTTAGTTCACGTGATTCGAGGTCAAAAGACAAAAAAAATGAGACGCCATGGAACCATCAAATTCATACTGTGCCCGAGATACGGGCCCTTGAAAGTTGGGGTGTTTTTTTCACCCCGCGATACAGGAAAAGGTACAAAAAAAATAGCGATACAGTTCTAGGGTTAAAAGTATACAAAAAAGATTTCTCGCGGGATTTCTAACAATTTGAAAGTCACATCACTGGTTTACAGAAGAGAACAAAAACAGGAATAGAAAAAAAACTAAACATAAACAAAACGTTCAGTACCATAACAACAACAACGACGGCAGATGCAGATAAAAAACAACAATTCAAGCAGATCGCATAACAAGAATGTTGTGAGAAAAGATAAGAAAAAACCAGCAGCTATACAGAGTGTGTGTGTGTGTGATAGACAAGAAGTGTCGTTATCATTGCAAGAAGAAAAAGGATAGCAAGCATGCGATCGAATGCTTTTTTTTCTTGCCGGCCATGCATTGAGCAGAGAAAATAACAACAAAATAGTACGTTTTAAACAAGCACAGGGTGCAGATCGGTTTTAAATGAATTGTGGTGACTAAATTGTAAACAAAAAGTAAAATCGAGCGCGCGTGTGTGTGTGTTTGTAAATCAAGGTGTAAATATTAAATAAACAATTGCATTTGACTAAACAGTTGAGCAATAAAACTCAAAAGATAGCCTAAATAATGAGCTCAAAAAAATTTGATGCCAAAAATAAGCTGAATAGTATAAAAAATATGAGCCAAACGGCTGGTAAATCAACACCACGTTCTTTAAAACGCGAAGTAACTAGAACGCTGCTAGCGACACCAACAACAACAAGAACAACGGCCGCAGAAAAACAACCACCAGAACGTGAGCGTATTTCCAGACTTGATGAAGCATCAAATCCGTTGAACATAGCATTTAGCAAATCCTCTGTGGCGACTAAAATATCAGCGTTGTGTGGTGGTGGTAGTGCTATGACCAAAACGCCGAAAATCATGTCGACCGCCTTTAATGCCTGCTATACACCGTCATCGCTATACCGCTCCGCGCAGTCGTCACCTAGTAAATTTCGCAGTGGCGCAAGCACGAGTGCGACTGTGGCGACACCACGCAGTGTACGCGGCAATGCTTCTGTGAACAAAACCTGCGATGAGCCCAATACAGAGAACAGCAACATGACCGTTGCTGTGCGCGTGCGTCCTTTAAATGCGCTGGAATGCAATCGTCCTGCTGTCTCGAATATAGTGCAAGTCGATGGCAAGGAGCTGACTATACAGGCGGGCACCACCGCCGATCATTCAGCTGGTGTCACACATACCTTTCTCTACGATCATGTCTTCTACTCCTGCAATCCTGAGAGTCGCCACTTTGCCAACCAACAGACTGTTTTCGAAGAAACCGCTTTGCCGCTTATCGATCGCGCCTTTGAAGGCTATAATGCCTGCCTATTTGCCTATGGCCAGACTGGCTCTGGCAAATCCTACAGCATGATGGGCATTGATACCTTGGAAGAAGATGCTGAGAGTGCCTGTCAAAGCTCTGAGGCGGGTATTATACCACGTTTCTGCCATGAACTCTTTCATCGCATTGAGCTGTACCAGGATAGTCTACAGGTTGAGGTTGAAGTCAGCTACTTCGAGATTTATAATGAGAAAATTCATGATCTGCTGTGCGTCTCACAGGTGGAGGCATTGTGTAATGGTGGCGCCGAAACTCCTTCGCAGCGTGTGGGCCTCAAGGTGCGCGAACATCCCATTTGGGGGCCCTACATTGTGGATCTTAGCATGCACTCGGTGAACTCGTACGAAACGCTGCGCAACTGGCTGGCGGTGGGCAACTCCCAGCGTGCCACCGCAGCCACAGGCATGAATGACAAGAGTTCACGCTCACACTCCATATTCAATATAGTGCTCAATATCACTGAAACATCGCCACCAGGCTCCATTAATGCCTCCGACAGCGACAGCAGCTCCTCCGACATTTTAATGCGTCAGACGCGACGCAGCAAAATAAGTCTAGTCGATCTGGCGGGCAGCGAACGCATTAGTGGCACTAATGGCGAACGCATACGGGAGGGTGTGAGCATTAACAAAAGCCTGCTGACCTTGGGCAAAGTTATTGCTGCACTCTCAAATGCCAAAAAGAACTGCAAATCCTTTGTGCCCTATCGTGAGAGCGTGCTGACATGGCTGCTGCGCGAAAATCTGGGTGGCAACTCCAAGACGGTAATGCTGGCCACCATATCGCCAGCCAGTATTCATTTGGATGAAACACTGTCTACGCTACGCTATGCCTGTCAGGCGCGCACTATTGTCAATCGTGTCAAAGTCAACGAGTCGCCACATGATCGCATCATACGCGAGTTGCGCGCTGAAGTTGATCGCCTCAAGTCACTGCGTCAGGATTATGAGCGCAATAAACGCCTGTCGGCCAACAGCAATCTACAGCCTAGAAAAATAATCTTTGAAACTGCTGTGGATGAGAGTGAAGTGGAGGCACTGCGTCAGCAGTTAGCTGAGAGTGAAAAAGAGCTTCAACGTGCGCAAAAGTCTTGGATGGAGCGCCTGAAAGAAGCCGAGGATCAGCGCAAGTCGGAGAATTATCTGCTGCAACAACGCGGTCTAGCCTTGGAGCTCTCCAACCAAAGCAAGCAGGCCTGTCTCATCAACTTGGCTGCCGATCCTATTCTCTCAGGCACGCTCTTCTATGTGCTGCCACCTGGTGTGGTCAGAATTGGCAGAGCACGTAGTACTTCGCATGCTAATCAGCCGCAAATCTTGCTGGAAGGTGCCTTGGTGGCGCCACTACACTGTTATATAGAGCACAAAAATGCACAACTCTTCATCAAACCCGAAACTGAGCACTATGAGACTTATCTGAACGGTGAGCTGGTGGCTGAACGTCAACGCATGTATCACGGTGATCGCCTCGTATTGGGTAAAACACATTACTTTCGAATTTCTAATCCATTTTGTACACAACAGCAGCAGCAGCAAAATCAACTTGTTGACTATCAACTGGCACACAGCGAGATAATGCAAAAGCAAGAGGAGCAGCTACGCCAACAGCTAGATGAAGAGAAACGCAAAGCTTTCTTGCAGATACAACAAGAAAGACTAGAGAATGAGCGCAGCTATAAAGAAAAAATGGACCTGCTTGACCTGGAGCACTTCAAGTTCAAATGCAACAAAGAAATATTGGAAACAGAGCGTAAAGTGCTAGAGGAAAAGCAGTCTACAGTAGTTGAAGAGCAAAAACCATACACTTCCAGCTACAAATCGACCATATTGGAAGATATAAAGCGCATTATGCAGCAGCCCAGCGAGGAAAGTCAACAGAATGTCAAGCTATTAGTACAAGAAGCCATGCAGCTGTGTGCTAAATTGGAGCTGAAGCTTGACTTTAGGCCCCTGCAAGTTAAAGATGAATTTGGCATGTGTCGTCTGGCTATACTCATAGTTGACAGAGTCAACAAGCAGAAAGCTGAGTGGCCTACTGCCAGACTAGGCGTTTGGCTTGAACAAATGCGTGACTGCAAAAGTATTCAAAATATATTCAATTCCGTTGAAACTGATTGGCAGCCCATGGAAGCGAATCTCTTTGGCACACCCACCAAGAATGAACCGAGCAGAAAGTCTTCTACAAAATCAGTGCTTAGAACATCGAATGTCTGTTCGCCCAAGGCCAGCGAAAGCAAACAGCGTAAACTGCTCAAATCACCCGCAGAAACAGCGAAGAAGTTGCTCACTTTCGATCAACCAGAGTCAACAACTGCCTCCACTTGCGCTACAGCTGCAGCGAGTAAGGAGAATTTGGAAAATTTCAACGAAGCTGCTGTCTTGCATGTGCGAAATATGCAAAAATCTGCCAAATATTTGAAAAAGCTCTGCGAAAACAAAAATAAATGTTCAAACATCAAAGCCAAAAACACAATACAAACATCTATTGATAGCTTGGAAGCAATTCTGCAGGATATGCAGCAGTGTCTCAATCAAAGTCATGCGCTGGAAATTGACAACAAAAATAAATGAAAAACGTTTCTTCAACCTTAAACTTGAACTTGACCAAACTTAGTTTTGTTTTATTTTAGCATTAGTTTTATAATTTAAAGAAATTGTTCTTTAAAGAAATCAATATCTTTTGCCTTGTTTTCATTTTTGTGTAAGAATTTTAAGAATTTTTTTAAAATATTTGTATTTTTTTATTTAACAAAGAACTTGTTAAAAATCATGTAATAAAATAATTTATATTTTTATTTAAACTATTCAATAAAAAAATTGAATGTCATGCATTCATCAAGATCAAGCTAAAGTCTATACAATATTTGCTTTTAAAGAAAATTTAAAATTTTCGTGATTTTAATGTATATCGCAATTATTTGGCAGAATAAGCTATATCTAAATTTAAAATTTTCAGCACTGTTGAAATTAAATTCTTAATTTTTAAGATATAAAAATTTGGTATAATTTAGTGAAATTTTATAGAGATTGAATTTTGAGTCGGAGAATTTTGAAAATTTTTTCTTAATATTTATGATTTATAGTTTTGCATTTATTAACAATTTTTTTCAGATATTGAATTTCACGTATTTTTTTTTAAATGTTTGCATTTTTGAATATTTTGTTGAATGTAAATGTTCTGTCAAGCAGTTTTTTGAAACAAAATTCAACTTATTCGAGTAAAGTTATTTTCTTAAATGTTATTTTAATGAATAATTTGACAAGTTCAGCACTATAAAAAAAAAAACAATAAATCAAAATAGGTTTTTTTTTTTTTTCTAAAATCGCATATGATAAAAAAACTGGAACATGCATAACTCACCTTAGTCTGCAGTTCCTTTATAGAGAAGATTAGAAAGATGATCCTAATCTTGAACTCAATATAATCGCCTAAATGATATGTAATACTTTGTAATCGAGCCGTGTCAACTGTATCTTACAAACTTTGATCGACATAAGTTGATTTGTTAAAAATTCATAGACATATCCTTTATGTTTAATGTTTCTTTTATTAAGTTTTTTATTTTTATATTTTGTTTTTAATTTCTTTGTAATTTTTATCAATTTTTTTCATTTCTTTTAATTTTTACAATATTTGTTATTTAAATATTTTATGAAAATAAGTTTAAAACTTAAATTTGATACCACGACTGGAGTCACTCATTTTAGTCCGCTGATCAATTTTTCGAGCACTAACTTTAATATTTATATCTGGAAAAAATTTCTTAAAATATTATCCGTTCAGGTAAAATGGAAAATTTTTAAATTTTCTAGATTTCCATTTAACCAAATAGAGTTTATGGGGAAAAAATTTGAAAAAGTTTTAATATTTTTTCCAAAAATTAATTTTAAAGTTAGTGGTCAAAAAATCGATCAGCGGACTAAAATGGGTTAAGACGCACAGATAATCTAATATATAAAAATCTCGTGTCACGGTGTTAGTGTTTGAACTCCTCCTAAACGGCTGGACCGATTTTAATGAAATTTTTTATGTACACTTGGTAGGTATGAGAATAGGTCGTAAAGTATTTTTCACCCTCTTACCCCTGAGGGGCGTGGCACTTTTTCAAGAACACAAATTTATTGGTTCTACTTTCGTCTTTAAGTCACACATCAATGAAACTCGGCACGAACTTACTATTGAGCCGTGCCCTTGGGCTATCAAAGTTGAGCGATCTTTGGAAAGGGGGCAGGGCACCGCCCATAAAATTACATTTTTTTTATATCGGATAGATTTGGAACTAAATGTCGTATAACAATGCAACTCAGTATGAAGCAACTGATGGGCTAGAGGTGTGGCTCTGCCCATACAATAGAAATTTTCGATACAGAATAGCGTAGAAGTCACAGAACATTAAAACACAGAATAGAGTTACTATTTGGTGGTGTCCTGCTTATGGAATGCTAGAATGGACTTTGTGCGATGGGTGTGGCTCCGCCCATATAAGACATTTTTTATATTGAATCACTTTGGAAATAATAGTCACATATTAAAGAAACTCGGTTTGGAGTTACTATTCTACTACTCTGAAAAAGTCGCAAACTAAAGCGGGTATTGGACAAGGAATTTGGTTCCGCCCATAAAAGACAGTTGTTTATATTTAAAAGCTTTGGAAATAATGGCCACAGAATATTGAAAATCAGTGTGGAGTTACTCTCTGTTGATGGCCTTCTATTGGCAAACTGGAACAGACATTGGACAAGGACGGCAGCAACGCGCCGGGTACCAGCTAGTATAATAAAAAAGAAAAATTTCTACAGATATGAATAAATATTGATCATAAGAAGCTCGGCCAAAGTCCTTTCAAGGGCTGAAATGGCCAATTTGCTTTTGTTTTTTATGTATAATTATACAGAAGAAAAATTCGAAAAATAAGATGAAGATCAAACAGTGAGTCGAATTAACATGAACTGTCATGCAAACAAAATTTTGACAAACGACTTCAACTTGTTCGATTTCATTTATTTCAATGAGTTTTTACTAACTAACCAACTTTGTTTTGCCCAAAATTCAAGAATTGAACTTGTTTTACATGTGGTTTCAACAAGACAGTACCTCATGCCAAACCGCACGCGAGACCAAGGATATACTGAGAGGTTAGTTTGGTGAACAATTTAACTAGCATTTTGAAGTCAAGACCATTCGATTTGACCCCACTAGAACATTTTTTTTGGGACAACGTGAAGTCTCTCGTAAAGGAAAGAGCCAGCCACAATTGCAGCCCAGGAAGACATCATGACAGTTGCCATTCTCATCCGGTGAAATGTTGGGAAAAGTATGCCTAAATTGCAGTTTACGGATGGATCACCTCAGGCGCAGCGCAGGGCAACATTTACACGAAGTAATCTTTAAAAAGTAAATGGCAGGTATTGATGTAACGCTCCAAATAAATATTTCACGCGCTATTATTGCAAATTTTCTGTTTTTATTTTTCAATTTTCCAAAACCAAAAGCTGAAAAAAATCACCCTTTATTAAATTTTTACATGATTTTGTATGGGAGGTACATACAAAGTTCTTAACGAAAATGAGTCAGAATGTCAGAAAAAACGAGTTATAGATGTATATTGAAAATAATCGCAATGGGTCGGATCCTAAGGGTACCACCTTGGACATTTTTTAATTTTTTAAAAGATTTTGTATGTGAGGTACATATAAAAATTTGGCCAATCCGACCTATCCGGCCAAATTTTTGGTCCGTCCGTCCGTCTGTGCATCCCTGTGTACCCCTAAACACAGGATAAGAAGAAGGAGTTGAGATAATTGCAAGAAACTTCGTGCACCCAAGACCAAAGGATCTGCAATTTTGAATATTTTTGGAATCGGCCCACGGACACGCCTACCTTCCATACAACAAAAAAAAAAAAAAATTGAAATTACTATATAGAGGGTTTTATTAATGCTGCAGAAATTAAATTTAACATGTATGTTTTTTGTATAAAAACTAAGCAATGTACAAAAAATGGGCGTGATCCGCTCACAAACTCGCCCACCAATAAAACCCACAATATTGGAAATACCATACAAAGGTTTATATATGGTCCGGGAGAATTTCATATCAAATCTAAGGTGTGCACAAAAAATGGACGTCAACCGCCCATGAAAACGCCCACTTCCCATACAACTCACAATATCGAAAATACTATAAAGAGTTTATATATGACCTACAGCGATTAAAGTTGGTATTAGAGGACTTTACATAAAAAAATAAGGTGAGCACAAAAAATGGGCGTCACCCGCCCACGGAAACGCCCACCTACAATACAACTCATAATATCAAAAATATCATAAAAGGTTTATATATGACCTACAGAAATTAAACTTGGTACACGGAGAGAATTGTGTGCAGAAATTATGCGCTATGGGCACAACTTATGCAAAAATTGTTCACGAAAAATGACCAAGAACAGTTGTTCATAATCTATGCACACTTGTTCATCACTTAAGTTCAGCACTATGAGCATGTTTTATGAACAACTGGGCATAGATTATGAACAACATTTTCATAGATTGAACAACTGGGAAAAGACTATGAACAACTAGGCATATTTTATGAACAACTGGACATAGTTTATGAACAACTATGCATAGGTTATAAGCAACTATGCATTGGTTATGAACAACTGGGCATAGGTTATGAACCACTGTGCATAGGTTATGAACAACTGGGCATAGATTATGAACAACATTTCCATAGATTCTGAACAACTGGGAAAAGACTATGAACAACTAGGCATATTTTATGAACAAATGGACATAGTTTATGAACAACTATGCATAGGTTATGAACAACTATGCATTGGTTATGAACAACTGGGCATGGGTTATGAACAACATTATCATATTGTGAACGAATAGGAAAAAATATTTACACCTCCTGCTAATATTAAAGAAACAAAATTTCATTTTATTTTCAAATGTCTTTATTTCAAAGTACAATTGCTTAATAACTAATATTATATATATACATATTAAAATTCAATAAATTATATACTTCAGTATTAACATGCTTATTTTATATAATTTATAAAGTCATTGATTTTTTTACATTTCTATATAAAAAACATTTAGAACAAAGTTCCAGAAAATTGTGTTTTCAAACGGGTAATCTAGGTTGAAGACGAAAAAGCACTTGAAACTAGAAATCAAAAGCATTAAAAGCGTCAGCAAAAAGATAAATGAGACTTTCCACTACTAGAACATACTGATATGAATTGATATCATTTCGATCCTTAAGAATCGACCAAACGGACTCGCACACATGCATATTGTCTAGCAACATCCACATGGTCTCACATTTTTGTATTATGTGCCAATGCAGATTTCTACAACTTCTATGTATGTACACTATTTCGTCATTCAAAAAACCATCGTTAAATGTCATAACTGCAGTGATAAATATATGAGAATAACTCAATACTTACCTCTGGTTTTCTTAATGTAACAATTATATATTTCTAAATAATATTAAATGATATATAACATACTACTGTCGCTTCTAAGCACAACCAGCACTCTTGACACATAGAACATAAGTCCATTCATTATCCATATGTGTACGCATTGTTCATAATCTATGCAAAAATGGGTACAACTTATGAACAAGATACACACATATCAAAATGTTGGGCAAAATCTATGCACAAGAAGGCATAACTCATGAACAATAAGTGTTAATAGTCGTTCATACACAATGTTCATATATTATGATCAATTGAGTTTTATTTCCAAATAATTAGGCTATGAACAATGTTCACAAACTGTGCACATTTTTTGTGTATAACTTATGCACAATTTTAATAGATTGTGCAGAATTTATGATAATTAGGCATAATTTATGCGCAAAGCTGCATATTCAAAAATGTACCTAAACATTTTATAGTTATGAACAGCTTGTGCATTAATAATGCACAACAGTTTTCTCCGTGTATGGAAGCATTGTATATCAAAACTAAGGTGCGCACGAAATATGGAGTCCTATCGGAGGACTTTGTATAAAAAATAAGGTCTGCACACAAAATCGGTGTCACCCGCCAACGAACACGCCCACCTCCCACATAAATATTGAAAATATCATAAAAAAAGGTTTACACATGACATAAAGGGATACAATTTGGTATGGGATCATTTTATATCAAAACTAAGATGTGCAAAAAAAAATGGGTGTCACCCGCCCACGATAACACTAAACTCTCAAGCAGCTCACATTGCTGAAATCTGTTAAAAACTGTCAAGGAATACATGAATTTTGAAAAAATAAAAAGTTATTTATATTTGTTCAAGTATATCAATATATCTCTTAATATGATAGGAGGCTTAGGGTATGCCATAGACCGGCTGGACGGCCTTAAGTGCTTCCTAACTTGTTTTTAACAAGCTTTTGAATGAGAAGTTCATATAAAAATTTAACGATCTAGACAAAACTCGGTCAAAATACTAGAAAAAATAACGTTTAAGATGATATGTGCTGAAAATAGTCGAAATCAGTAAGATTCTTTCTTGGACCATTACATTTTACATGATTTTGTATGGGAAGTGCTTACAAAAGTCTCCCCCTCGGTCCCACAATTTTTCTTCTAAGAGTAAAAATTGTTATCAAACATCAAAAAACTCTTTTTAAAGTGACATTTTTATGTCGTCTGGTGTTTTGTAAAAAAAACTAATTCCTAGCCTCAAAATGACTGTCCTAAAACAAGGCGTCTAAACCAAAATATGTAATTTTTTTCGCCAAAATTGCTTTTAAAAATATAAATCTTAAAATAAATTCGACCATTTTACTATTGAGGTGATTTTTGGGGTCGCTGAGCACGAATCTGAGCTCAGATTAAAAAAAAAAAACAAATTGGCCATTTCAGCCCTTGAAAGGACTTTGACCGAGCTTCTTATGATCAATTGTGTTGTGTGTGTTATTAAATGTTTGCACATAGTTGATCGAGAACTGGCTAAAGTTCATGTTCATTTTTACTCTCTGAGGCTTGCCATTGTCTGCAGAGAGGTAATGACCGATCAGAAAAATTTTTTATTGAAAAAAACTTTCGCTGCAACTGGGAATCGAACTCGGGCTCCAGGCATGCTAAGCCACACACTTAACCTGCATGCCACGGTCACACACAGTCAGATTCAGCGACTGCAAAAACACTCTTTAACCAAAGTTGACATTCATGTAATGATTTTTAGAACATTTAGTCCAATATCTGGGATCTTCATCCATCTAAAAGGCGGTTTGACATTTTTATTGGTGGGTGGTTAAAGTAGGCGTGTCAACATTTACTTATATAGTTTTTTTCTAAACTTTCTCATACTCTAACAACTCTACGATCGCAATTGAATTGATTTCTAAAAAATTCGAGTTATATAGTGCAACCACGCCCAGTTCTGGTACAGTTGCTAACAGTAACTATGCGAAATGAATTGCTTTAAATAGGTGTGGCAGCTTTTTCTATTGAAAGTTTTTTGAAGCAAAGCTTTTTTTTGCCTCGTTCTGTGATTGTTGCTCGAGTGACATCTCAAAAACCAACATTTTTTTTGACATCGTTTTCTTAGAATTAATGTTGCTTTTGTCTATTGCAACAATCGACTAAAAGTTGCAGCAGATCATACTATCTATGTCATGAAATAAACAGACAAAAATAGCTTTGTTGAACCTTATAACCGACAAATCAAATAATACATAAATACATAAATTTAACATTTTAAACTCATCAATTGATGGCTCTACTTTTATATAAAAGCCATCATTTATTACTTTTATTTTTTCATCTTTTTTAATTCTATAAACTTGATGCTTATCATATTTAAAGCTAAGCATCTCAAATCTCATGTTTTATAAAGATTTTAAAAAACCGTTGCACAAACCTTTGAATAAATCAATTTAAGCATCACTCAAAACAAAAAAAAAGAAAGAAGCTAAGCCATAAATTTTCAAGTCAACAATCTTTAACAGCAGCTTGTCCATTTATCTAACCTTAATCCTGGAAAAAAAAATACACATACAAAAACAAAACAATCAACTCAACTTTGCGCTGATATCATGCTTACAATCTATCAATTTTGTTGTTTTGTTATTTTTTTTTTATATATCACTCAATACGAGTATTCATCAATTTTTAAGCCCTTAAATGCTTTGAATCAAAAATTTTGTATTCGTGTGTATGTGTGGGCAGATATAAGAAAACAAAGAAATAAAAAAACACAAGCCTACTTTTAGGACACATTGAAAATCAATAAAAACAATCAAGTTTGTGTACTTTATTGGTCGTTTTTCGAACGTTTAACGCAGCTTTATGGCTGAAACTTTTTTATGTTGAAAGTTTGCAATAAATTTTTTTCTGGCAGCTCCACTCGCTGCTGCTGCTGCTGCTGCTCAATGTGGAAGCTTTATGAGCAACTTGTGTACCTTTTTAAGTTGCTTTGGTGTTTTTTTTTTTCTTATGTTTTTATGTTTTATTTTTATATAAATTTTTTCATGTGCTGTGCTGGTGTTTGTGTTAAATTTGTAGGCTATACGCTCAAATTATATCATAATTCTCATCATTGTTGTTGTGTTTTTTTTATAGATTGTTTAAGTCTCTTTTCTTGTTGGTTGGCCGTTTTGTAGCTATTTTGTTGCTATTTTGTTACTTTTGATTTAATATAAACTGGCTTTTGTTGTTTTAAGAGCAAAAAGTTCGAACGAACGATTTTGATCAAGTCAAGTCAAGACATTGTTATTTTTGCGCTACGATAAGCATTAAGTGAAGCATGCTTCTCGGCTGTTTTGCTTTTAAATTAAATCAGATGAGAGCAAAATTTTAAAACAAAAAAACAAAAACAAAATAAAAGCAAAAAAGCGCAAAAATAACTAATTGAGATTTTATTTTCAAAGCGGTTGTGGCATGCATTGGAAAAGATATTTTTTTTTTAATTATTTTCCTGCTTTTGTGAAATTTTTTGCCTTATTTTTTAAAGGTTATTGATACAGTGTGCAGCAAAACTAAGTGTTCACTGCAAAATATATAAAAACAATGATTTATTTTTGTGAAAGTTATAAAAAAAAGTTTAAAAAAAACGTTCTAGGTAAATTTTTCTTATCTCATTTGATATTTCACTTCAAAGCACATGAAATCGTTGCCTTTTTTGTGAAAAATATGAGTATTTGTTAATTTTTTTCAAGAATTTTGGAAAAATGTAAATGTAGATAATTTGTTTTTTATCTCCACTTTTGATATTTTTAAATAAAAATATTAAATCGTTGCCTTTTTTGTTCAAAATGTGAGAATATGTAAAATTTTTTCAAATATTTTTGAAAATGTAAATATAGCTTATTTTGTTTTGTCACATTTGATATTTCATTTCGAAATATATAAAAACGTTGCCTTTTTATTGAAAAATGTGAATATATGTTACAATTTTGCAAAAATTTTGAGAATATGTAAGTCCGATATTTTTTTTATCTCCACTTTTGATATTTTACTATCAAAAATATAAAATCGTTGCCTTTTTTTGTGAAAAATATGAGTGTGTATTAAATTTTTAAAAAAATTTTGGGAAAATGTAAATTCAACTTATTTTATTTTGTCACATTTGATATTTCATTTCGAAATATATTAAAACGTTGCCTTTTTTGTGAAAAATGTGAACTTATGTTACAAGTTTTAAAGAATTTTGGAAAAATGTAAATCTAGATAAATTTTTTTTCTCCACTTTTGATATATGACTTAAAAAATATAAAATCGTTGCTTTTTTTGGTAAAAATGTGAGTGCATGTAAAATTTTTTCAATAATTTTTGGAAAATGCAAATTCAGCTTTTTTTTTTGTCCTATTTGATATTCACTTCAAAAATTATATTATTAAATTATATTATATAACGTTGCCTTTTTTGAAAAATGTGAATTAATGTTACAATTTTTCAAGATTTTTGGAAAAATGTAAATCTAGATAAATTTTTTTTATTTCACTATCGAAAATATAAAATCGTTGCCTTTTTTGTTAAAAATGTGAGCATATGTTAAATTTTTTCAAAAATATTGGGAAAATAAAAAATTTAGATAAGTTTTTTTCGTCACATTCCACATTTCTCATCAAAACATACAAAAACGTTGCCTTTTTTGTGAAAAAAGTGACTTTATGTTGAATTTTTTCACAAATTTTGGAAAATTGTGTATCTACATAAATTTTTGTTTATGAACACATTCGATATCTTACTTCTAAAAATATAAAATCGTTGCCTTTTTTGTGAAAAATAAAAGCATATGTTCTATTTTTTCAAAAATTATGAAAAATATAAAATCAGCAAATGTTTTTTTTTTGTCATATCATCAATTTTTACAAACGGTGCTTTTTTGTGTCAAATCAGACTGTGTGTTATATTTTTTGAAAATTTTTGGGATAAAAATTATTTTTTTTTTATTGTCACGTTCGACTCTTCACTATCAAACATATAAAAACATTGCCTTTTTTAAATAAAAAAATGAATCGATCGAAATCAATCGATCGAAATCGAAATTAATCGATTTTTTTTGAAATTTGGAAAAAACAGTTTTTATAAATAAATTTTGTATTTTCTTTTTCGATATTTCACTCTAACATATAGAAAAACGTTGATTTTTTGTCAGCATATGAGTATGTTAAATTTCTTCAAGAATTTTGGAAAATCTAATTCTAGCTAAACTTTTTTTATAACAACATTCGATAATTATCGATAATTAAATTATAATTTACTTCAAAAAATATAAAATCGTTGCCTTTTTTGTGAAAAATATGAGTGTATGTTAAATTTTTTTCAAGTATTTTGAGAAAATGTAAATCTAGTTAAATTTTTTCTTATTGCCACATTCAATATTTCACTAGAAAACATATAAAAACGTTGCCTTTTTGGAAAACCTTTGAGTGTGTAAAAAATTTTTTAAAAAATTTTGAAAAAATGTATTTCTTGGTACATATTTTTTTTTCGCCACATTCGATACTATGTGGCTTCACAACTATAGATCCGTTACTTACTAACTTAAGTGGCCATGACAACCCGTGGTCTGGTTACGGCCGACTGCATCAGCTCTCGCCAAGCGTCTCTGCTTCGATCAATCGAATATTTATCCATACATTTTTGATCATCACATTCGATACTACACTTCAAAATATATAAAATCGTTGCCTTTTTTGTGAAAAATGCGAGTTCATGTTAAATTTTTCAAGAATTTTTGCAAAATGCAAAATTTAGCTAATTTTTGAATTTATTTTTTGTTTTGTCATATTCAATATATTTTTATCAAACACATAAAAACGTTGCCTTTTTTGAGAAAAATGTAAGTTTATGTGAAAATTTTTAAAAATGTTGGCCACATGTAAATCTTTTTATTGCCATATTCGATATTTCACTTCAAATATTTAAAAACGTTGTCTTTTTTGTAAAAACTTTTGTCTTTATGTTAAATTTTTTTAAGAATTTTTGGAAAATGTAAATATCGAAAAATTGTTGGCACCAATACTTCACTATATCGATATTTCACTTCAAAATATACAAAATTGTTGCATTTTTTGTGAAAAATGTGAGCATACGTTAAGGTTTTTTCAAGAATTTGGAGAAAATATAATTTCATTAATTTTTTTTTTTCATATTCAATATTTCAATACCAAACATATAAAAATGTTGCCTTTTTTGTGCTAAGTGTGAGTGCATGTTAAATTTTTCAAGAATTTTTGGAAAATGTGAATTTAGCTAATATATGATGTTTGTTTTTTTTTTGTCACATTCAATATATATATATGAAAGAAATAAAAACGTTGCCTTTTTTGTGAAAAATGTAAGTTTATATTAAATTTTTTCGAAAATGTTGGCATTATGTAAATCTTGATAAATTTTTTTGTTGACATATTCGATATTTCAATTCAAAAATATAAAAACGGTGCCTTTTTTGTATAAATTGTGACTGTATGTTTAATTTTTTCAAAAGTTTTGAGAAATAATTTTTCCCAGATACATTTTTTTATATTGTCACATTCGATATTTCACTTCAAACAAAATAAAAACGTTGCCTTTTTGTTGTAAAATGTGACTGTATCTTATATTTTTTGAAAATTTTTGAGAAATAATTTTTTCCAGATAAATTTTTCTATTGTCACATTCGATATTTCACTTGAAAACACGTAAAAATGCCGTCTTTTTGTGAAAAAAGTCATATTTATGCAATAATTTTAAGTAACAACAAAATATTTATGCAGGAATTATAAAAAAATTAAATAAAATAATTTTTAATAAAATTTTTCTGATAAAAATTCATAAAATTATTCTTAATTCAAAATAGTTTATATTTACTACCGCTTAAAACCGGCTTTAAACAGTTAGTTTTAAATATTTTTGATATTTTGATATAATTGATTGCATGGCAATTTACTTTTGACACATACTGTACCTTAACAACCTTTACTGGCAAGCATAATAATTCATCAAATGCTGAGCCGTAAAGTATGCAAATGTAAGCTAAGCCAAGCCAAGCCTAGCAAGCAACAAAACAATTTCAATACAACTGAAAACTTTTGCCGCAAACAAGCAAAACTAAAACAAATAGAACCAACAACAATAGCAGCAGCAACAACAATAGAGCAACCAGCAAAAATAGCTAACAAAATCATTGATTTGCATTTTGGCTAAAATTCGACTTGCAGCTGCAATCAGTTGCGCACAAAAATATGCAGCACTATTTTAGCTAGTGTATCAAATAGCAGGCTCAGCAAATAGCAAAATAGCAAACAAAAAGGCACACCAACAAACACACACACATCTATAGTTGAAGGCTAAAACACACACACACATGTAAAATCATGCAAATAATTTAAACATTTTGTGGCTACAGTGCAATAGTTATATATATGCAAAAGCAGCCACATATTTACACGCACACTTATACGCATGCATAAGCAAAAACACACCAAAGTAAATACATTTGCATTTATATTGCACAAATACATGTAACTATGCACAACACATGCATAGATAGACAAGTTAAGACCTTCACTTAGTTTTTGGTTTTATTTTTTCTACTACCTGTGCCTTGCGGCTAAATTTGCTCTAGATGGGCAACCGCAAGCGGCAGGCGCTGATATGTGGATTTTTGCACTTTTTTTGGTGGGTTTTTTTTTACGGCAGTTACAGGCTGGCCACAAATGCATGCCAGACACACTCACACACACACACAACGTAACAAAAAAGCGCTCCACCAAGCGAGCCTGCAGCAAGAAAGGGCCCAAAAAAAGAAAACAATCACTGCACAGCTCAAAAGTTTATGCAGCATATTGAGCGCGAAAAATATGGCAACGCCATAAACAAATGTAGCAACATAACCTAGCTTTAGCATATAAAAACCCAAATTTACTCACTCGACCAAACTCAAACACACACTCACACACCCTCCCATACGTGTTGCCACTTATTTCACGCAGTTACAAATGAAATAGACAACAACGAATGCCCAGCGATGCGCATAACAAATCATAAAAGAATTTATGACCAGCTAGAGTTCTTGTTTTTTTTTTTTTTGCTCTTTTCTTTAACACACACTCAACTATGCTGCGTGAAGTGCGTGTGCCGGTCAGATGTCCTGCCGTGAAATTTTATAGCTTCAGCTACGCGCGCTTTATTACACGAACATGCCGCGTTTTATGCTCTCTCGAATTACTTTAATAATATCCCGGCCCCACGTATGTGCCAGGAATTTGAATATGAGCTTTTGTGCAAAATAGTATTTTAGTAGTAAACAGTACTATTTTGCGTCTTTTATGTGCAGACAAAACTCCTTTACTACCAAATTATGCTAAACTTGTGTGTGTTTTATATTAATTAGAATAAATTAAATTTGAGATAGATATGCTTCCTTTTTTGTGTGTGTGTGTGTGTGTGTTAGTTATGTCGTTGCCGTTGCCGTTAGCGTTGCTCATAAAGTTTTGCTACAAAAACGTATTTATTGGATCGTAAAAATAATATATTTTTTATTCAATAAATGAAAGTTCTAACCAGAGGGGAGCTGTGGGAAGGTAGTTCAATATAAATAAAATTTTGTATGTATAAAGTTAGTACTTCAAGGACACGAAATATAAGTTTACACAGCAAATAAATAAAACTTTAAAATAGTTGACTCAAAAGTTGGGGCACGTAATAAAAATTTACATCGTTAGTCAAAATGAAGTCACTATCAAGAGAGTGAGGCAGAGTGGCATGTTTTAATAGTTAGCTCAAATGAGCAAAAATTTTAGTTTTTTAATGCTAAAGCATTTTATTGTGAAGAAGAGGCAAAATCATATAGGTGTGGAGCAAAAGGATCTATACCTATAACTAGAAATAATTTTTGCACTTACGAAGTAAGTAAAGTTGCTATGCTACAAATTTGTGTCAAATACTTCTACTTATCTTTTTGGCAAACCTTGTTCGAAAACTTGGCCTAATTATTTGTCGAATTTAAATGTTGATTTTTAAAAATTTTAAATTTAAAAATATTACAAATTTTTTGTGGTTTTTAAAATTTGATAAAATAAGAAGTAAAATATTTTAACATTTTTACCAGCTAGATTTTTTATAAGATATTAATTGAAATTTTAACAATACAAAAATAAACAATTTAAATTTAAAATTTACCTAAATTTTTTTATATAAAATTTGTTAAATTTCAAATTTTTTAATATTTTTTAAACTCTAAATTTTTAAAATTTTTTATTAAAAAAAAAAATTACAAATATTTGATGATGTTTTAAAATGCGATAAAATAAAAACTGGAATATGTTTACCAGCCAGTTTTTGTAAAAGATATTTGATAACAACACAAAAACAAAATAAACAAGTAAAAATTTATAATTTAAAAAAAAAGTTTTTTATAATATTTTTCTGATAAATTTTTTTAAAATAATTAATTTTAATAAAATAATTTAAAATTTATTATTTATTAAAATTTAAAATTTAAATTTTAAATTTTAAATTTTAAATTTAATTTTTTTTTTTAAATTTTAATAAATAATAAATTTTAAATTATTTTAAATTTTAAATTTTAAATTTTAAATTTTAAATTTTAAATTTTAAATTTTAAATTTTAAATTTTAAATTTTAAATTTTAAATTTTAAATTTTAAATTTTAAATTTTAAATTTTAAATTTTAAATTTTAAATTTTAAATTTTAAATTTTAAATTTTAAATTTTAAATTTTAAATTTTAAATTTTAAATTTAAAATTTAAAATTTAAAATTTAAAATTTAAAATTTAAAATTATTTATTAAAAAATTTAAAATTATTAAATATTAAAATTTAAAATTTAAAAAAAAAATTTTTAATTTAAAATTTTAAAACAATATTTAAAACTGACCCTTTAAAACCGGATAGTTTAACAGTTATTGTTGGAATTTTATCAGAAAAATTTTGTAAAAAAAATTTTGTTTAATATAAAATTGTATTAAAAAAAAGAAAAAACTAAAAAAAATTTATTTCGTATAATTTTCTTATAATTCCTGCATAAATATATCGTTTTTTTCTAAAAATTCTGGAATAAATATGACTTCTTTTACAAAAAGGCGACAGTTTTATGTGTTTTTATCTGGGAAAAATTTTTTCTCGAAAAATTTGAAAAACTTTAACATACAGTCACATTTCATACAAAAAAGGCAACGTTTTTATTTCATTTGAAGTGAAATATCAAATGTTATAATACAGAAATTTATCTTGTAAATTTTATTTCTCAAAAGTTTTGAAAAAATTTAACATGCAGTAACAATTTACACAAAAAAGGCAACATTTTTACATATTTGAAGTGAAATATCGAATATGGCAGTAAAAAAATTTTTCAAGATTTACATATAGCCAACAGTTTTGAAAAATTTTAACATAAACTTGCATTTTTCACAAAAAAGGCAACGTTTTTATGTGTTTGCAAAAAACATATTGAATGTGACAAAAAAAAAAAAAAAAATAAATTAGCTATATTTACATGTTCCAAAAATTCTTGAAAAATTTAACATTCATTCACATTTATCACAAAAAGGCAACGATTTTATATGTTTGGTATTGAAATATCGGAAATGACAAAAAAAAAATTTAATGAAGTTTTATTTTCTCAAAATTCTTGAATAAAAAAGCATACACTCACATTTTTCACAAAACCAACAACAATTTTGTATATTTTGAAGTGGTGATAAAAAATTTCGAGTGTGGTGATAAAAAAAAATTTTTCTAAATTTACTTTTTCTCAAAATTATTAAAAAAAAAAATCCAACATAGACTCACATTTTCTAAAAAAAGGCAACGTTTTTATAGAAATTGATGTGAAATATTAAATATGTATTATATATATTCATATATAATATATTAAATATAACAAAAAAAAAAAAATTAACTGGATATGTTTTTGCGTTTTTCTATATTTTAGAGTGAAATATCGTGGAAAGTGAAAAGAAATGTACCTGGAAAAATGTATTTTCCAAAATTCTTAAAAAAAAATGGAACATTGATAAATATTTTGGTGAAAAAAGGCAACGTTTTTCTATTTTTCGAGTTATTTATTGAATCTGACAATAAAAAAAATAAAACATTCCTTTTTAGTTTTTATAAAAAGGCAACTATTTATTATATGGCATTAAAATATCAAATGCGACCGAAAAATAAAAAAATAGACTCACAACCCTCCAAAATTCTTAAAAAAATTCAACATTTTGACACATTTTTTAAAAAAAGACAACGTTTTTATAGAACTTTATGTGAAATATGTGAATATCACAAAAAAAAACCATTATCTGGAAATGTTTTTGTCACAATTCTTGAAAAATTTAAAAAACCTGACATTTTCCACAAAAATCCAAAGTTTTTCTATATTTTGTAGGGCAATATCGAATATAACATACAAAAAATTACAAAAAAAAAAAGCTAAATTTGCATGTTGTCAAAATTCTTGAAAAAAAGTAACGTACACATTTATTTTTCACAAAAAAGGCAACTTTTTTCTATATTTGAAGTTAAACATCGAATGTGGTGGTAAAAAATTAAAATTGCCTAGATTTACATTTTCTCAAAATTATTGAAAAAAATTTTACATGCACTCACAAAAAAGGCAACGATTTTTTTATGTTTGGTAGTAAATATCGATTGTAACAAAAAAAAAAACACAATAACAAAAAATTTTATTTCTCATTTTCCCCAAGTTTTTGAAAAAGTTTAATGCAAACTCAAATTTTTCATAGAAAATGCAATTTTTTAATATTTTTGGAAAATAAATATCACATGTGAAGATAAAAAATTTATCTAAACATACATATTACCAAAATTCTTGAAAAATTTTCACATACATTCACATTTTTCAAAAAAAAAATGCAACGATTTTATATTTTTGGTCGTAAAATATCGAATGTGACAAAATAAAATTAGCTGAACTTACATTTTCGAAAAATTATTTTAGAAATTTTAGACGCACTCATATTTTAAACAAAAAAGGCAACGATTTTATATTTTTGATAGAAAAATATTAAAAGTGGAGATAAAAAAAATGCATCTAGATTTACATTTTTCCAATATTTTAAAAAAATTTAACAAACACTCATATTTTTCACAAGAAAAGCAACGATTTTAAATTTTAAATTTTAAATTTTAAATTTTAAATTTTAAATTTTAAATTTTAAATTTTAAATTTTAAATTTTAAATTTTAAATTTTAAATTTTAAATTTTAAATTTTAAATTTTAAATTTTAAATTTTAAATTTTAAATTTTAAATTTTAAATTTTAAATTTTAAATTTTAAATTTTAAATTTTAAATTTTAAATTTTAAATTTTAAATTTTAAATTTTAAATTTTAAATTTTAAATTTTAAATTTTAAATTTTAAATTTTAAATTTTAAATTTTAAATTTTAAATTATAAATTTTTATTATTTATTTTATTATTTAAATGAAATTTATTATTTATAAATAAATAAATTTTTATAAATATTTTAATAAATTTAAATTAATATTTATTTTATAGATAAATAAATTTTAAATGTAAAAAAAAATTTAAAATTTAAAATTGAGGTCTCTATAACCTCAGGTAATATTAGATAACCTGAGTTTATTTAATATTAACCGCATTACAATGCCATCAAGACATGCAACGATATTGCATTTTCGTTGCATTAAACATTTTCGTCAGAGACCTTGAAACGTCACTTATCTTTTTATCATGATGCCAAAGATTTCACTTTTCTCTCTTTATAGTAACTTTATGACTAGCAAGTAGTCATCATGTTAAATTTTCATGCAACGATATTTAAATTTTGTTGCATTTTGAATACATTCATTTCCTCTATTTTTAATATCTTCGAGGTCAAATAATTACGATTTTATGAAGCCAAAAATCCGAACTGTCATAAAATTATATGCAACCAATACTGAACAAAGTAAAATTTTATGCAACGAAAATAAATTTTTGTTGCCTAAACTGCTATTACCGCGGCTTAATTTTTGTTTTTTTCTAAAATACCTCAAAAAGTACCCAGTTTTTTCATTCCATAACCTTGACTGTAACTCATTACTTTATCGAATACTAATTCCGTGCATACTTGCTCAGTTTTCGCTTTTCAAACAGATATCTCTGCGCTCTAGTGACGTCATTATTTTTGTTTAATTTTGTCTTTAGAGCAAAAGAGCAATTTTTTCTTTACTTTACTTAGCGGTAAACAACAGCTAAGGTTTTTTGTTCATTAAAACACTTTGGACAAGTATCAAAAATATTAGGTTCCTATTAGAAGTTGCGGGAACAAAGAAAGAGTTTCATTCATATTTTAAAAGTGAAAGAGAATTTTTTCTAGAGTGCAACCGAAAGCAGACTCAAATTGCGCTCGAATTTGTGCTGCTCCTTAAAGCTGCATTTCCGCTGCTATTTAACAATTTACTGCTCATAATCTGCTTTAAAAGTGTTTGCAAATGTCCTGCGAATTTGAGCACACAATTATGCCTGAGTTTGCCGTCAGTCTTTAGTTATTTTTACTAGCGTTTTTTTTTTATTGCAAACGCTTGACTATGATTTCACTTTCAAAGGACTTTTTTGCAGTATTTTTTTAAAGCATTTTTCGCATTGGTCTTGTGTTTGTTTATTTTGGTTTTTCTTTTGCTGGTTTTACTTTTGCTTGCTTTTGTTTCTCTTGTGATACTTTCTTCAATGCAAACACAGCGACGAATGCTGCTTGTTGCAGGCTGCAGCAAAGAACCTTGAAACTATAAAAACGGAATGTTTTTCAAAACTTTTCATTGCGGTTGGCTGCAGCTGCATTGTTGACGTCAACGTCAACGTCAACGTCGACGTTGCAGACGCCTCTTTGCTCCACTGTCAATGGTCGGTCGACAGTGAATATATTTGTATAAAGTTTTTATGCAAACAAGTGAAATTTTTAAAAGAAACCCTTTTTTTGCATTTTGTTTGTTTTTTTACTCCTTTCCGCGCGGAACACTAAATAAACTGTACTTGAGTTGAGAGTGTGTGCGACTGACAGTTCGACAGCTGACAGCAACAAACCAACCAACCAACCGACTGTTGGGCTGTTCGACTCGAAGACTTGCTGCAGTGCAGTGTGAAAGTTTTGCAACATACTATTCCTTGCAAAGGACATGCATGCATGCGGCCATGCATTAGAAAGAAAATAAAACAAGATATGTTTATAAATAGGAAAAAAAAAAGAAAAAAATTATATGCAAGCTAAGGGTGGCAGCACTGAAAGCTAGAGGCTGCAAAACTTTGCTAAACAGATATTATTTATGGATGTGTAGATGTATGTGTGCGTGTGCGAGTGAGTGTGTGTGACAAACTTGACAGCGAATACTTTAAATAATTTAAATAGGAAGCGTGCTCAATTTGTGAGCATAAAGTTTGAAGGATGTGCATATAGTAAGTAAAGGACAACAACAACAACAAACACAGAGCAACACAGCATAAAAAATGAGGCAAAAAAAAAAAAAACTGACAAAGTTATATCTAAGTATTAGTGATGCTTGCATTATTTATGCCACTCGTACGCATCATTGTGCCATTTGCTGTGCTGGTATGAGTGTGTCCTTTTTATCTCTAACCGCCCCCCCCCCAACCCCCCCTCCTCTGCTCAATCTATATTAGATTAAGCTGTTTGCTTCCTTTCTGCGTTCTGCATAACTGCATGCTTAGCAATTTTTGTTTGACTGCTACTTGGCATAGTTTAAATTGTTGTTGCGGCTAGAAGCCATTGAAAATGTTTTAGCAGAATTTATAGATGTGGGTCAACAAGGCGTTGAAGCGTTGGAAGCAAGTATGGAAATATTTTTTTTATGTGTCACATTCTTGTGAGTACCACTATATTTATGTTGGTTTTTGAGTTAATTTTTTTGTAAAATTGCATTTTGTGGAATTGTGTATTTATGACAAATTCAATTTTTTGTGCTTTTTCTCACATTCAATGGAATGAAGTAGCATTTTATATAAAGAGCATAGTTGTAGAACAACTTTGAAGAACCTAGTGAGAATTATAACTATACTAGAAAAATTATTTCCATTCTCATATTTTGTAGGCGAGTCGGCCATGGAGAACGACACAAACAATATTATTATCTTTAATATTCCTTGGATCATGCTTGTACCCTTCACTAAACTATTTTGAGATACATATGGGCATCTCCCAGCGGCACGGACGCGACATTCGCACGGTTTTAATTACTCGAAAAACAAGAAAGAAACAAAATGAGCCGATATGCATTTAAGTGTTCTAACGCGACGAAAGAGTGCTACATTTTATAAAAATATTGGCGAGATTTAGTACAAATTAGTACAAAGTAATAAGCAATCATTCAATGGAACTGACGCGACAAAAAATAGAAGTTTTTTTAAGCTCGTATAGAAATATGCAAAATTTAGCTAATTTTGAGAACTTTTTTTTTATATAATATACATGTTAATGGAGGTCAAAGGATAACTATTCTTTGTAGACTTATGAAATATAAGAATTATCTTTTATCTTTTTTTAAATAGATATAGCACGAATACGGACGCGACATCATGGACGCGACAAATTTTTCCACAGTAGTAAAATACAGTAAAGATGTTCATTATAAATTTTAATAAAAATACATCGTAATAAGTTGAATTCAAGTTACATAGCAGTAATACTAATCAAAATAAAAAAAAAAATAAAGTTAAATGCTGTTAGAGTGCTTTATCTTAACGTTTTTCTTCACTTTTGGTGGACCTTTTTTGGGAGATGCCCATATGTTAACCCTTCGACTTCCTTGAATATTTTTAAAAAGTGCCATTTTTTTCAGCAAAACACCGCAAAAAATTCCGAACTAGCAGATTTCTCAAAATTTTTTTTATCTAATAGTTATCATTTTTGGAATTTAATTTTTGACAATTGTCACATAACGTTACAAAATATACTTACTGCATTTTAATATAATATATATTTATTTATAATTGCTGTTTTTATTTAAAATAAAATATCTTTAATATTTAATTTATGTAAGTAAGGTTTATTTTATTCAATATATTTAATAATCTAAGCTACTTACCTGCAGGCATATTATAAATAAGTAAGACCTACATGCAAGCACAAGACAACAATAACAACAACAACGAAAAAGTATTTATTTTTAGACACCAGCCAACAATAAAAGCATCAGGGGCGCAACCAGAATTTTTTTTTGGGGGGAGGTTTCATCAAATTTTAGACTGATATGTCAAATCAATTTTGCAAAGGCTTCAAATCACAGCAATAAGTTTCAACTCAACTTCAAAAGTTAAGTTAATGGGCTAGGTGGGTTAAATTCATTTTTGTTAATATAAGAACTAAATATTTGAAGCACTAGATAATATATCTTGTAGAAGGGTTCCAAATTTGAACAAGATTGGTTATAACTTTTAGAGAAATCATGACAGCTAATTTGCAAAAATAAGTTTGGACTTATGCTTAGGGAGAATATTCTGGACATATTGTACAATGTCACAAGGAAAAAAAAAATTAATTTTCAAACCGACCTAACCCCAAAAAAACAGTCACATTTAAAATTTTAGTTAAGTTTTTATAAACAGTATTTTATTCATATAAAAAAATATTTAAAAAATTGCTATAATTGTATACTTTTTCCACCAAAATATGCAAGTCTTGCAATCAAGATTGAAAATAGGAATCTGTTTGTCCAAAAATACTTTTATTATTTGGATACGAATGCTTATCGAAATAATGCACATTTTAATTGTTTTCAAAGCCTTGCAAGAAAATAAAAAATAAAAAAATGTATATAAGAATCGAGTATCTTCCTCAAAATTTTATCTCTCGCCGAGTAAAAGTTAAAATTTTTTAGTTCAACTGTACAACTGGCCGAGCAACGAAAAAAAAGAAACAAGTTGTAACACGGATGTACACATAGAAGGCACTGTCAGGACATTTTGGCCGTACAGAAGCTGTTCAGCAGTGGTAGCGGTCATTTTAAAATGAACTTGCTGCTGCGTTGTTTAGGGTCTTTAGAATCGACCAAAATGTTTTGAAATCGCCAGTTTTATAGCCGTTTAAGGATTTTTTTTCTTGTTCTAAGTAGGTTAAACGAAGGTTTAAGGCGAAGTTATACGAAGGTTTTAATGTTTGAGCTACAATATTTTAAATTTTTCTCGTGGAAAATGCAATCTTTTCTCCCACAACGACTGAAGACTTCACTTCGTTGTAAAAATAACCAATAGCTAGCCTTAAAATTCGTCCTTTGATGAGTACTAATGGAGCTCATTTCCGAAAATATAAAACACAAAATTTCTAACTCCTTGGGATTAAAAACTAAGAGCCAAAATATGAAAAAAATCGTTTCAGTCTCTCGCCATCAAAATAATCGATGAAATTTGCTTTAAAATCGACTTTTGAAATCGTCATATTTAACACTAACATACTAACTCTTTCTGTATGTAATATGCGAAAAATATTTTTTTAATCATAATCTTCCATTGGATTTTCAAAATCAGTTTCATGAAAATCCTTCAAAATTGCACAAATATTATTCGATTTTAATGAGTGATGTCTTTTTGGAAAAATGTCGTAAAGAATTTCATTAAAAAAGATATTTAAGTCGATTTAAGTCAGTATTTCCTAATTTCTGTTCATTGGTATAACTTTATTATATCTCTGATAAACGGATGAACAGAAGCAAAATCAAACCAACATCTTTCTTTCTTATAAGCCCAAAGAAATATTATAAAGAAATATTATAATACTCTAAATTGTCAAATATTATTCGATTTTTCTTAAAATCGAATAATATTTGACAATTTAGAGAAATATTTATGAAACAGATTCGAGAAAATGCGATGAAAAATTATGAATTTTAAATTTTTGCTCAGTTGCAGAAATCAATCGGAATTATTTTTTTATTGAATCACATGACTTCACAATATACTTAATTCCTGCAGAGCTTGGGTAAGTTTATGTTTAACCCTCACTTTGGCACCAATCTTTTACTACGTAATCTGGCACTATTTACATTTGTAAATATTTTTTTGGCATTCTTAAAGACAAACAGAAACTAAAAATTTGCATTATTTTTTAGGCGGAATATATGTATTAACACCTTCTAAGTCCAATTCCGGAAAAATTTCACGCCGCTCTCAAGTGGTTTAGAAGTTATAGGGTTCGCATATTGAGAATATGGGCCTGGAAAAGTCGTGTTTTTTTTTTAATTTTCCAACAAAATCGAGCATTATTTGTATCAAAAGAAAGGTTATTCTGTATCCTATTCACAAAATTACTAACCATTGAAATCCATGCATTACTTTTTTCGATATAGCGTTTTACATATTATGAACACTTGATGATCCAGCCCTTTACGAAATAACCAAAATGAATGAACAAAACAAATTTCAACAAAAAATTAAATTTTTTTCATTAAATTAGCACTTCCAGCATAAATATCAACACATGACATATTGTCATAAAACTGGTGCTGTTTCCACACAACTTCAATTGTTCCTTTTTTTCATATATTCTATAAGGGGGTTTTTGAACTTTGCATATTTTTTGCATTTGAAAAACACACTGCGTTGACAACTATTTTTTCACGATTTCATTTCTGCGTACCTTTATTTTTCTCCCGAAAAGCAGAATTAAAATGAAGCGAGTGTTTCACTTAGTTGAAAAGAGTTGAAGTGTTATAGTAAGAAAAGAGTTTTTATTGATAATGGTAAAATAATGCTAAAAAGGCTTAGCAAATAAATAAATAATAATAATAATAATAATTGATCAGTTCTGAAACATCGTAGTTTAAACTTAATAAAGAAAAGAATTTGTTTTGATTAACAAAGTAATAATGACAAATAAAAACCGTAAATTTAAAATATTGATTTGTGCATCGGTGTCCCGGTAAGCAATTCTATTCATTAATATTTTTCCAATAAAAGCTATCAAATATGAAATTTGTATATATAATTAATATGTGAAGAGTTTTTCCTTATCATTTTTTTCTATAAATAAGACAAAAAATGCGTTAAAACACCAGAAAAGCCTTTCAAATCCAAAATATTTACATATGTAAATATGTACCAAACTACGTTATAGGAATGAAAAATTTTCAAAAAGTATCAAAAAATTCTAAAATTAAAAACAACTTTTGAATTTTCAGAAAGAAAACCAAATAATAGCCACAGAGTCCAAGCCATATTCAAATCGAATAAAAAAGAAAGGAGTTATAAAAAATTTAAAATTGGGATATTTACATATGTAAATAGTGCCAAAGTGAGGGTTAAAAAATAATTATAAGAAAAGAACGAAAATTAACAATTTTAGAGGAAATTTCCTTGTTCACCTCGGTGGCGAGGTACTCGACCGCTCTTCTTCAAATTCAGGCTTTTTTTATTTTGTTTTACTTTTAAATTCATTTTCATCCAAATATTTAAAGTAGTTTTAGTAGGTTCCAAGCTAGAACTTGAAGAGACACCTCAAATCGAAGTATTGTCAAGAACCACTCAAGAGATCAGAATCAGTCTGAATGAAACAAACATGAAAATTTAGTAGATTGTACATCAAACAGAATCGATATGAAATATGCATTTGGGGTTTTTACTCATTTGATAAGATGTGTGTTTGCTTTTCATATGAACCACTTTGATTTAATTTTATTTTGCTTGGTACTACAATAATTTTGGGGGAGGGGTTTAAACCCCGAAACCTCCCCTTTGGTTGCGCTAATGAACAGCACCAACAAAACCACATATAATAGCGAAAGCTAAGACAACAACAACGACACAGTAATTACTCGCAGACACCAGCCAACAATAACAACAACAACAAACCTTAAACACAATAACCGAAGCTAAGACAACAACAACGAACGGAATATTGAATAACAGACACCAGTATAATAACACCAATAATAACAACAACAACAGAGTAACCAGTATGACAAAGGCAGCCAGAATTACATTCAGTGTTAGAATTCACAATTGGTTTCAATTGTAAAAAATATAAGAATATAAGAGTGCGCAACAGGCTCGACAGAACTACAATCTACTTCTAGGTAAGTAGAACATTGTTCATAGCGTAGTACAGACAGATTGTGTTCATTACGTTGTTAATAGCGTAATACAGCCAGATTGTGCTGATTACGTTAATTTTTGGTTGCACTCCACAAGGAGTAACCAGCCAGTTTGTGAGGAGTAACCAGCCAGTTTGTGCTGATTACTCTAGTTATACATTCTGCCGCCCTCTGCTCTGCATGGCTAAATATATAGTGGGTAGGAAGCATGGTTGAATAACAAGGTTGCTTCAAAACTGACTGTGCTCTCTTTCGCATATCCGAAAGTGTCAAAAATAAACTGGCTGTCGAAAAAAAGAACAACAACAACAACAGCTGAATCAGTTCGCTTTGACATTTGCGGCAGTCGCGCTCTCCGTGTTGCGGCTACCTTATTCAGTGTACCCTGGTAGGAAGTAGCCTAGTCGTATTGTGCTCGGCAGGCTGACATTTTGCCGTCCTCTGCTCTGCATGGCCAAAAATATAGTTGGTACGGAGTAGCCTAGCCGGATTGTGCTCGGCACTCTGACATTCTGCCGTCCTCTGCTCTGCATGGTAAATTCACTGTTGTATATAAATGTTGTCTTGCTTTGCCGCCATCTGCCCTGCACGGCTAAGTTGCTCGTTGCCATGGTGTGGCCTAGCCAGGTTGTGCAGGCCACTCCGACATCAAGTGACCATACTAATCTTCTCCATGACTTTATTAAAGAAGTCGCTCGATAAGGAATCACCTTGTCTGAAACCTCGTTTGGTATCGAACGGAAGGGAGAGGTCCTTCCCGATTTTCACTGCGCTGGTGGTGTTCTTCAGTGTCGTCTTGCAGAGACGTATTAGCTTTGTGGGAATACCAAATTCAGACATGATGAAGTATAGGTGACTCCTTATTGGACTGTCGGGATGCTGTTCCCAGATTTTCATTTATAATCCTGCCTACCAGATTTTGTTTTATAAGTGCTATCAGATTTTGTTTTATAAGTGCTATCAGCGCAGCATCACCCCGCGCTGCGTCTGTGCATAAGTCATAGCATCTGACTTTACTTTTTAAAGGCTCTGCATCGGCGAAGGCTTTCATTGAATATTCTTCTTGATGGAGGGTTTTTCAATGATTAAGACTATGGAGTGGAGGATTTGCTGTTTCCACGGATTTGCTGTTTCCATAATGAATGTTGTGCTGGTGAAAGTGAGTTTACTTATTTTCTTAGTCTTAAATGGATAACTTTTAATCGCTTGACATTTTTAAGAAGAAAAGATGGGCATCGAAAAGATGATCGAAAGTTTTTTGGGTTAAAATATAAGCTTATTCTGAACTTAGGTATGAAAACAATCTTTACGTATTGCCAGCGTTTTGTTATGTAAAGAAGATAATCCGAGCTGCTGACCTGAGATGTAGCGGCACAATTTTCTATAAGAGTGCTATGCTGCGGGCGTATGCTGATGATATCATTGGCCAAAATACGTGCGAAGTCAATGCATTATTCTCCAGGCTAGAAAAAATATCGAGTCGAATGGATCTTGCAGTGAACGCAGATAAAACGAAGTATCTTGTGTCAACAAACAAACAGTCTCAGCGTCTTGGAAACCACGTCACTGTTGACAACACCTCCTTTGAAGTAGTGAAGGACTTTATTTATCTGGGATCCAGTATTCCCAGTTCCAGTTCGAGAGAAAAATTCCTACGCAAGATCTATGATCCAATCTGCGTCAATGGCGAGTACCGAATACGATAGAACCACGAGCTGTGTGAGCTATATGCCAACATCGATATAGTCAAACGTATTAAAATAGAGCGGCTTCGATGGCTATGTCATATCGAGAGAATGAACGACGAAGCTCCAGCGAAAAAATTATTAGATTCGGTACCCTGCGGTGGCCAACGCAGACAAGGAAGACAGCATCAATTTTATAATTTAATAGTGAAACTTCATTACTATTTTCAGCCACAAGAATAAATGCCTTAAAACATTTAAAAGAAAAATATTATTTTTATAAAATTCTCTTCATTTAAAAATAAAAAATGAATTCGGATCCTTGATAAAATTCGCTAAAGAATAAAAGTTTTTTAAAGACATATGTATGTATATAAAAAGAACATATAAGAAGGATACATTTCACCCAAAAGCCCTCAAGCATATACAAAGTGACAAAAAATGAAACATACTCAAAAAGAGAAACGCACACATATGCATTCGGTCATCATGCACGACTGCATAGCAAAAGCGCGAATCTACAAAATTAGGGCAGGAAACCAAAATTTTTCCAGCGCAAATTGCAGTCACACTTTTTACTTAGCGCAAAAAAAGACATACAAAAAAATACGAATAGCTAAAAAGAAACTTATAAAAAGAAGTGTGAAAAAAAACTTGTTACAATAAAGAAATAAATAAAAAGCTAAAAATAGTTTTCAACAAGTTGTAGTCATAGCAAAGAAACAGCAAAAAAGTCAGTTACCGAAATTGCTGCAAAAAAGAAATTGTATCAAAAGAAATGACAGAAAATAGCAAGAAGTGAAGAGGTGGAGAGAGCTAACAATAGTGCAGTTAAATAACGCATTAGTGTTGCCAAAGTAATGCAAAGTTTTTGGGGAGAATATTTCTATAGAGCACTCAAGTACATTTTGACAATACGAGCAATTTGCAAATTTTCGCAATAGTTGAAGAAAATCTTGATAAGATAATTAAGAAGAATGAAATGCAGAAGAAAGAATGAGAATAAGAATATTATTGAAGAAGTTTTCTTTGTGGCGGCTTCGCAGCGCTAATTTACGTCAAAATTTTAAATTTAAATTTTAAAATGTCAAATGTCAAATGTCAAATGCCAAATGTCAAATGTCAAATGCCAAATGTCAAATGTCAAATGTCAAATGGCTCATTCCACAGAAATGAGGAACGGGAGCATGAATTCTAAAATGCATGCATTTGAAGTAATTTTTGGTTTTCGAATTGAAGTGGAATCTTGAGTTAGTCCTGCTGCAAAAAAATTTTTAAATTAAATGCTTTTTTATATTATTTTGACAATTTAACTAAACAAACTTCGAGTTGAAAAAAATTTTTAAATATTTTGATTTAATTTAAATCTTCAAATCAGTCATCTTTTGATACAACTTTAAAAAAAATAAGGTTAGTAATATTAAAAAAGATATCAATGTTGTGTTAGAATAGTTTGTAATAATGATTGGTTACTGCGTTTCCAAAGTACAAAATATTTAAACTGAGTGTTTTTTCTGTGTCACACCCGTCCCAAAAAAGGCTATAGTTTTCCTAAGATGCAACATGGGCTTATGATAAGAATGAAACTTTCCTAAAGTAAGGATGTTGATGTTTTACATAAATTTGTTAACTTTTTTCATTCAATAAATTATTTTTATTCTTCATTTCCGTTACAAGAAGTTGGTCACACCCGGAACGGTTTTCAAAATTTTTTTCTAATAATAAAATTTTTGCAAGTATATGAATAAATTCTTTGATTAAAACAAGTTTTGTAAATTCATGTATAGCGAAATCATTTGTATAGGTATTAATTTGATCAAAAATTCATGCGAAAAATTTTTTGCAAAAAAATATTTTTTTTTTAAATATATTAAAAACTTGAAATTATTTGAATAGGTATTAATTTGATAAAAAATTCATGCAAAAAAATTTTTTGCAAAAAAATATTTTTTTTATTTAAATTAATACATTAATTAAAAACATATTTTTTTGATTTAAGTGTCAAAAATATGTGAAAGTAATTATACCAATTAAGTTCTAATATATAATTCCCACATCATTCGCACTAGTCACACCCGGGACAATCTTATGTCACACCCGTCCCATTTAAAAGTTTAAAAAAGAATGGTTATCGCCATTTTTTCAAAATATTTTTCACTATTATTCAACAGAAAATATATTAAATTTGAATATATGCAAGTAAAAAATGGTCTCATTGTGGCATATGGACTGAATTTCAATGTTAAACTCAGAATTTTTTGTTTTTAAACTTGTGCTCGTCACACCCGTCCCAGGTGTTTAAGCGAATGTAACTATTAAACTGGTATAAATAATTGCATTTTGTTTTACCATTTCGAAACCTTGGGGCATCTTCTAAAATACCCTATAGTAAATTGCTAAAATTTAAACCGGTTAATACCATTTTCAGCACGATAAAGTAGTCAAAACGTCACACTCGTCTGTATGGAATGAGCCAAATGTCAAATGTCAAATGTCAAATGTCAAATGTCAAATGTCAAATGTCAAATGTCAAATGTCAAATGTCAAATGTCAAATGTCAAATATCAAATGTCAAATGTCAAATGTCAAATGTCAAATGTCAAATGTCAAATGTCAAATGTCAAATGTCAAATGTCAAATGTCAAATGTCAAATGTCAAATGTCAAATGTCAAATGTCAAATGTCAAATGTCAAATGTCAAATGTCAAATGTCAAATGTCAAATGTCAAATGTCAAATGTCAAATGTCAAATGTCAAATGAAATTTAAAATTTCAAATTTCAAATTTCAAATTTCAAATTTCAAATTTCAAATTTCAAATGTCAAATGTTTAATTCCAAATTCCAATATTAAATTTCAAATTTAATTTTTTCAAATTTCAAATGTCAAATATCAAATGTCAAAGGTGATGTGTCGAATGGGAAGTTTTGCTACTATTTTTTTTACAATATCTTTATGGTTCTGTCTGGTTGAAAAATGTTTGTGAATCACTCTAGTTTATTATTTACAAGAGCAAAACCGCAACAACAATTGCTGCATTTACCAAAAAAATGTTGAAATGTGCTCATAAATACGACGTAAATTACAACACTTGAATTCTATATAAAAAAAAATCTCTAATATAGCACTCTGCAGCAATTGCTGCTATAACTACTACTATTATTACAAGTTCTACTAAGTGTAGTAGTTTATTATTGTTGCTGTTGTTGGTTTTAAATTGAGTGCTGCATAATGATGAACACGCCATTAGCATGACATGCAGAACGCTTATTGTTGTTATTGTTGCTGTAGTTGACAATATTTGTTTGGTTGTTGCTACAAATGCAGTTGCTGTTGCTGTTGCTGTTGTTACATTTTCTGCTGTTGCTGATGTTTATTTTTTGATGTTGCTATTGTATGTTTATTAATTCTGGTTATATTGCAGTTTAAGTAGCTGTCGCGGTTAAAATTGTTGTTGTGTTCTATGCTATTTTATTGTTGTCGAGATGCTGTCTTGTTGGCTGATGTTGCTGCTTTCTTAAATTTTTTGTTTGTCTTGCCTTTGCTTTATTCATCGTTATTCTACTCGAAAGTTATCTTAAGAGCCTTGTTATTATTATACATTGTTATTGTTGTTGTTTTTGATAACTCTTGCTAGTTGCTTGTAATTGTTTCTATGAAATTTTTGCTTGTTATTGCTTTTGTTTGTGTTTTTCTTTGAAACTGTTCACTTTAAGTAGTTTTGAATCAAAATATTTGCAACAAGATTTTGCTAGTTTTTATTATGCTGATATGTTGCATACTTCCAGGATGCTGTATATAAATATTTCTCTTATTTTGTATACAAATATTTTTGCTTAAGTTTTTAATTAATTTTATTAAATTACAAACATAAATTTAAAAAATTTATTGCCTAAATTTTCGTAAAAAATTTAAGAGCTTAAAATCATAATCTTTCATATTCACACAGCTTAATGAAAGCTCAACAGCAGAGCTTAACAGCAGCAGCTGGTAACAGTGTTTGTTATAGCTTGACGTTATGATAATCCGCTTATAATGGCCAAAAATGGCGACCACAAATATATATTTTAATATTTTACAATACAAACAAATTTCAATTCAAAATAAAAATAAAAATAAAATTAAATAAAAACAAAATAAAAGCAAAAGAATATCATGCAGCGCGACGTTTACAAATTTGCCAGCGCTGATGGTGGCAACATTTAGTAAACATTTTATTAATGCTCGGATTAGGACAATAACAACAATCATAGCAACAACAAAATCAACGTTTTACAAAAACAGCAACAATTTAAAAAGCAACAACAAATACATAAATGTTTAAGCAGTAGGTAAGACAAGCAAAATAAAATAGCAAAAAAAATAAAAACAACCACAAACAGTCAAGTGGATAAAAGCAAGGCAGCATGGCACGCCAACAGCAACAACAACAACAACTACAACTTGTTGTAGTAAGTAGATGAGCACGATGAAGAAAAAAGAATTTAGTAAAAATTCAAAGAAAACTTAAGGTGGTTAAGAAGGAAAATGCCAAAGTGAATAAAATAGCAGCAGCAACAGCAGCAGCAGCAGCCGAAGATGCAGCAACATTTAAACGATTTAATGTAAGTGAGTTGGTCAAAAAGAATAAAACCAGCGGATATGATCACTAAGTGCTGGGTGGCAACATTGTGGTAACTGTAAACAGTGGCACAAATTAAGAAATCAACCATGAAGAAATGTACATTGCATACTTTTAGGTATTTTTTTTTTAATTTTTTTTAAGTTAGTTGAAACTTATTATTTATCTCTACAAAAATAAGCTGTAGATATATATTGACTTATGGTGAAATTTTGTCAGGAATATTTTTGTAGAAGATTTTTACACTCTAAGACTACTTTTGAATAACATTTTTTAACACTTTTTGGTTAATAAATACTTAATTTAAAGAAACAAAAATATTTTTTTTTCAATTTTATTTAAGGTTTGGTGCTAAACTATGACAAAGACATATCCAGTAGTCTACGGCTAAAAGAATTCATAAATAAATCATGCACGATTTTCCTTTCTCTCTGACAAAATATGCTGATTCGTTCATACATTTCGTTGGCGAAAATTTCATATAAAATCCCAAAATTCCTGCACGAACGCTATCAAAAACGTTAAGCAAATCTGTACATAAAATTTGAACACAAAAGTTTTACTTTTCACTTGTTCTAGATCAGCAAATTTCTTTAAGAACTTGTTCGACAGCGTACATTTAGAAGTTTTCTTATTCTTTATTTAAGTAAATTTTTAAAACTTTTTTCAGAAGTTCTAACGGCCACAAAAAACTTATGTCAAATTCCAATTTTTACTCTTGAATCCATTTTTTACTCTCTGAATGATCTTGAAGGATCTATCTATCTACCTACAAAATTTCTAAATAAAATCAGTCTTTTTTAAAAATTATTCAATTTTATTTTAATAACTGATTAGAAAGACCCCTCAACACCCATCTTACTTTATAAAACGCAATTGTCACGCTCCACGCCTAATATCGCTCCGCACCCAATATCACCCAAACTGTTCATTCTTGCTATTACAGTGCTTTTATTGTAGGAACAAAATGTAGGAACAAAATTTCAGCCTTAAAGTATGCATATAAAATATATTTTCTTTTTTTAAGTCGTCATGATACGCAGCTTTTATCTCTCAAACTGTTATAAGAATATTACAGTGCTTTTCAAACTTTACGAAAAGAATGTTCAGCCCGAAAGTATGCTCAGAAAATTTATTCGATACTTATCAGTGACTACATTGATTCAAAACCATCATAGTGCGAACTTTAATGCTAGTATTATATCGTAAAATTGATAAATGGTCAGCGTAACGGAGATTTTTGTTAATTATTAGCGGTATTCACGATCTGCAATTGATGGTCTTGTATTCAGTATTTTTGATAAGTTTGATATATATAGCAAATTTGAAAATATTATATAAACAAAATATGTACATATTTCAAATACTTTAAATACTAAATTTACAATGAGTAGCTCTTTTTGTGCTCAGCTAGCATCTCTCTCTTTCTCTCTCTCTGCTAGCTTCGATCAAGCCTAAATGCAGGATACATCAACAATGCACAGTTGACATGTGTATTGCGTTATTGAGTTGAATCAGAGTTGCATCAGAACATACTTTTGTACTTTGCACTGTTTAATATTACTGTTTTATTTGAAAGTATTTTTCATGTAAGGTCAAGATGGGATGAGGGTACTTTTGGTTTAGGTAGCATTTATTTTGAGGGGGAATACAAATTTTTATATTTTTATTTATGTTATTTTTAATTTTTTTTTTTTATTTTGCACTTTGAAATCCTGACGACGCACTGTGGGAGGACTTCATACAAGTTTTGGCCATAAATAATACAAATAAATCAAGAGTTTTGAAATTTGCTATGAATGCTTTGTATTGTTAAATTAGAAATATATATAAGTTTGTATCAAATTCACTCACAGACACGACCACCTGCCATACGAATAGTTTTGTAAGAAATGATAAAAATAAACTAAGAGGTTTGAAATTTGGTATGAGACCTTTTTTACAACTAAATATGAAATATATATAAGTTTTGATCAAATCCGCTCACAGACACGCCCATCTTCCTTACAAATTTTTTCATAAATAGTCCCTTGTTCGACCGGCATCAAATAGGAACAGGACCACTCTAAAGACATTGCTACAGTCTAATTCGGTAAAATTCACAGGAATTTTTAATTTTTGACATTTATTCCCAGCCAATTGTCTACAACAAATGGTTCTATATGATTCAAAATTTGCTTTTTATAATGATCTTTCTATAGCTACCCGACTTAAAATTTAACTTTCAGGTTCAACTTGAATAACAGGTCTCATTTTCAAAAGGTTTCATTCTAGGAGGTGTTCTCCTCCATATAACTTATTAGAAACTTTTAAATAGTTTCAAAATTTTCTCCCTGAACAATTCTTCGAAGTATTTGTGGTTATGAATAGGTTATTTATTGAGATTTTGAGTATAGACTTGTATGAGGTGTGTATAAGGCTTGTATAAGGCTTTTATAAGGCTTGTATAAGGCTTGTATAAGGCTTGTGTAAGGCTTGTATAAGGCTTGTGTAAGGCTTGTATATGGCTTGTATAAGGCTTGTATATGGCTTGTAGAAGGCTTGTATAAGGCTTGTATAAGTCTTGTATAAGACTTGTATAAGTCTTGTATAAGGCTTGTATAAGGCTTGTATAAGGCTTGTATATGGCTTGTAGAAGGCTTGTATAAGGCTTGTATAAGTCTTGTATAAGGCTTGTATAAGCCTTGTATAAGGCTTGTATAAAGCTTGTATAAGGCTTGTATAAGGTTTGTATATGGCTTGTATAAGGCTTTTAATAAATATAAAAATTTCTTTTGAAATTATATGCACTTCGGCCTACTGTTATATGCACTTCGGCCTAGCACACCAAAATGAGTTGGCAAAGCATTGAAAAAGGTAGCTGCTAAAGAAAAAAAGTACGTTGAACGTTAGAATTTTGAGTGAGCAGTTGTGAAATACATAGATGATTATGGGGAGTGGCTGGGTGTATACATGCCATAATCTCTGGGGTTGGTCAGAAAATGTAAATAAATGTTGCGTTGAAAGCTAGATGAACATGGCACAGCAATCACAGGCTACAATAAAACGTTTCAACTAACGACAGGATTAAAGCGCCAGGCATAACTGCAAAGCAATGTAAGGAAGAAGCATTAAAAAAGACGCCAACGGAAGTGGTTTGAAGCTAAGCGTAGGCAACAGCGATTCGTTTCAGCCTTGCTTTACTCACACCAACAGTATTAATGAGTTGCAAAATGATGTATCTATGTATCTGAATATCTGCTGCGTATCTGGGTTGCTCTGCTATTCATATTTTGTGTGGCAGCATAGAAATGCTCAGGGATTTAATGACAGCACAACAAATGATAATAAATTATAAGCAGTGAAAGTAGTGAGGGAGGAGGGGGTGTGGAAAAATATAGCATAAAAACACAAGGTCCAAAATGAAATGAAATAAAAGCCAAAACAAAGGTATAAAATAAATAAAATAATATAAAATAAAAGCAAAAAAAAAACCACACAAATGTTTTAAGGATCGCAAAGGGCATTACAAGGTAATAATTTATATAAAACCATGATTAAGATGTTGAAATGAGGCACAAGGTTGTTATTATAAACTTTAAGGAATTAAGAGATGATATATAGAGCACATTTAAGAGAACAAGCGTTAATGTTTGTAATTATATATAGGTGGTGGGAGGAGGAGTGGGAAGAGGGGGGTTCGGTCATAAAGCAGAGACTCAGTTGGGTAAGGTCAAGGCATAAAATTTTTGGGCGAGACATGAAATATAGCGTTGGTATGCAATAAAACAGTTGAGACAAATTTTCTATTATTTTTTTGTGTAAAGAGAATATTTATGTATATAAGCGAAGTGTTGACAGATGAGAGCAAATTTAAAATAATACACACAGCTTAAAATTATATAAGCTTGCTTAAGATCAGATGCTAAAAATAGATATTATCTCATAATGTATAAGCTTTTATAAAGCCATGCGGGAATTTTAAATTTTTTTATAGGCTTCTATATCGGTTTTAAAACACTAAATTTAGAAATTTTCTAAAATATCGAGTAAGAAAACCATCAAATATACACTTCGAATACAGTTCTTATGTTCACAGATTTAAAATAAAATTGTATGGGCAAAATTTTTGTGAAATATATTAACCCTCTAGTGACCTTTTTATGGGGCTCTATTGAGCCCTTATCAAAATAGCTTAAAAAATACTCTTGACTTTAATTGTAGAGTGTTAAAATACTATACGAAAATGTTAAAACAAGCTTAGAAAAGAGTGCTTAAAGGTAGTCTTAGAGGGTTAAAATATTCTACGAAAATATTCCTGACAAAATTTCACTATTAGTCATTCATGGCAAAATTTGGCTACAACCTACTTCTATGTAGAAAAATAGCACGTTTTTTATGACCTAATGTAAAAACTTTCTCATCTGTTGAAATGTTTGTTGCATACTTTTAGACATTTTTTTAGTTGAGTAAAGAAAAACTTAATATTTTTACATACCAGTAGGCTGTAGACCCAATATTGACAAAAATGAGTTATAGTGAAATTTTGGTACTCTTAACTTTAATTGTAGAGTGTTAAAATGCCATGTGAATATGTTAATAAGAGGTTAGCAAAGTGTACTTAAAAGTAGTTTTAGAGTGTTTAAATATTCTACAAAAATATTCCTGACAAAATTTCACTTTGAACAACATTTGCTTATGACCTACTTCTTTGTAGAAAGATAGCACTTTTTTATGACTTAATGTAAAAACTATCTCATCTGTAGAAATGTTTGTTGCATACTTTTAGACATTTTTTTAGTTGAGTAAAGAAAAACTTAGAATAAAAATAAATAAAGCTTAGATCCAATATTGACCAAAATGAGTTATAGTGAAATTTTGGTTTAAATATTTTTACAGAATTTTTAAAGCCTCTACGACCTCTTCAAAATAGCGCTTTTTTAATTTTGGTAAACCTGGTAGCCTATTTTTACATAATTTCCAACAACGTCATGGTGAAATGGTTCTAGATGTCCAAATGAATAATTCATAATTATAGTACGAACGACACCACCGAAGATATGATATGATTGTCGGACCTCGGCGTCAGTTGAAAACAAACCGAACCTACTATAACTATACTGCACCATGAAAAATACTTAAGTAAAAATAACAAAAAACTTATGTTAGTTTACACAAGTATCTTCTTAATGTAATACATCACTGCACCGTGAAAAATACTTTAGTAAAACTAACAAAAAAATTATGTTAGTTTACCCAAGGGCTTCGACAGTTTGGTGCTTGTTAAGATCTTGGATAACCCAATAAAGTTTTATTAGTTCAACTCTAACATTTAATCTAGGTGATAAAGCATCAATAACGAATTCATACAAGTAACTTGTATAATTTTGGTACCCTAAGCCTGAAAGGTCAGGGTATATTAACTTTGGGTAAACGTTTGTAACGCCTAGAAATCAGTGAGTACGGTATAGAAAAGTATATATGTATATTTTTAATCAGAGTCACCTCGTGAGTCGAGCTATTCATGTCCGTCCGTCCGTCCGTTTGTACGTCTGTGTGTTGTCCGTAAACGCAGGATAAGAAGAAGGAGTCGAGATAATTAGAAGAAACTCAGTATACATGGGTCACATGGATACGAGGATCTGCACTATTGAATATTTTTCGAATCCGCCCACGGACACGCCTACCTCCCAAACTACACAAAAATTAAAAACGGCGTAAATAAGCTCATAATAAAACTACATCAATAAAATCAGGCATGTGTGTATTTTATATTAAAACAAAAATGTCTTCGAAAAATGAGTCTCATCCGAACACGGACACGGATCCACCTCCCATACAACCAAAAATTAAAAACTCAATAAATAATCTCATGTTTAACGTACAGAAATAGAATTTGGTACGTATGTATCTTATATCAAAACAAAGACGTCTTTGGAAAATGGATGTCATCCGCCCACGGACGCGTCCACCTCCCATACAACCCAAAAATTTAAAACTCAATAAATAAGCTCGTGTTTTACCTATACTAATAGTATTTGGTAATTATGTATTTTATATCAAAACAAAAATGTCTTCGAAAAATGGGTCTCATCTGCCCACGGACACGTCCATCTCCCATACAAACAAAAAGTAAAAACTCAATCAATAAGCTCATATTTAACCTATAGAGCAAAAATTTGGTACGTTTGTATTTTATAATAAAACAAAGATGGTTTTGAAAAATGGATGTCAACCAACCACGAATACGCCCACCTCCCATACAACCCGAAAATTGAAAACTCAATAAATAAGCTTATGTTTAACCTGCAGAGATAAAATTTAGTATGTATGTATTTTATACCAAAACTAAGATGCATTTATAAATTTAGTCTTATACGCCGACGAACACGCCCACTTCCCATACAACCCGTAATAGCGAAAATACTTTAGAGGCATTAAAATGTAAGCTACAAGAATAAAACATGAAATTTTTATAAATTTTTGTATATTTTACATCAAAATTGAAATGCATATAGAATATGGGCTTCATCCTCTCACGAACACTCCCATTTTCAATACTATTATTGTATTTTCAAAAAGTAGGTTTAGGGTATTTCATAGTCGGGCAAGACCGACTTCATATTTTCTTTACTTGTTTTTGTTTGAATCCTTGTCTTAGTCCTTGTCTTTATCCTTCTTTTTGAGTTCTTCTGCAAATTTTGATGCTTATCCTTGTTCTTCTCTTTAATACTCTCGAGGCCTTATTTAAAACTTTGTTCGACTAGTTTTTCAAATCCTTATTCGAATCATTGTCCAAATCCTTATCTTGTTATTATTGTTCTGGTTCTTGTTCTTGTTCTTGTTCTTGTTCTTGTTCTTGTTCTTGTTCTTGTTCTTGTTCTTGTTCTTGTTCTTGTTCTTGTTCTTGTTCTTGTTCTTGTTCTTGTTCTTGTTCTTGTTCTTGTTCTTGTTCTTGTTCTTGTTCTTGTTCTTGTTCTTGTTCTTGTTCTTGTTCTTGTTCTTGTTCTTGTTCTTGTTCTTGTTCTTGTTCTTGTTCTTGTTCTTGTTCTTGTTCTTGTTCTTGTTCTTGTTCTTGTTCTTGTTCTTGTTCTTGTTCTTGTTCTTGTTCTTGTTCTTGTTCTTGTTCTTGTTCTTGTTCTTGTTCTTGTTCTTGTTCTTGTTCTTGTTCTTGTTCTTGTTCTTGTTCTTGTTCTTGTTCTTGTTCTTGTTCTTGTTCTTGTTCTTGTTCTTGTTCTTGTTCTTGTTCTTGTTCTTGTTCTTGTTCTTGTTCTTGTTCTTGTTCTTGTTCTTGTTCTTGTTCTTGTTCTTGTTCTTGTTCTTGTTCTTGTTCTTGTTCTTGTTCTTGTTCTTGTTCTTGTTCTTGTTCTTGTTCTTGTTCTTGTTCTTGTTCTTGTTCCTAATGTTTATGTTGGTCTTGGTTCTGTCTTGGTCTTGGTCTTGGGCTTGGTTTTGGTCTTGGTCTTGGTCTTGGTCTTGGTCTTGGTCTTGGTCGTGGTCTTGGTCTTTGTCTTGCTGTTGCTCTTGCTTTTGAGCTTATTCTTGTTTTTATGTTTTTTTATATGCTTTCTTTCGAATCAATCTTACCCATGTTGCATTATACTTAGCACCATGTAATAAATTTCATGCAACGATGTTGCATTTTCGTTACATTGAATGTATATTGCTTTGTTCTGCAATTTATGCAGAGAAATTTTGAAGTCATTAACTTTTTTGTAATGAAGCCAAAGATGTCTTTTCATCAAATTCTTCTTTTTTGATCAGCATCACCACCTGAGTCGAATTAGCCAGTGCATCGTTTATCCCTCTGTCCAAATGTTTGTCTATTGATATGATGACAACCGTCGTCCTATCGCTATGGTTATGCAATTCGATATTTAAGCTTTTATCGTAGCTTAAGTTGAAAATTGAGTCAAGTCTACTTTCTATACAAATTTTCTTATATATTGTCAATATGGTAAAATCTCTTTAAATTTCCAAAATAATAATCTAAAGATTTGAAATTTTTTACATAAGAATAAAATAGACACTCTGAGTTTGAAATTTATTGAAATCGCTTGAAAACTACGCTTACCTTCCATACAAAGTGACGTCATCAAAGCGAATAATCTCTTAAAACTCTATAAAAAATAAAACTAATAACTTAAAAAATTTCACGTTAACTTTGTTATTAAATACGCATTCTTAATTTTAAAGTTGGAAGTCGAATAGAAAATCCGCCTATCTCCCATACAAAGTGACGTCATTAAAACCTCATAAATTCCATAAAAATTAAAATTATTAAATTATTATTTAATTCCATAAACAATAAATTGATTTGATATTTTTAAAACGATATGAGAAGAAACGAGTTGAAATATTTTAATTTTTTTTATAAAATGTTTGCTATGTTCGAAATTCGTCAAAATCTATTGATAACTTCCCCACCTCCCATACAATATGACGTCAGCAACATACCAAAACCTTCAATAATTCAAAACCCTTCACAAAAATTGATTAGAAATCTCACAGAATAATTTTGATTTGTTGTGAGTTTGAAATTTGATAAAATTGTATGAAAATTCTGCCTATCTCCCATTCAGAGTGACGTCATCAATGTAAGAAAACCTATAAATGACTTTGCATATGCTTCAATACGACTGTGAAAGTATTTTAACTACAGCCAAGTCGAATATTATTTCCTACTTTTTTTTTATTTTTGTTATTAGACTCGAGAATCAAACTTTATTGTCGTGAAAAAATTCATCGTTCATATTGAGCGTGTTATAAATCTATGCAACGATATTTGAATTTAGTTGCAAGCTATTTTTTTACTCAATAATGTCGGTTTTTAAAAATGTTTGCTATATAGGCTTTATTCATTCTTTATTTGCATTGTATAACCTTCAACAATGCTCATTGTTCCATAGAGTAAAATTTTAATGCAACGCCGTTGCATTTTTGTTGCATTTTTTATGTTTAGACTGCCTCGTGGCAACAAGATTTTTTTAAATTTGTATGAAGTGAACAAAGATGCAGTCTTGACTGGTCTATCATTTCTTTTACAGTTGCACACATGGTTATGTAGTAATAATTGATACGCTCTCTCCGCGTACTTCATTAATTTTTTTGCTAAAAAATTTAGCTTTACTCTCGCATCATAACTTTGGTCGTAGCCAGCAAAAACATATAAGAAGAATAGTTCAAAAATTTTAAAAGAGCTTTATTTGAGCTGCCAGCGAGAGATGAAAGGAGGAACTTTCAAGTTTTTTTAAAAAAAGGCTTTTGTTTTTTAGCGAAAACCAATTTTTTTTGACAGGATTTGAAAATTAAAATGTATGAATTAAAGAAAAATCAACACGATAATGTTCGAAAAACTCACACTTTTGCTAAAGCTTTACTTATTGTTCAGTGGATAGTCTCTACAAGCTTTTAAGCTACATAACTAATTTTATAACTCACTAGCATAGATTAGTTAAAGTGATATTGTATAAACAGATATTTCGTTACTCAGCATTAAAAGCTCACAAAACAGGAAGAAGCCAGCGCAGAAAATTGTAATCTTAACAAAGTTTCTTGCTCAAAAGCACATCTAACAAACTTCTTAGCAAACAGCTTAAGCTTTTTTTTTTTAAAAAAAAAAGAAAAAGTTTTCTTGGCCATAAATATATAATTCTAAAATAATATAGAAAACAAGAAATTTTGCTTTTTTTCAAGTCATTAAGCGCATTGAAGAAACGCACTAAGCGTTTGTTAAGCATATTTATGCCTCGTCACGGAAGCTTACGAGTAGCTTAAATTATTTGATTGCGTGCAAAACTTTTCGAAGCTGCAGCAGCAGCAGCGAAACGAGTCAGTCAGTGAGTGAGTGAGTGAGTTGGTCGAGTCTTGTGAAGTGGTGTGGAGACTAAAGCATAAACATGGGCTGAAGTATGCCAAATGGCTGTATTTTTGACCTCGCCAACTTTTTTTGCAGCATTTATATGCGTTGCTTAGGAATATTAAATAAAGTGAATATTTTTTTTTTGCTTCGACTATTTTGCGCTATTTTTCGCAAACAAATTACGTTGAACTTTTTGCATTGCATTCAATATGGTCGACAAAAAAAAAAAAAAAATACAAAAAAAAAAACATGGTCGTACAAAAAAAGAACACCGTAAGCTCTCACTCATTCTGTCTCTTAGCGCTGTTGGTGTTGTTGCTGTTTATATTTGCTCTTAACTTCCGGTGAACTTGTGTGAGCTTATTTCGTGCCCTATTCATGCTCTAAGAATTAATGAGAACATTCGCAAAAAGTTTACGAAATAGTGCTTCAAATGACGTTGTTGTTGTTGTTTTTGCTGTTATTTTTGTTGTAGTCCTTAAAGTTGTTCGCTACTTTTTTCACATTTGTTGCTACATTTTTTGCTTCCCTTTTTTTTTTTTTTGGCTAGTTTTCGCTGTAGCACTGTTTTTAGTGAAATTAAAGAAAGTTTTTCTTCCTAGCTATACTCTGCTACTTCCACTATAGTGTAGTAAAAACACACGAAAAAAATACAAAAATAAAAAAAACAAAAAAAAAAAAAAAACTCTAGACTGCGTTGGCGAGTGAGTGCCAAAGCTTGCTTACGTAAATGTAGACATTTTTGCAATTCTTACATTTGTTCTAGTTTTTTTTTTTTTAATTTCAATTTCTGCAAAAAACTTTCTGTGCTTCATTTATTTTATTAAGACACAAAAAAGGAATAAAAAAAAACGCAAGTTCAATTTACTTAATTTACTTATCAGACAATTTTTATCTAGCGAAAAAGCTTTTAATACGTGAAGCATAACATAGAGTTGGGAAAGTTTTTTTATAACCTAGTTTTGTAATATTTAATCAAATTTTGTACTTATATAAAGACATTTCAGGTCTCTAAATATGTGCTGTAGTAGGCGAGAATAAGGTTGTTACGAATGCTATCAAATAATTTTCTCTTATTTAAGAGCTTATTTATACTTATTTAATACCTATTTTATGCAATGCTCTTATAACTTACAGTTAAAGCAAAACCTTTAGCAACAACAGCTGTTGCCAAATCGGACTGCCAAAGTCTTTGCTATTGGACTTTCACTCCTTTCACAAGAAAGCACTCCTCCGATCGACAATATATGAGCACAGCGGATGCACATATTCCACTCTAACCTCTAAAACTTAACCTAACTAATTTCGACTAATTTTAGAACATATCTATGACTTTATTTTTCTAGCTTTCTGACTGAGTTTTGTTACGATCGAACAACTTTTCTATGTATTTTTCATACAAAAGTTCCTCCCATTCAAAATCATGTAAAAACTTAAGAGAGCTCCAAGAGAGGTTGCTTTAGGCCGCGTGCAAAGTAAACGCCGATTCAGACAGGCAGGCAGACAGAGTGTGTAAACAAGCTAGATAGGTAGATACTTGTGTCTCGTTTGTTCACACAGACTTCAACCTGCCTGCCTGTCTGAATCGGCATTCACTGTGAAAGTGAAAGCGAAACAAAAACAAAGAAAGCAGCAGGCACAGCATAATCAGCTGATGATTGATTTTCTTATAAAAAACATATGCATTTTTCTGCATGTAGTAGAATATTACTATTTAGTGACTTTAATATAAAAGTGACAAAATCCAAAATTATATATTCATTCAGCGCAGGATATATCTGTTATTTCGGTATATATATTATCTTTGAACGATGAGTTTTAAGGACTGTAGTTATACCCCAAAGTATTCGTCAAAAAAGTTTCATGGCCTTGAAAAAAATCTGTTAAAACGAACCCATACAAACTGCGCTGTAAAACGTAATTCTACGTCAAACTGTTTTTTAACAATCTAGGGTCAATTAAGAGACGATTCGATCACAAAAGGAAGCAATCCCACCACTCTTAGAATCATTTCAAGGTCAAATTTTGAAAATGAAGTGACATAAAAATCGGCTTTTCGGAATGAAAGGGCTTATTTGGGAACTTTAATTTAATACAGTAGAATCTCAATTATGCTAATCAAATAAAACCAGGGGTATTCCGTGTAATTGAAAATCCGGATAATCAATTTCAAAATCAAATCGAACAATAATAAAATTTTAATAGCATTTTATTGTGGAAAACGTTTCATAAACGTCATTTAAACAATACGATATACAAACAAGTAAAGAAAATCTAAAGACGGCCTAGCCCGACTATGAAATACCCTAAGCCTTCTTCTCCAAAATACAATAAAAGTATTGAAAATGGGCGTGTCTGTGGGCGGATGAAGCCCATATTTTATATGTTGATGAAAAATTTACACATACCAAGTTTTATTCCTGTAGCTCACAGAAAATGCCTTTATTGTGCTTTCGCTATTGTGGGTTGCATGGGACCTACCTCCAATGCAAATCCGTTCGCGGACGGATTTCGCCCAATTTTTTAACACATCGTAGTTTTGGTATAAAATAGATTCATAACAAATTTTTTCTCTGTTGGTTAAATATAAGTTTATTTATGAAGTTCTTAATTTTTTGGGTTGTGTCGGTGGCAGACGTGTCCATTAGAGTGGGTCGGCCTCCATACAAAAAAAAAAAGTTTGCAAAAACCACCCCCTATTTTAAAGTTTACCTCGAGAGTATTCCGAAAACAAAAATATTTTTTTTTTGGACCACCGGAAAAACAGCCAAAATGGTCTTTTTTGCATAACTTAAGCACTACATGTCAGATCTTAAAAAAATGTATGTCGATGAAAAGGGCTTTACGAGCACTAAAATGTCTTCTTAGAACATTTTTATTTTTGAGGTCATATTCAACTAGTAAGCCCCATTAGCCCGATTTATCCTCCATAAATTTCTTTTTTTTTTTCCCCATATAATTAAACTCCTTTAAATTTGTTTAATTTGTGTTAAAAAAATTATTATTATTATATTTTTTTATAAAAAATTTGCTTTAAGTTAAGTCAACGAACAATTAACTTAATAAATAATTTTTTGAACACAAATTAAACAAATTTGTAGGAATTTAATCTTATGTGAAAAAAAAAAATTTTGAGGGGGGATAAATTGGGCTAATGGAGCTTACTAGTTGAATATGACCTCAGAAGTAAAAATGTTCTAAGAAGACATTGTAGTGCTCGTAAAGTCCTTTTCAACGACACATAATTTTTTAAGATCTGACCATTTTGGCTGTTTTTCCGGTGGTTCAAAAAAAAAAATTTGTTTGTTTTCGGAATCCTCTCGAGGTCAACTTTAAAATAGGGAGTGGTTTTTTCAAACTTTTTTTTTTTCGACCCACTCTAGTGTCCATGGGTACCCATACCCATTTTTCGAAGACATCTTTGTTTTGATATAAAATACATGCATACCAAAATGTATTTCTGTAGGTTAAATATAAGCTTATTTATTTATTGAGTTTTCAATTTTTCCATTATATGGGAGGTAGGCGTGTCCGAGGGCAAAGGACAGCCATTTTTCGAAAACATATTTGTCAATTTGTCTATATAAATGTCATTCCAAGGTCAAAATGAACTTGGAAGTTCCTGATAAATAGGTTTTTTGGATCAATGATTCCAAATCCGATGTCTATTTGTCGATATAAAGATTATTTCAAGGTCATTCAAGATTAAAATAAAAAACCAACAGTGAAACGACATCCAACAATCTGATTTGATAGGCTTTTAGGGTTGCTGACTTAGAATAAGATATAAATTTTTTTAAATAGAGGTCATTTCAAGGTAAAAATGAAAAAAAAAATTGAGAAACGAAGTACAACTTCCTGATTTTTTAGTTTATTTCGTCGTTGATTCTGAATACAAACTATTTTTGTCTGTATTAAGGTCATTTCAAAGTCATTCCAAGGTCAAAATAAAAAAATTCCACCTATTATATAGGTTTTTTATGCCGTTGAGACCAAATCCGAGCTCAGTTTGTCTACATTAAGGTTATTTCAAGGTCATAAAAAGATTAAAATGATGATAACCTGATTTATAGGAATTTTTGTGTAGCTGATTTTGAATCCGAGGTCAATTTGTCTGTTGAAAACTAATGTCAAAAATTAAAAACAAACAGACATAATGTCAAACCACCTGATACATAATTTAAAAATATTTAAAAATATTTAAAAAGCAAAAAACACTGTGAATTTTTTTAGATATACATATTTGAAGTATTGTGTAAGAAAATATGAAACTAATTAAATCTAAAATGATTGTTAATGATTAATATTTTTCTAAATATTTCAACTTAGTTTTAAGAAATTGCCTAAAAAAACCTTTATGTGTTGAAAATGATTTATCGCAAAAAATTTGATTTTATAAATGGCTACATTGACAAATTTATCAACTGTTAATTTGATGAATTGTTAACATGATGTATTGTGTAAAATTTTGGAAACTTTTTTCATACCTTGTGTTATTTGAAATTTTACCAGCTAATTGCTAGAGTGACTTGAGTCACCCAAAATCAGCCCACTGTACAGCTCCACCTATATGTGGCATATTAAGATGAACGACAGGAATTGTGTTGACAGCTTGATTAATTGACTGATTATCCTGCTGCCTGCCTCATAGCAAAAGCAACCAAAAAAACTATTTGGTACATCATCAAAAGTATGTGCAAAACTTCAATCCAAAAGGATAGCTAAGAAAAGAGATCAGAAAATCATCTAAAAACAACATAATAAAAATGGCTATTTATTAAAAAAGTTCCATCAGTTAAGCTTTGTTGGACGCAAGCAATGCTACTTTCTATATGTTGTAGTATAGGTTATATATTTGTGCACACGTGTGTCTAAGCTGACAGTTCGACGACAAATCAATTTGCCAGGATTAGCTTGCCTTTTGTGTAGCAGGCCAAGAGAAGTATAGAAGTTATGCAACAACAACAATAAAGCAGCATATTTATTGATTTATTAAGTGACCGTAAAGTATGCAGCTGTTAGTAACGGAATTTAAGATATCTGCTAAAGATATCTTTAAATTGTTTGGGAATCTTATCTATAGCTTGCCTCAAGGTAGACAGCTGTTGTTTACAGAATATTCTTAAAAGATTTTCTTAAGATTTGTTAAAATATCTGTATAATTAAATGCCTAAAAGCATGCACTGACTTATTTGCTTTGGTTTTTTTTCTTTTGCCCCTAACTTGTGTTGGCTACAAAGACCTGAAACGTTTACAAAACAAAACAAAATAAACACAAGAAAAAAAAATTTTAAAAAAAACTAAAAATAAAGAAAAATTGAAAGAAAATTCTTGGAAAATAAAATGTTTGCAACTTTTTAAGTACCAACAAATAGCCTTGAAGTATGCTTTATAGACTGTAGATTACGTCGAAAAAAAAAAAAACTTAAAAGAAACAAATACTTAAACACCACATCTCTGTGGTTGTTTTACTAAGGACTTTTCCAAAAAAATTTTTTTTTCTAAAGGATAAGCAAAGACATTCCATTTAAAAGCTAGCTAGCACTTGAGATATAATTTCCAAAGAACTGTTATGTGTGTGTGTGTTAAAAGTCTAAAAGTATGAGCACTATTTTTGTAAATGAAGACAATGTTAGATAATTTTTGTTTTTTTTTTTTTTATTTTTATTTTTTTTTTTATTTTACAAAATTCAAAGTTTGTTTATCGTAGGCCTTAAAAAAAAACTTATTCCTTGCTTGTCTGCTTCATTAGCAAATTTTATCTAACTTATTGCCTTGAACTGTAGCTTATTTTGTTTATTTAATTAAACTTTAATCGTTATTTGTTGCTTGAAGCAAGCCTAAATGTAGGCAACTTTCTTTATGTTTGTCAGTTATTTGACATTTCTTAGACTTGTTTCGAAATTACTGCAACTGTTTTAGTTTTATCGAGAATTAAATTTTAGGGAATATTAGAATAAAAGCTTTTCTGCATAAAAAAAATTAAGCTTTTTATATAATTTAATCAAAGAAAGGATTTTTGTATAAATTTTAAAGAAAAATCACAATTTTTAACAAAAGACTATTTTAAGCAAAGAAATAATTTTACAAGAATAACTTTTCTATTAAATTTGTTGATTCAAATAAATATGCAGGAGTTGCTGGATTGAAAAAAAATAAGTGAGTGGGTGCGCTCAACCAATTTTACTCACTCACTGCAATGAATAAAACGGCAACACTTAAAATTAATTTTAGAATTTCGCACAAAAAAAGTTGAGAAAATCTAAATATTTTAAAAAAATAAAAGAAGAGGTGGATAATAGGCCGGTTTTCAGCTCCTTATGTTTGGCTGACAGCATGTAAAAGTAAAATTTTTTCATTTCAAGGATCATTTGAGAGTTGATTCGAACACGATACTAACCTCACCTCTGAGGGTCATTTTAAGATCAAACTATAAGAGCTGTAAAAAAAAGGACTAAACTAAGGAAAAAAGGAACTTAACTGACTTAAATATACACATGAATGTGTTTAGGTCGCTGATTCTGAATCTGAGGTCAGTTGGTCTGTATAAATGTCATCTCAAAATCAAAATAAAAAAGAAACAGTTTCGATAGTATCGTAAGTGTAGACGCAAAATTCCGTTAAAGTGGTAACCTCTTCAACTTTGTCTCTTTGGTCCGATTTGTTTTGTCCATTTTGCACGTATTTTTTATTGATGTTCCGAAAATTAGCAACACTCGTTAGTGCTAGTGGGATGTGGTATCCAAATTAATTTGCATTAAAAACAAAAATTTAAAATTTTACGCCATCTATTGGGTAAAAGCGTAAGCGTCACAAGAGTTAAATCTAACCAGATCACAGACACATTTCCTTAAGTTTGACAGTTTGAGTTCATTGACTGAGTTGAAAAGAGGTTGTCAATGTAGTACATACAAGAACCTTCAGAATACTAACAAAAACACTCAGTTCGAAGTAGTACATACAAGAACCCAATAAAGAAGTAGTATATACAAGAACCCAATGAAGCAGCCTGCGAATCAGTTCTTATAAAACACAAACAATACAAGCACAAACAACAAAACAAAAAACAAAGAAAGCAGTCAGGCACAACATAAGTAGCTGATGGTTGATTTTCTTATATAAACACATGCATTTTTCTGCTTATATTTTACTATTTTGTGACTTTAATATAATAGTGACAAAATCTAAAACTAGATATTCATTCAGCGCAGCATATATCTAATATTTTAGTATATATACTATCTTTGAACGATGAGTATTAAAGACTGTAGGTATACCCCAAAGTATTCGTCAAAAAAGTTTCATGGTCTTGTAAAAAAAACTGGTAAAACGATCCCATACAAACCACGTTGTAAGACGTTATTCTACGTCAAGAACACTTAATTACTCTAAAATTATTTTAGAATTTCGTACAAAAAGAGTTGTAGAAAGGAAAAGGTCGATAGGCCAATTTGCCGCTTTTCGGCTCCTCATTTTTGGCAAAAAAAATTGTAAAATGTTTTCATTTAAAGGCTTATTTTAGCGTCCATTCGACTCTTCGGTTAATTTTAATTTAAAATGATACAAGCTGTGGAACAAACTTGCTTTTTCGAAATGAATGGCTTCTTCAGGGTCTTTAATTAAATATACACATATAGGTTTTAAAGTGACTGATTCTGAATACGAGGTCAGTTTTTCTGTATTTAGGTTATTTTAAGATAACCTAAAGGTAAAAATGAAAAAAAAACAACAGAGCTACGATGTTCAACATCCTGATGTATAGGTTTTTTGGGTCGCTGATTTTGAATCCAAGATCAATTTGTTTGTATAAAGGTCATTCCAATGTCATGCTCGAAATCAGTAACCAAAATTATTTATTAAGTTCGGCCAAAAACACAAAAATTCGAATTTGCCTTTTATAAATGTTTCGGACTAGATTGTATACGATGCTCTGTGAACTTATCACAGGTTCTCTTTGGACCTATATTCAGAACTTGGACTAACTTGGACTCAGTCAGAAGGCTAAATAAATAGAGTAATAGATAGTAGGTACGATAAGGGGATTCTGGGGAACGGAGCCGGAGCCACCTTATCTCGGTTTTGTGGTTTTTGTGGTTTTTTGGTGTGAGTCATAGAAGTGTATGTCAAAGATGACGTCATTTTTTTGTGGTTTTGTTTGTCTTATCTCATTTTTGTGGTTTTGTGGTTTTTTGGAACGTGTTAGAAGCGTACGTCAAGATGACGTAATTTTTTGTGGTTTTGTGGTTTTTTTGGAATGTGTTAGAAGCGTACGTCAAAGATCATGGGTGTAGATAAGATGGGGAATGTGGGATTTTTGTGGTTTTGTGATTTTAATGGTTTTTGTGATTTTGTGGTTTTTATACTTTTTGTGTTTTTTGTGGTTCTATTTTGGCAGGATTTTCAAGATTTTATTTGGAACTTCTGGACCAAATTCAACGTCGTGCGATATATAAGGGATGAAATCCCTCTTCCCCTCTCAAATCTATTGGCCACCGACTCATTTTTAGTTGCCTGAGCCTTCTGTTCAGATACTATGGGCAGTCTTCAAAGGACATTCATGGTCTGGTGCCATCAGCTCTTGTGTCTTCTAGGTTCTCTCGGGCAGTACTTCAGGCCGATCTTAATAGCACTGCCTTGATGGTCAATAGAACATAGCATTACCACTCAGTCGCTTAGTAAAACTACTAACGACACCACTCTATTTTACCACCCTCCCTTTTCTTTCACCATCTATTACCCATCATCCGAATTTACACAGCCCGGATGATGTTTACGCATGTATAGGGGGCATTCTCTGAACGTTGTTTCAGTAAAAACATAAAAACGAAGCACTTAGCACGCAGGACCATATGTTGGCTTTTTCCGGTATTGTCTATGACCCAGACTCTTTGTTTTAACAATATGAGCTTCGATTAGTATAGCTAAGTCGTTGCCCTGATATCTGACTGCTTTCCGCCAGGAGGTCATGATCTAAGTTGTTGAGTTGAAGAAGTTGTTGAGATTCAAGGCAGGACGGAGATCTACAGTTGCCAGCAAGGTGCCAGTTTCTTTCGTTATCTTGCTTAGCACTGTATTATGGGTATAGGAGGATAATAGTTTTGGTATAATGGGTGTGGTGTGAGGGTCTGAGGGTATCAAATTATAGATTTTTTTTTATTCGGGAAGGAAAAACTTTCAAAGAGCACCCATCGTACAGCCGCGATTGTGCATTTCTTACACACTAAACGAAGAAACTTTGCATTGAATCTCCGAACCTGTTAAGACCCGTGAAACAGCCATAAGGCATGACTCTACATGGATCGACAAGCTAACTCTGAATCCTATAGAAGAAGTTTAAGTTGAGTGCAAACAAAATATTATCGGGAAAGAAGACTTACCACCGATAATATGTCTACGTAAATCGCGGCACCCTACTTACCACCGATAATATGTTTACAGAAATCGACAAGAGAACTCTGAATCATATCGAAGAAGTTTGAGTACCATATTGGGGAAGAAAGCTTACCACCAATACGTAATCGCGGCACCCTATGAGTGGAAACAAAATACTTTCTTTGAAAAAGATTTACTAGCGATAATATGTCCACTATGGAGGGATTAGAGCGTTCTCTGGGGAAGTATGACCTTATCTTGGCACTAGACTGGCAGCTGAGGAAGTTGGACTACCATATTGGGGAAGAAAGCTTATCACCAATACGTAATCGCGGCACCCTTTGAGTGGAAACATAATACTATCGGGGACGAAGACTTACTACCGATAATGTGTCTACGTAAATTTCCAATAGAACTCTGACTCCACAAGATAACACTCACCACTAATAATTCAAACACGTCCGACCACTTTGACTGCACGAAAAACAAGAGACCGCTCAATGCTGCGACTGGCTTTTTATATCTTCACTGTTAGCGGCGAGTGCGAGTTATGTTGAAACCAGTTTTATGCTGATAGCCAGTGTTGCCATATGGTCCGATATATCGTATTTATTACGTCATAATTCTTCAAAATGTTACTATTTCAGAAAAAATAGTTCCGACATCCGATTTGGTGCATTTTTCTTTAAGTTTATGTAATGAAAAAAAATTAAGATAATCAATTGAGTGTAACTTTAAACATTGTTTTAAAAATTCTGTGTCAACACATTTTTAACGAATGACAAAACATGGAATGAAGATTATTTAATATTATTTTTACTCCTTTTTTGAAACTATTATGAAATACAGTTGCTCACAGCTTATTTGATACACTTCCTTTTCTAAAATTGAAGCGATTTTATTCAAATAATTGAAGAGAATTATGAACAGATTTGAATGCCAGTTTATAGGATAATGTATGTAGTTTAACCAAGTAATTTTTTTATGCCTCCAAATGGTAACTTAACAACAGAAAAACTAAAACAAAAAAAAAAAAATGCAAATTTTTAAGTCACAGCTTATTTGATACAGTTCAATTTAAACTCAAAAATCGTGTACCCTAAGGTTTTATTTTACTTTTAGTATTTTGTGTTTTGCCTTTTTGCTTTAATAGGGGCTTGCATCCGGTTTGGCATGAATCGACAAGCTTTCGTGTAATGTCTGGTGTAATTTTCTGCCATTCCTCCAGAAGGCGCTACTTCTTCAATTCTTCTCTGTTCGAGATTTTGTTTTTACGAATATTATTTTCCAGTAAGGCATACAAGTTTTCAATGACGTCCATGTCAGGTGGTGTCATAAAGTGAGGACATTTCCATATGAGCCAGGACTGCACGATTCCTGACTTATGCTTCAAGTTGTTGTCTTGATAAAATCGGAATTTTTTGAGTATACTAGTGGCTCAGCACTTTGCAGCAAATTGTTGTTCAGTACGTCAAGATATTTTTTGTTCATTATTCCTTCAATAATAACTATTGTTTGGGCTGCAGACATACAGTTAATGCTACTGTACAAACAATAATGCTACTGCCGCCATGCTTTACAGTAGCTTTGAGGTTCTGTTTGTTTAACTTTGTGTTTGGTTTCCGCCAGACGTAGAACATGCCGTCAGAGCCAAAAAGGTTGAACTTGGATTCATCAGAAAAAATTACGGTGTTCCAGAAGTCAGAGGTCTTGCAAACATGCTCCTTAGCAAAAACAAGTCGGCTTTGCTGATTTATCTTGCTTATGAAAGGCTTTTTCAAGCTACTTGACCATGAAAGTCAAAGGTAACCAGTTTTGGGGCCGACAACTTCGGATTGCCTTATTTTTCTGGATAATCGCTTGTCAGTTGCGTTAAAAATTTTTGTTTGGTGCACTTCTACCGTTAGTTTTCACGCGATTCTCAATGAAAAAAGCGTTCAATGATATGCTGTACTGTAGACGCACTTCAATTAACATTTTGAGCAATTTTTCGGACCGATTGCCCATATTTATATTGCTTTAAACCAAACTAAAGCTGCTCAATTATGGTACGACGACCCATTATTTTAAAGTCTGAAATCAGCACTTAGACTTAAGAAATCAACCAACAAATTTGCTGTGACTGACACCGAAAATAACGGTTAATGTAGAGAAAAATAAAACATCGATCAACGGCTCGACACTATAGAGTACAGAAGAGACTATATCAAATAAGCTGAGAGATAAATATTTGCTCCGTAACTGGTTTTCCTTCCTAGCGGAGCGAGGAGTTTTATTTTTGTGAGTTCCGTTTTGTGCATAATTTTCGTTGAATACACGCCTATTAAGCTACATTCAAATTTTGTCTATACATTTCTTAGTTTTGAAGTTATACCGATTTGTATTTTAAATCAGGCACTGTATCAAATAAGCTGTGAGCCACTGTATATTTTACCATAAAATTTTTTTATATATAATTATGTTTGTAATGAACTGACTTTTAAAACAAAATTTGGTTTTTTTAAAAAAAAAAAATCTTAAAACATCCATTGTTTTTATGTCTCGTCTCTGTTGTAAATGGTTTTTGAAAATTTTTACGGTGTTGTTGTTTTAAAAATTTCACAGATCCGACGAGCTGAGTGCAAAAGTTACGATATGAAAATTTTTTTGATGGCAACACTGTCACTGGTAGCTGCGAGTGCCGTTATGTTGAAACCAGTTTTATGTTGATAGCTTTGCTGAGTATGTGTTATTCCTCTCTCTCTCTCTCTCTCTCTGTTTCCCTCTTCTGTCTTAGGCCGCGTACATAGTAAACGCCTATTCAGACAGGCAGGCAGATAGAGTGTGTCAACAAGCGAGATAAACTATCTCGTTTGTTCGCATAGAAATTAGCTTGTCTGTCTGCCTGCCTGTCTGAATCTGCGTTTACTATTTACGCGTAAGCCACCAATTTAAACTGAGTTCAGATCTGTTCCAGTTCTTGCAAACCTTGGCCAGGAGTCCAAACTTCTGGCATCTAAGGCACTTTTCTGGTCTGGTAGGGTTTTTTATGATATATTGACTCGGAATATCTATAGTTTTAAGAACAGCCCAGTTTCCTTTGAAGCAGTGTTCCTAACATCATCAGTTGCCCTCAAATGTTGCGCATCTCTAGGAGAGATGGCTGAGAAGTTTGACATTCGTCTATTCTGGATGATGGTGCATAAAGACAGTCCTGGAGACTGTAGAGTTGATGAGCTCGAATGAAAATCGTCTCGTGGGAGTTGTAGGGCAGATTCTTGTGGCATAACAATGAACCAATCCTTTGGCCTTTTCGCCATCTTAACCTAACCTAACCTAACTAGCGTCCATAAGTCGGGAAACGGCCAACTTAACGTCCGCTTTTCAAGGTATTAGTATGGTTTGCTGGGTATGCTTTAGGTACCGGTTTGCGTGTGGTTAAGATATTTTTATGGTTGTGATCAACATTTTTGGAATTTTTATTGAAACATTATTTATCAGCAGCTCATTTATGAGTGAAAGAAGAATTCTTAGCTGTCAGACTGTCTATTAAAGACTGAATTATTTAACCACACAAAGATATCAACTCTTTCGGGTACCATTTAGTCTTGCATGGTGACCACAATCACATATCATAGTTTCAATATTTTATGGAATTTACAACCTTGCCCGAACATTCAATCATATTACAATTCAAATATGTAACCATAGTGTTGACTACTTAAATGTCGTTTATAAGCCCGATGGTTGTTTTAATGTTTGCAGCCCTGTTAAAATATAACTGTACGTATTTAATGCACAAACATGCTTAAACATAGGCAAGCTTTTAAAATATAGGCGCACAAGCTTAATATATTAAAGGCATTAAAAAGTTGCCCGCTGCCACTGCCACAGCCGTCATGCTTTAGACGCCTTTATTCACAAGACCCAACCGCATTTGTTGTTAAATGTTGATGATCCTTATCTTTAGTCCTTTAGCTAAAAATAGTTTACCAACGCCATAGCAGAGCGTAGAAACAGCAGCTGCTGTTGCTATAGTGGCGAGTGTTTTTTGTTCATGCTGCGGCCTGCTTGGTGTGCTGTTGATTTTGTAGTCTACTTTTAGGCACTCATCTTTTTCACATTATCTCCACTTGAGGCATATTTAGGCAACGGCTGCTGATGTTGCTGATGTAACCGATGTAGCTGATGTTGCCATCGAAGCATTGCCGAAAATGTGGGTTCCTGGTTTCTTTTTTTTTCAGTTTTGGGTGTGCCATTTTTGAACTTCTGCCGCCTTGCCGTTAATCACTGCGTTTTTGGGTTCGACTGCGTCTTGAGCTTGTTCAGTTTTTATGATTGTTAAAAGGCCGCTGGTGTTGTTTTTAGTTGTTTGTTTGTTTGTTTGTGCTTGTATAGCAGTATGCAGGGATGTGGTAGCTTTGTGTATGTGTGTGTGTGTGTATTACAAGGGTGCCTATTTAATTCTCGCTTGTAAACAGTAGCAGTAATTATGCAAGAAGTTAGCAAGGGACCGAAACAAAAAAAGAAATGCTCTCTTGTTATTTCCACATCAGGATTAGTTGCGTTAATTGCACGTGAACAGTATCCGCTGCAGGACTCAACTTCAAGACAAGTCGTCTGCTGGCGGCACATAAATAATACTAAAAAAAAAATAACCGAAAAAGTAAAAAAAAACAAATTACTTCGCGTTGTTCTAATTTTCATTTTTAACGCTTGAATATTTATGTGCTGCAGGACTTTTGCCCAAATAAACTGAAGCCTTATTTAGCATAATTGAGGCGCAGATAAGCACACTTGCACACCCGCTGAGCTGCCACAAAATATAACAACTTAATTTCAAACAAATTGTGCATTTAAGCATTTTAAAGTTCTTGCCTAAAAGTAGGCAATGCTTGGCATTTTAAGTGTTAAGCATAGCAATAAGCAATAAAATGCAGTTTAATATAATTAAAATAACGTTATTGAAAAAGGCTTAAAATTGAATTTCAGACAGCTGAAAAGTAGATATTTGCCTGCAGCCTATAAGTAGGCAAACTTTAAAGCATAAGAGGAGAAAGCATTTAAAATAAATGCCATGTTAAACAAACTATTTGCAGTGAGGTATTAAGAAAATTTGTTTAAGCAAGCCTAGAAGTAGACTTTATATTTGCTTGCACTTTAATAATTATCGGCAAATATATGCATGTGTGTGAACATTTTGTATTTATTGCATTTCTATGGCTACAAAATTGAGATTTAATTTTATTATCAACAAAGTTGCATTGAGCCTAAAAGTAGCCTAATTTTCTGGCTCAGTTATGAAGTTACCAATAATAACAAGCTTTGCTTGGCATGTCATAAAGTTCAAGGATGTCGCCTTAATTTGCTTAAGATTAGGTTAGTTGCTGCTTTGAAAGTAAATGAGCAACATTTTTATGCCTACAGCACAACAGCAGCAGCACAAATTTTGTAGCGGCCAGCCCAAAAAAGCAGGCAGCGTTAAGAATTTTCAATTAAAATTCAAGTGCTTAATGAAACGAAAATTGACTAAACTTTGTGCACAATAAAAAATGGGGCAAATTTTGGGCTATTTTTTTGTTCCTCTTAATTCTGCGTTTGTTCAGCAGAGTTAAAGGTTTGTTGATTTTGGCGGCCATCAGGCACAGTGGTTGAAAAGTGTTAAAAAATATTAAACAAATTAATTATTTTTTTTTGTTATAAATTAGCATGTTTTCAAAATATTGCTGAGATATTTAGAGTCTTAAATTATGTACAGATTTATCCAAAGTAGACTTTTGGTCACACCAAAAAATAAGTTTAAAATTTAGATAAAAATTTGCCCAAAAATAGTCATGCTACAAACCGTTTGACAAACAAATGAAAGAGTATTGAACATTTTATGTTTCTTTTTATCTGTTTTAAGCATTTTTTTAATAAGTTTAGTTTTTATCGATATATAACTTAAGTCTTTGAGCAAAATATCGAACTGCTTTTGAGCGCTTTTAGCTTAAAATTGACTAAAACTCAAGCAACGAGAAAATGTTTCGACAAAACTGAGGTTTAAATACTTGCTTAGCCTCTAGGCGTGGCTTTTTACGATTTTTCCAAGCATACTTTCAGGCATATATTTGCTGAACGAAGACTTTGTTCAATATACCGAATGCAAGAACCTTTTGTTCAACTACAACATGCTTTTACATAAATCATAGCTTAAATTTGGTATATTGCAGAGCCCAAAAAGTATGCAGCATAAAGTTTTCAACTTTCGAAATCGTTACACAACAAAAAAGCATAAATTTCTTAGCAAACAAACAATAGAAATGCATTTTTAAGCAGAGTTTTACTATGATTTCTAGCAGATCTAAGTTCCAGGCTTAGAATTCGTGTAAAAAAATTGTTGATTTAGTTTTAACCAAAATATCAAAAAAAAGTCGAACGGGTTTTGAGCGTTTTGATCTCGAAATAAAACTGAATACATCGACATAATGTTTTGAAAAAATTGTTGTTAAAATATTTGCTTGACCTCTTAAATTCGTTTTCACAAGTGTTTTTTTAGCATATTTTTAGGTAGATATTTGCAAATACTAACAACTTCGACATAATATTTCGGCAAACTGAGGTTTAAATACTTGCTCACCTCTAGGCGTAGATTTTTACTACTCTCCTTAGCACTTAGCATACTTTCAGGCAGATATTTGCTGAACCAACATTTTGTACGATATTGCGCATAAAACATACTATTTGTTATACCAAGACTTAAGAGCGGTATATTATGGAACCTCAAAAGTATGCTTAAAAAATTTGTCAACTCTTTAAAATCGCTCAAGCGACAAACAGCATAATTTTGTTGCAAAAACCAAACAAAAACGTATATTTTAGCAGAATGCTACCTTTTCTACCTAGCATGTAGAACTCACATGCAAAATATTTTAATTGAATTTATTTAAAATGTGTGAAAAAAGTCGAACGGTTTTGGTTACATTGACGAAAACGGAATAGTTCAAAAAATTTTTCAAAAAAATTTGGTTAAAATACTTACTTGGCCTCTGGTCAAATTTTTTTATAATTTTTCTTAGCATACTTTTAGGCAGATATTTGCTAAATGAACACGATATAGAGTGAATTTCCTTAAAATTAACTTTAAATTGAATAAAACTGAATGCTTCGAGAAAATTTTTCATTCAAAGTCCTCCAAAGGCCTCCAGACCTGATCTTTTCAAATTTTCTTTATATATTTTCAAGCAGATGTTGCCGAAACGCACATTTGGTACAATTTAGTGAATATAACAACCGTTTTATAATACCTTATCGTAAATTCGGAATTTTATAGAGCCAAAAAGTATGCTGCAGAAATGATTCCAGCAATTTGCAAAATCCTCAAACCAACAAGCAACATATAGTTTTTGCACCTGCTGTGCAGAATTCATATAAAAATTTTTTATTGAATTCTTACTAAAATGTTTGAGAAAAAATTGAACATGTTTGGGCACTTTTGCCTTTAAATCGACTAACATCTCGAAAAAAAGTTCAGTTCAAATTCTTGCTTGGCCTCTAGACGTGGTTTCTTACAAATCTTCTTAGCATACTTTCAAGCAGATGTTGTTAAAATTAACACTTGCTACTATTTAGCGAATACACCAACCTTTTTTAATATCAGAACATAAGCTCGTTGTGTAAAAGAACCCAAAATGTATGCTTTAGAAATTTATAAATTTGCAAAACCGTCAAATTAACATATATCATATATATTTTGTTAAACCAACTAGGAATTTATGATTTAAACCAACTTTAGTAAACTTTGCAGACTTCATAAAAAACATTTTTTTTTAATTTTTACTAAAATGTTGGAGAAAAAACCGAACGAGTTTGACATTGGTGTTGACTAATATTTTGAAAAAAAATTAGGTTAAAGTTCCTGCTGGGTCTCTAGTTGAGGCTTTTAACAGTTTTCTTTAGCATATTTTCAGGATGGTGTTGCTTAAATCAACACTTGGTACTATACTAATTACTAGTTTTAATATCAGAATATAAACTCGGTATGTAACAGAATCCAAAACGTGTGCTTAAAAAATTTTTCAATTTGTCAAAAATATATTGTTTTTGCTAAAAAACCAAGAATTTATATTTCAGCCCAATTTTACTAATTCTGGCATGCAGAATTTTCGAAAAACATTTTTATTGAATTTTTACTAAAATGTTTGATAAAAAAATCGATCTGGTTTGGGCACTTTGACCCTCATTTTTAGAAATATTTCGAAAAAATTAGGTTAAAATTCTTGCTTGTTCTTCTAGTAGTGGTTTTTCGAAAATTTTCTTAGTATACTTTCAGGTAGATGTTGCTAAAACGCGCACTTTGTTCTATGTAGCAAATACAAAAACCTTTTTTAATAACAGAACATTAACTTGGTATGTAATGGAGTCCAGCAAGTATGCTTAATAATTTTTTTTTTCAATTTGCAAAATCATCAAAAAAAAAATCATTGTTTTTTTGAAAGAAACCTTAAATTTATGTTTAAGCCCAATTTCACTAAAATTGAAAAATCCATGTACAAAATTTTTATTGAATTTTTTTTTAAAGATTAGAGAAAACAGTCGAAAGGTTTGGCCGCTTCAATCTTTGAACTGACTTATACTGTATACTTCGACAAAATTTTACATAAAAATTTATTTATAATATTTGCTTGGCCTCATGACTTGGTCCATTGCAAATTTTCCATGCATACTTTCCGGCAGTTTTTGCCAAAACGATCGTTTTTCGCGCTTTGACCTTTGAACTGCCTAAACTGACTATTTTGAGACCATTTTTCGAAGAAAATGAGGTTAAAACGCTTGCTTGCTCTCTTGACTTAATTTTGTACAATTTTTCCGAGCATACTTTCAGGCAGATGTTGCCAAGAAGGAAACTTTTCACAATATAGTTAATGCATCAACCTTTTCATATTACCAATACTTAAACTCGGCAGTTTAGAGAGCCCACAAAGTATGCTTTAAATTGCCACAATCGTCACATCGTCAACTCTCGTTAATGTTAAATAAACTCAAACTCAATACTTCGAGAAAAATTTAAAAAATTAGGCACTACATTGCTTGAATTACTTCTAGAATCACTTTTTTAAAATATTTCTTACAGGCAAATCGAGCACGAGGTACGATATAGCGAATACAATAACCTGTTTTAATACCTTTACTTAAACTCGATATGTTCCATTACCCAAAAAGTATGCTGAAAATATATTGAAATTTTTGTAATAGTCACATCAACATATATAGTTTTTCCTTTTTTAAAAAACAATTAATTTTTTTCAACCAGAATTTTTCACGTCTGGCATGCAAAAATCATTTAAAAAATATTTTAATTGAATTGGAACTAAAATATTTGAGAAAAAGTCTAAAGGTTTAGTCACTTTGACCTTTGAGCCAACTAATACTGGCTATTTCGAAAAAACTTTCCGATAATATTTTGTTAAATTTTGTTATAAAATTATGTAGCATTTAGCTTGCTCTCAAGACTTAGTTTTGTACAATTTTTCTGAGCATACTTTCAGGCAGATGTTGCCAAAAATTAACATTTGTTACAATATAGCAAATACAACAACCTTTTTGTAATACCATATCTAAAACTCACCACTTTAGAGAGCCCAAAAATTATGATACAAAAATGTTTTTAGTTTGGAAATCGTTAAATCAACAAATAGCATACTTTTTTGCAAAAAAAGCAGAATTTATATTTAAGCAGAATTTTACTAAACCAGGTTTGCAAAATTCATGTAAAAAATATTTAAGTTTTTTCAACTTTTTCAACTTTTGTTTTTCTCAACAAAAATTTTTCGACTTTCGAAATCGTCACAATCGCCACATTATCAAAGGTCGAGAAAATGAAGTATTATGTTTTAAAAAAAAAATATGTTTTTTCAAAAAATTTTTTGAAAACAATAGTATTAAAATACTTGATAGGCTTTATCACTCACTTTTTTAAAATGTTTCTTAGCACACTTACAGGCAAATGTTGCCAAAATGAGCACGAGATACGATATAGCAAATACACCAACCTTTTTAATGCCTTTACTTAAATTCGATATATTATAGAGCCCAAAAAGTATGTTGCAAAATTTTTTTCTTTTTTACAATTTGTATTGACATACTTACAGGTAGATGTTGGCAAAACAAGCACAAGGTACGATATAGCGAATACAACAACCATATTTTTAATAACCGTTCTTAAACTGAATATACTCCAGAGCCCGAAAATTATGCTGGAAAAATTTTTGTATTTTTTGCAAATAAAAAAACTAAGAATTTTTTCAGATGCCTTTTTCGTTTTTATAACAACTTTATTGATGTATTAAAACACAAAAAAATAGAGAAAAAAAATTTGATGGCTAGTAAAAGGGGGGGGTGGGGGGCGGGTTTATTATTAAAAATAAACGTGCATCCTTCTTGACATGAATCCAATCATTTTACGACTGTTGAAAAAAGTTATTTTTTATCCATTTTTCAAAGTTTTGAATTTAGCACCAACAGTAGAAGGATTTATAGAGAAATCCACATCAAATTACAAGTTAATCGGTTCATTAGAACTTGAAGATTTAAATTTTTAAAATTTTTTTATGTAGTTTTGTATTGTTAAAAAACCCGTAAGTTTCTTTTAAAAAATGGCTGCTTAAAATATTCTTAGTTTTTCTTATAGAGTTTTGAAAAAACCACTCAAAATTTGTACCCCTTGACTGGATCACCACCTTAAGGGAACTTATATCCATTTATGTTAAGTACAAAAAACAATTTTTTTCAACAAATAAATACTTCATCAAAAACATGCAACATTTTTTAATTCAATATTTGTAGCCGTTATTTCTAAATCTTCTCATAAATAATATCTATGTTTTTTCACAAAAACGTATACAAGTCCTGTTTAGGTTCAGCTTTTAACAATTTACTTGTCTACTTTAAGGCTGACGTTTGCTTAAGCGAGCTTTGGTTAGTACATAGCGAATACAACAACCTTTCCATGCCAACCTTACTCAAACTCAGTACATTAAACAGCTCAAAAGTATGCTTCTTACATTTCTGTTCACGAGCAAGAAAATAACTTTAAAATTTTTTGTCTTAAATTGGAAGTGGGCGGGTTGTTAAACTGCTCGGTAAAAAAAAAATTGATTTGTATATATTGGCCATTTTTAGTTCGATACTTACCCACTGTGCACCACATTAAGGTCAGGCACTTGAATTCAGCAATTCACGCTCATTAACGCTTTTGTTTGCCAAAGCAAAACTGTAAAAAATTTTAAACAAAATCTTAATTCTTAGACCTGCTTACTTTAAACCTTAACTCAACTGCTTTCTAGCAGATCTGCTGCCATTAAATCTCCTAGCTTGCTCATAAACTCGAGAGCGCGCGCACCATCAAATGCCAAATCAATATATATACAACATTCCAACAACACCAACAGCTATGCTGCGCCTATTTTTATTATCAGATGCGATTTTTTTCACACTTTTTCTTCTATACCCATCCCCATTTCCCACAGTTTGGCCCGCTTAGGGTATAAATTAATTAATATTAATTTGCAAACATTTGGCTCTAATGAATTCGAATAACGTGCATTTTATGAGGTCAAAAGTTGCGTGCGTGAGATGCTAGGAAGGCGTTATCATCGAATAGAAATACTGTTTTTGCTTAATAAACTGAAATCAGCATAGAATGAGATTCATGATCAGACGAAGTGAAGAGCAAAATGCTTAGCAGCAAATCTAAGACCAAACATAGAACAAAGAAGTGGCACAAGACTAGGGAGCAGCATAGCACAATAAAGTGCTGTCAAAAGAATGGCAGTGAAGCTTAAGTGAGCACTAAACATACACACACATATAAACATACACAATCCCTACTCATCAGCGTTCAATGTAAATGTGAACGTGACCACACCTCTAAACTCACGCCCATTCGCTCGCGTCGTATTTAAGCAGCAGGCATTAAAATCACTACTTTTTGGCTTAGCAGCCAAAATATTTAATATATGATTAACGGGAAGTGAAAAATATAGCAAAAGAGAAAATTAATGTTTGGCATTAGCGGGAAAATGTGACGGAATTGTATTTTATATAATAAAAAAAGGGATGAGTCAGCTTTAAATAATGAATAAGAAAAAAAAAAAAAAAATATTTTGAAACATCATGTTATATTTTTGGATATTCCATGAGATATCCACGAAATCCGAGAGAATTCATTTTTTTATAATGAAATTTTATGAGATTTCGTCAAATTTCATGATATTTTGTGAAATTTCGAAAAATTTTATCTCATGAAATTTTATACGAGTTCAGATATTCAATGAGATTTTAATAGAATTTATGTAATGTTATGAGATTCAAAGAGATTTAATTAAATTTCATGAGATTTCTTGATATATCAAGAGCTTGCATGATGTTTCACGAGAACGTATGAGATTGCGTGCTATTTATTTGATATTGATATGAGTTATCAAGAAATTGGATGATACTATGTTTTTTCATGAAATATTATACACTCTCATGGCTTTGAATGAGATTGCATAAAATTTCATGGGATTTCGTAAAATTTTATAAGATTTAATAAGATTTCATGACCTAAATGAAAGTATCTGAGAATACATGAGGTTTTACAAGATTTTGTGAGATTTTAATTCAGGTGATTTCATGACAGTAATTGAAATTTTATAAATTCCTATTCGATTTCGTGATATTTAATCTTATGAGATTAATTCAAATTTTATGATACTTCATGAGATTTCACGAAATTTCAAAAGCTTTTATTCAGTTTCATGCAGTTTCATTTTTATCGTAAAACTTCATGATATTTTATGAAATTTCGTCAAATGAATTTAAATTTATGAATTTAATTTTAAATTTTAAATTTTAAATTTTAAATTTTAAATTTTAAATTTTAAATTTTAAATTTTAAATTTTAAATTTTAAATTTTAAATTTTAAATTTTAAATTTTAAATTTTAAATTTTAAATTTTAAATTTAAATTTTAAATTTTGAAGCAAATAATTCATAGTTCCCCCTTGGTAACTCCTTGAAGTGTCAAATATAATATCGATTCCTATTAATTTTGCACCCCTAACTTTTCAGCCGAACATACCCAGCCTCTATTTGTCTGCCTTCTGATTCTCCACCCTACAAAATCCACGGTTTGGGGTGTAATTGTTGTAGCAATGTCGGAGTTATCTCTAGAGTGGTCAAGGTATCTGCAGCTCATATTAATTTTTAGTTCTAAAAATTTTTTCTTGAACTTACCTACCACTTTCCGCCACCCTTCTGGAGGCCGCCCTTCAAAAATACTTAAACTCGATCAAATTGTCGAAAAATAGTTCATATTTTCCTAATAATATGTTCCTAGAAGGGTCAATTTTATAACGTATTCCTATTATTTTTCTTCCCCAAAATTTCGGCCGAATATTCCCAGCCCCTATCTGTCTACCTTCTGAGTCCCATCCTACAAAATCCATATTGTTTTTTTGTAAAATCGTTGTAATTGGGTAGGCGTGACCTCAAGAGTGGTAAAATATTTTTGCAGCTCATATTAAATTTAGTTCCCGAAATTTTTTTTAACTTACCTACTTAATATCCGCCACCCTTCTGAAGGCCCTTCTGAAGGCCTTCAAAAAACAGTTTAACATGTTAGAAATGTCAAAAAATAGTTGATATCTCCGAATAAAAATTCCCTAGAGGGGTCAATTATATTACGGATTTCTATTATTTTGTCATCCTCAAGATTTTGGCCGAACAAGCGCAGCCCTTGTCTGTCTCCTTTCTGTGTCCCGCCTTACAAAATCCACGTTTTCGCCAAAATCATTGTAATTATGTCGCGGTTACCACAATATTGGGAAAATGTATGACCAGCTCATATTAATTTTTATTTATCCCATATCTACCTGTTTTCTGGAGATTTAACCACAAAAACTACATAAAGCTAAGAAAAGCGTCGAAACATAGTTCATAGTTTCACCAGAATGACCCCTCTAGGATTGAAATGTCTATTATTTTTTCACCCACAAAATATTTATTCTCACATCTGAACACACAAACTCTATATCTACCAACCGTTGCTCATAAATTTTCTTTGAAAAATTTCAATACAAAATTGTTCAAAATTTCATAACTATTTCAAATTCTACATTCCTACGTTAGCAAAATTCTAAAGTTTTTAAGAAAAATATACAAAAAAACAAACAAAACTTTAACTGGCAGGTAGCTGAGTGTGCCACGTTTGGCTACTGAGCCTCAAACAAAATATACATATAAAAGTTTTTTAAGAGCTTTTGAAAAAAAAAACCAAACAAATTGTGCTACCAGTAAAGCAATATTTGCCATAAATTTGTCATAACCAAAGTTTGAAGGTCATGAACACAAAACAGCCACGATATATATACATAAGAACATACATAGTTTCGTCAAATATTTCGCCAAGCTCAAACGTTGTGCTCTTAAGACGACAAGCAATACATTTAAGAAACTTCATTATTGATTTGACCTTCAAGACTTGCACAAACAAAACTCAAGATGGCAAACATCAGAAGATTCAGTTTCGCAATGTATGGTAAGAGCTGCTGCTGTTAAGAGCTTTCTTTTGAAAATTTAATTAAAAATTTAAAGCAAATAAAGAAAAAAATTTCATAAAAATCATGCAACCCACGGTAAAAAGTTAGAGCATAAAAAATTAATTAACAAGAAAAAAATATAGAATTTGAAGAAAAAAAATATTGCCGCTTATATTGATGAATACAAAACAAACGCGAAACAAGCTACCAAAATTAAGCACATAAATAATATACAAAATTAATTTAAATTGAATTTTGATGGGTAGACTGAAAAATTACAACATCTCCCTCTTAAGCTTTTTTTGTTGCATACATTAAGGCTGCAGCAGCTGAGTGTTGGCATGTTTTTTAAGTAAAAAGAAAGCTGTTTGTAAAAGATTTTTGTTGTTATGGCTCTTAATATAACAGTAATTAAGGTACACAAAACGGCTTGTGCTGGCTTAAAAAAAAAAACAAAAACAATCTTTTAAGAAAATCTGCTCTGCTGGCTTAGAAATTGTATAAATTACATTATAAGCTTACATTTGTCACATTTAAGACAACTTGGCTTAAAAATAACACATATCTGCGCTTAACTCTTTCCTCGCATTTTTCTTCCTCTTTTGGTACTGTATACGTACAATTCATATTTTTATTTTTGTAATCTTATACATAAATGATGTGTGTTTACAAAAAAAATTACTTTATTTAAGTGGCAGAGACAAGAGTGCATTAAATACATACACAGACAAGCAAATTCAATTAATTAAACATAAACCGCACAAGATGGAAAAAAAAAAATCATAATCACTGAAAGTACAAAAAAAAATAAACAACAACACATAATACAAAAACAGACAAATATAAGCTGTGTTTAGTTGCGTTGGCAAGAAAATAAAAAGATGCTGCTAAGGTTGGCATAAAATTTCGCTTTTTTATAAATATGTTTACTTTAGGGTGGCCACTAGTTAGTCGATTTCTTTAGACTTATTTAAAAAAAAAAAAAATATTTTTGTTGCTATAAATTTCAAATTGAAGCCCTTTAAAGCTTTACTATTAAGCTCCAAAAAATGTGTCAATATTTTTTTTTTTTTGCATTTAAGACAATGAAATTAAATTAAATTTTTTTATACAATGAAATTAAATCTCATGCCAACTCTTTTGGCCTCATAAAATGTCACAAAATTGTGTGATAAATCATGAATAAAGAATATATGTTACAAAAAAGCATAAAATCTCATGATATGCATTGAAAAAATAATGAAAAGACAAAAAAATGTCATGACATTTCAATAAAATATCATGACATTTCAATAAAATATCATGACATTTCAATAAAATATCATGACATTTCAGTAAAATATCATGAAATTTCAATAAAATATCATGACATTTCAATAAAATATCATGACATTTCTATTAAATATCGTTACATATAAAAAAAATACATAAAATCGCATGATATATCGTTAACTTCCATGAAATCTCACTAAAATGTATGAAATTTCATTAAATATCATGAAATTAAATTTCTCAAAAACTAACGACATTACAAGAAATCTCATAACATGACAATAAATGTAGTAATATCTCATAAAATTTTCTGAAACTTCATCGAGTTTGATGATATCTTATTAGAAGTCATGAAATATTTTACATGTCATGAAGAAAATTAAATAAAATGTCATGAAATAAAACTTCATAAAATGAAAACTCATGAAATCTCAATGGAACACATTGAAAAAAATAACGAAAAGAAAAAATATATGTTATGACATATCATGACATTTCAATAAAATATCATGAAATTTCAATAAAATATCATGACATGTAAATAAAATATATTAAATCTCATAATATATCATTAACTTCCATGAAATCTCATAAAAATTTATGAAATTTCATTAAATAACATGAAATTAAATTTCTCAAAAACTAACGACATTTCAATAAATCTATGACATGACGATAAATCTCAAGATATCTCATAAAACTTCCTAAAACTCCATCGAATTTCATGATATCTTATTAGAAGTCATGAAATATTTTACATATCATGAAGAAAATTAAATAAAATGTCATGAAATAAAACTTCATGAAATTAAATCTCATGAAATCTCAAATAATGGAACACATTGAAAAAATAATGAAAAGAAAAAATATGTCATGATATATTATCATATTTCAATAAAATATCATGAAATTTCAAAAAAAATATCGTGACATAAATAAAATACATGAAATCGCATGATATATCATTATCTTCCATGAAATCTCAAAAAAATTTATGAAATTTCATGAAATAAACTAAATTTCTCAAAAACTAACGACATAACAAGAAATCTTTTAACATGACAAAAAGAACTCATGAAATTTTTTAGATATCATGAAGAAAATTAAATAAAATGTCATGAAATAAAACCTCATATAGAGAAAACTCATGAAATTTCACTTTACATAATGATAAACATTGAAAACATAATGAAGAGAAAAAAATATGTCATGACATATCATGACATTTCAATAAAATATGATGTCATATAAATTACATATTATGAAATCTCATGAAACATTATTAACTTTATTGAAATCTCATTAAAATTTTTGAAATTTCATAATATATCATGAAATAAAATTTCACGGAAACTAACGCAAATTCAATAAATTTTATAATAAATTAAAAAATCTCATAAAATGAAATCTCGTGATGTCTCATAAAATTTCCTGAAACTTCATAGAATTTAATGGAATCTTATGAGAAGTCATGAAATTTCATATATATCATGAAAAAAGAATTAAATGTCATGAAATTAAACCCCATAAAATTAAATCTCATGAAATTTCACCATATATCATGAAAAATCGTGAAAAACCACGAAATTTTATGAAATATCATTTCAGAAGTATCATGAACTGTTATGAAATTTTATAAAATATCTTAAATGTTGTAAAATAAAATTTCACGAAATCTCACGATATATGAAATATCAGAAACTCTCATAAAAAAATTAGAAAATTTGACACATAATGATATGTCATAAAATTTTATAAAATTACAAGAAATCCAGGCGAAATCATGAAATTTCATGATACAATATTACAAAAAAGTATACAAAATGTCATGAAATGTTATGCAATTTTATTTGACCTCATGCAATCTCATGATATATCAGAAAATAAAGGTAACATGATATATCAGAAAATAAAGGAATTAATAAAGTCATAAAATTTCATGATATCAGAAAAAAAACAAATAAAATGTCGTGAAATTTCATTATATAATTATATTTTATGACATCTCGGAATTAAATTTCACTCAATCTCAAGAAATATCATAAAATCTAAGATTAAAAATCAAAAAATTTCATGAAGTATCGGCAAATTTCACAAAATCTCATGAAAGCTTATGTTATCCGATGAACTAAAGTTTTACGTACTCTCATAAGTGAAAGTTCATTAATTTCAATGACTTTTCATAAAATTTAGACAAATGAAATCTCACAAAATCTAGTGAAATATCCTCAAATAAATTTAACGAAATTTCATAAAAAGTCATTAAATCTTATGGCAAAACGCATAAAACTACGTGAAAGTTTTTGAAATGTCTTAAAATCTCATGATATATATGAAAATATTATGCAAATTTATTTAAACCCATGATATGATATCTCGTAAAAAGTCTTCAAACTTTATAAACTTTCGCGTAATCTCATGAAATTTCATTGAAATCTTGTGAAATAAAATATAAATCACAAATCTTCAAATCCTCTCAAAAAATATAAAAATTTTTTAAAATCTCTTCGAGTAACATCTCAAGTACTCTCTTGAAAGCTCATTAAATATCAAAAAATCTCATGAGAATTCATGAAATATCTTGAAATCAAATTTCTCCAAATCTCACAAAACCTTATCCGAAGAAATCAAATAAAATATCATGATATATCAATAAACCACTCAAATGTCATGAAACCTCATGATATATATGTATATTATGAAAACAAAATAAAATATCATGATATGTTATGAAATCTTATGTTATATCATCAAATTAAATCGCACTAAATCCCATGAAACTAAATGAAATGATATTTCGGAAGTCATATAATTTTAGGAATTGTCTTGAAATCTTATAAAATACAATAAAATTTCATGAAATCTTAAAATTAAAATATTTCAGATTTTATTTTGTAACTTTTATTATATTTTTAAGTTAAAATTAAGTCTCACGAAATCCCAAATACTCATACAAAATTAGAAAATTTCTTGGCATATGAAATGTCATGAAAGTTTATTAAACCTCAGGAAATTTAAGACAAATTCATGAAATTTCATATCAATAAATCTCATGCATTCTTTCGAAATCTCACCAAACACCTTGAAATCTCATGAAATATTAAGAAACCTTATGAAAATTCATGAAATCTCATGAGATCTCTACTAATCTCATTAAAATTTAAAAATCTTCTTGAAATCTCATTGAATATCAAAAAATTTCATTAGATTTTATAAGATATCATGAAGTTTTACTTTCAAAATGAAATTGCATACAACTTCATAAAAACTTTTGAAGTTTCATGAAATCTCCTTAAATTTTATAAAATTTTACGAAATGGCATTCAAATTCATAAAATCTCATTGAAAGTCACGGTACCGTATAATAAATATATCATGACAAAAAAAAAGTGTCATGGAATTTTTTAAAATATCATACAAAAATCTCATGCAATCTCATGTGATGTCATGTGAAGCCATGAAATCTCATAATATATCAGGAAATTTTATGAAATTTTATGAAATCATTTATAAAAATCTTAAGAAATATCAAAAAAACTCATGAAATTTTATGGAATCTCAGTAAATCGCATGAAAAATCAGAAAATTTCATGTTATATCATGACACTTCAAAAAATAAATTTTTAACAGAATTCATGAATAGAATGTCACAAATTCTTATGATATTTCGGAAAATATCATAAAATATTAAAACCATGTATGGTGAATCATGAAATTAAATCAACCAAATACTCATTAAATGAATTTAAATCTCACAATATAAATTTCATGATATATCCATACATGTCATGCAATAAAAACTCATTATTTGAAATTAATGAAATTTCACGATATAAAAATTTCGAAAAATCTCATAAAATCTGCCGACATCTCGTAAAATATATTGAAACTTCTTGCCAACAACTTTATAAAATAACAAAAAATTTTATTAAATTTCATGATATATCAATAAATTTAAAAAATATAATCAAAAAATATCATGACATATTTACAAATTTCATGAAATAACAAAAAGTCTCATTAAATTTTATGATATATTTATAAATATCATAATATATAATGAAAAATATCATGTTATATCCATAAATGTCATGCAATATTAACTCATTTTTTCATTTGAAAAGTCATTTAATCTCATGATATATGCAAAATAAATAAATGAAAAATAAAATCTAAATAAATACAAAAATAAATATAAAATCTCTAAAAATCCCACGAAATCTCATGAAATCTGACGAAACATTTTGAAATATAATAAAAAATGAAAACCTTATTAAAATTAATGTCATGCAATAATAACTCATTTTAACATTTGAAAAATCTTTTAATCTCACAATATAAAATCTCTAAAAATCCCACGAAATCTCACGAAATCTGTCGAAATCTAGTTGAATCTAATGAAATTTCTTGCCAAAAAGTTTATGAAATAACAAGAAATCTTATTAAATTTCAGAATTTATCAATAAATCTCCTCAAAAATTATTAAGACATACCAATAAATCTATGAAATAAAATTTCATTATATCATTTGAAAAATCAGAAAATCTTATGATATAAAATCTCTAAAAATATCACAAAATCCCATGACATCTGATGAAATCTCATAAGATGTAATGAAATTTAGTTACAAAAAATTTGTTAAATAACAAGAAATCTCATTAAATTTCGTGATATATGAACAAATCTCATACATAATATTGAACAAATATCAGAATATATCAATAAATTTTAAGAAATAAAATCGAATTTCATCATTTGAAAAATCAGAAAATCTCATGATATAATATCTCTGAAAATTTACGATATCTGACAAAATTTTGAAAATATATTAAAATTTATTGTCAAAACATTCAAGAAATAACAAGAAATCTTATTAAATTTCATGATATATCAATAAATTTGAAAAAAATATCATGGAACAATATCATGATATATCAATAAATCTTATGAAATAAATTGAATTGAAAAGTCATGAAATCCCTGACATAAAATCCTTCCAAATCTCATGATATCTGACAACATTTTATAAAATATAATGAAATTTCGAGATAAAAATAACATAGAACTTCATGAAATCTTCTGGAATGTCCTAGGCTTGCTTTAAATATCATGAAATTTCTGTCAATCTCATGAAATTTTATCTTAAGAATTTCATATAATTTCGAAATGTGTCCTAAAATCTAATAAAATCTCAAACACTTAAAAAAATTTCATGAAATCTCATTATGAAAGTCAGGAAATCTTATGATATTAAGTCTCTAAAAATATCTTGAAATCCCATGACATTTGATGAAATCTTGTAAAATATAATGAAATTTAGTGACACAAAATTTGTGAAATAACAAGAAATCTCATTAAATTTCGTGATATATGAATAAATCTCATACAAAATATTGAAAAAAATATCAGATTATATCCATAATTTTCAAGAAAAAAATCGAATTTCATCATTTGAAAAATCAAGAAATCGCATGATATAATATCTCTAAAAATTTTCAAAATGGGACAAAATTTTTTAAAATATATTAAAATTTAATGTCAAAAAATTCAAGAAATAACAAGAAATCTTATTAATATCATGAAATATCAATAAATTTGAAAAAATATCATAGAACAATATCATGATAGATCAATAAATCATATGAAATAAATTGAATTGATAAGTCATGAAATCTCCTGACATAAAATCCCTCCAAATCTCATGATATCTGACAACATTTTATAAAATATAATGAAATTTCAAGATTGAAATCACATAAAATTTCATGAAATCTTCTGGAATGTCCTAAGCTTGCTTTAAATATCATGCAATTTCAGTCAATCTCATGAAATTTGATCTGAAGAATTTAATTTAATTTCGAAATGTGTCCTAAAATCTTATAAAATCTCAAACACTTCAAAAAATTTCATGAAATCTCATTATGAAAGTCAGAAAATCTTATGATATAAAATCTCTAAAAATATCTCGAAAGCCCATGACATCTGATGAAATCTCATAAAATATAATGACATTGAGTGACAAAAAATTTGTGAAATAACAAGAAATCTCATTAAATTTCGTTAAATATGCATAAATCTCATGCGTAATATTGAAAATAACAGAATATATCCATAAATTTCAAGAAATAAAATCGAATTTCAACATTTGAAAAATTAAGAAATCTCATGATATAATATCTCTGAAAATTTACGATATCTGACAAAATTTTGTAAAATATATTAAAATTTATTGTCAAAACATTCAAGAAATAACAAGAAATCTTATTAAATTTCATGATATATCAATAAATTTGAAAAAATATCATGGAAAAATATCATGATATATTTATAAATGTTATGAAATAAAATTTTATTTCATTAATTGAAAAGTCATGAAATCTCATGACATAAAATCCCTCCAAATCTCTCCAAATCTCATGATATCTGACAACATTTTATTAAATATAATGAAATTTCAAGATAAAAATCACATTAAACTAAATCAAATCTTCTGAAGAGACCTAAACTGTCATGAAATATCAAGAAATATAATGAAATTTCAGTAAATGTGGTGATATTAAATCGCAAGAAATTTCATAAAATATCATAAAGTGTGCTGAACAAAAGTGTCTCACAAAATTGCATAACACCTCATATAATTTTATGAAATCTCATGACATTTTATAAAATCCCATGAAATATCACGGGTTTTTTTGAAAATTCTATTAGCATTCTATTAGCATCTCATGCAATAAGATTTCTTGAAGTCTCACGAAATATCATGACAAGCCAAGTCATGCTCATGAAATAAAATCTGAAAGAAATTCATGTGAATTTGAAAATTGAAAAAACTTGCGAATAAAATTCATGAAACTTCATAACATCTCATGAAATATCAGAATAATGAATGATATATCATGAAATAAATGCCATCGAATTCTCCCAATGTCTCATGACAAAAATTTTATTATGGAAGAGAAGACATTTAAAAATTTTTAATATCAAATAATTTGTTGAAAAAAATTGTATATTATGTAAAAAATATATATGTATTAAGAACCACCCTAGAAACTTATGTGTTTCTAGTATATCTTTATGAACGAATGTGTGTGTGTGTGATACCCAAATTATATAAAATCTAGAATAAGAATAAGAAGAAAAAAACAAATCAAAAACAAAAAATTTGTACAGCTTTCAGAATGTTAAAAAATAAAGAAATCCGCAAACGTACCAAAGAGAAATAAAGTCAAAGAAGCATCATAAAAGCCACACAAAGATAACAATCAAAAAACCTAAAAAAAAAAATGTACATATACAAATGTATGAAGAAATTGCTTACATTAATGTAACTTTGCAATAAAAAAGTGCGTGTGTGTGTGTAAGTCTGTTTTAGAGTATATGTTTGTTTATATTGAAGTGTGCGTGTGTGCTGCTGCTGCTGCTGCTGTCACTGTGTGTGCTTAATTGTGCTATAAAAATTATGATTATTTTTGTTATGATTACTTTTGGCATAACGACTACTTCAAAGATTTTAAACGATTACTTAAGTAAGCATTAAGCCAGGCAAACAGTTATAATATTTCCGCTTCATGAAAACGCCAGAATGATATGCTTTTTGTGACATTTTGCATACGGTATTCAAAACAATGCAAATATATTTCGACTTTTGAACAAGAAACAATGCAAAAATTATTTTTATTATCAAGATAAAATGAAGCGCGAGGCGGCAAAATTCTCAGCACCGCTTAGGTTTAATGTTGTGTGGTAACGGAAGAGTCAGTGTAACTATGACTGTGACTTTGACTGTGTCAGTGAGTGTATGTATGTCGGTTCAAGTGTTTTGGAATTATAGCTTATACTGCTTATCATTAACTTTATATGGCTTCGTAGTAGCGAATATATATTTTTTTATCTCTCTCTCCTGTTTGGCTTGACTGTAATTGTGTTATTTTGTTGCTGTCCGTTAAGTGTAACTTAACGCACACTCGCACACACATACAAGCATTGTAACCTACACTTTATACAATTTATGTTGCCTGCATGTAGTATGTTGGTATGCCAACATAGTAGATAGATATGGTTGGTCGGTATACCAGCTCTCGTAGGCACTAATTATGTTCATTAATATTTCACTTGATGGAGTTCTGCCTGTGGTTGTTTATCTTTGTTTTTGTTGTTTATGGTTTTTGTATTTTTTTTGTTTGTATCGTAATTTTTTGTGTTTTATTTTTCCTTTCAGTGTTCTTGTAACGTTTTTATTATGTATCAATAACATATCAGCTTGAAGCCGGTTCATTAGAGCTGCGATAACATTTCCGGTTTAACAAAAAAAAAAAAAAAAAAAAAAGAAACAAAAATTACACACACACACACACATAATTTAAATGTAATATTGTCGCTTCTGGTGTCAGATAACGTGAATTATTTTTCAACACTTGTACTGTTTGAGTGTTTAAACTGAAGTATAAAATTTATTTAAATTAAAAAACCGTTGTCAAATAATATTTGCATACTAGTTTATGATTTTAATTATTTGAAATTACATTTATAATTATAATACCAAACATAATTATAACATATCCTTATAACGTCCTTATTTTCAAGGCTGCAAAGTATTTCTGCTAATTTTATTTAGTTACTTCAGGCTTAACTTCATTATAGCGGAAATTAATTCGAATACTTGTGTAGAGCAAATTTTTTTCGACATATCACAAGTAACCTAAAACGCGTTTATTCTATCAACTAAAATATATTTCAGGCTAAATTAAATAGTACAAAACTTGATTGAAAATATATGAAAATTTTATTATAAAAATTAAATTATCAAAATATTTAAATTTCATGCTATATTATGATATAACAATATTAATTAATCACAGGAAATATCATGAAGCATAATTATAAAATAACATATATTAATTAAACCCAGCAAATATCATGAAGCAAAATCTTACGAGATCTCTTGAATTCTCGTAAACTCTCATAAAATCTCATGACATCTCATGAAATCTTTTGAAATTACATTCAATTTTATGACTATAAAAAATAAATACCAAGAAATCGCATATAATTTAATAATATATTAATAAATCTCATGATATATCAATAAATAATATTAAATAAATATATCAATGAAATATCATGAAATGAAAAAACATAGCTTCTCTTGAATCTAATGAACGGTAATGATATCTCATGACTTTTAATGACATTTCATGAAATTTTATGGAATATTATGTGATTTTTTGAGATCTCAGGATAGTTTATTTCATAAAACTGATATTACTTGAGATTTTATTTTATGAGATTAACTTAAAGTACACTATATTTCTTGATATTTTATGAGATTTTATGACATAAAAGTTATCTTTATGTTATGAGATTTCTTCGGTTTTCATGAGATTTTTTTCAAATTATGAGGGATTTTATGTCATGCGATTTTTTTTTGAGTTTACCAATGATGAGATTTTATGTCATGAGATTTTTTGAGTTTTTGAGAAAATAGATTTTATTTCATAAAAGTTTTTGATATATCATGAGAATTTATTTCATGATATTACATGGAATTTATTGATATATCATGAAAATCTCATGAGATTTCGTGAAGCTTAAATTCATAAGATTTCATGAAATTTCAAGAAACTATTAAATGGTTTCTTTATATTTCACGGAATGTCATGGGATGACATGAGATTTTGTCAGATTTAATTTTATTTAAATTCAGGAAATATCATGTGCTCTCCTGAAAATTACTGATATTTCAGAAAATGAAATGACTACTGATAAGTTTGATTAGTTTTTCATGAGATTTCGGTAATTTGATGAGACTTTGGAAGAACTCGTTGGAATTTATTTCATGATATATCTTCATTATGCTGATATTTCATGAGATGTTATGAAGTTTCATGAATTTTAATCGCAATTTTTTTCAATTTTCAAATTCACATGAATTTCTTTCAGCTTTTATTTCATGAGCATGACTTGGCTTGTCATGATATTTCGTGTGACTTGAAGAAATCTCACTGCATGAGATGCTAATAGAATTTATAAGATTTCATGATACTTGAAAATATTTCCAATGATTTCCATCAAAGTGAATGAGGTTTTTCGATATATTAGACCATCAGAGAAAAAATTTGGTAATGCACGTCATCCAACCATGGACGCGTCTACCTCCCATACAATCCATACAATTTAAAACGCCATAAATAAGCTTATGTTTAAACTACAGAGATAAAATTTGCTACGTATGTATTTTATAATAACACAAACATCATTTTGAAAATTGGGCATCATCACCCCACGGACACGCCTACCTCCCATACAACCCATAATATTGAAAACTCCATGAATACGCTTATGTTTGTCCTGCATAGATAAAAATTATGCGTTCAAAATTAGGCGTAATCCATCCACGAACGTGCCTTCATGAAACTTCATGAGGTTTCGACAAATTGATTGAAATTTTTTGAAATATCAAAAAATTTTATTTCATGATATTTTATTAAATCTTACAAGAGTTTAGATGTTATACGATTCGAAAAGATTTCATGAGATTTCATAAAATTTCATAAGATTTTTGATATATCATGAGATTCCATGATGCTTCATGAGATCACATAAGGTTGCGTGAGATTTGTTTCTATAAGATTTCAAAAAATTGCACGACACTTTGTTTCTTTGTCATTATATATATATCGTTGCTTTGAATGAGATTATATGAATTTGTATGCGATTTTGTGAAATTTTGTAAGTTTTAAGGAGATTTCATGTTATATATGAATAAATCTGAGAATTTAGGAGGTTTAACAAGATTTTGTTAGATTTTATTTCGGTTGATATCATAAAATTTCATGAAAGTAAATGAAATTTAATGAATTCCTTTAAGATTTCGTGATATTTAATCTTATGAAATTTCACGATATTCCATGAGGTTTCACAAAATTTCAAACGCTGTTATGAAGTTGTATGCAATTTCATTTTGATCGTAAAACTTCATGATATTTTATGAAATTTCGTCAAATTTAATGAAATTTCGTGCTATTTCGAAAAAATTTTATATCATGATATTCCATGAAATCTCATGAGATTTTTCGATTTTCAATGATATTTCTAGAGAGTTATTGAGATGTCATGAGATTCGTAGAGATTTCATGAGACTAAATTAATTTTCATGAGGTTTCTTGATATTTCATGAGATTTCAAGATGTATCGTGAGATTTCCAAAGAATGCATTGGATTTATCGGTATGAAATTTCATGAATTTGTATGAAATTTAATGAATTTGTTTGAAATTTCTTGACGTTCAATAAAATTACATGGCATATGAAATGACAAGAAATTTTCTATTTTTTATGAGAGTGATTGAGATTTCGTGATACTGAATTTTCACTTAAAAAAATTTATAAAATTTAAAAACTAAAATCTTAAAAATTTTTATTTTAAGATTTCATAAATTTTTATTTAATATTATAAGATTTCAAGACAATTCATAAAACTTATGACTTCTGATACATTATTTCATTTAATATCGTGTGCTTTTATGATATTTCATGGTATATAATGAGATTTCGTGAGATTTAATTTAATGATTTAATATGAAATTCCATAATTTATCATGACATTTTATTTGGTTTTCATAATATATCTACTTCATGAGTTTAAATGACATTTGAAGGGTTTCTTGATATTTCATGATATTTTATTTCATTTCGTCGGAATTCATAAGGTTTTGTGAGATTTGGAGAAATTTTATATCAAGATATTTCATGAGATCTCATGAAATTTTTTGATATTCAATGAATTTTCAAGTGAGTACTTGAATGCAATTTCATGAGATTACGTGGAAATTCATAAAATTTTAAGACTTGAGAGATTTGATATCATAGGTTTAACTAAAATTGCATGTTTTTTTTTATATATATCATGAGATTTTAAGACATTTCAAAAGATTTCAAGCAATTTTATGCATTTGTGCCAAAAGATTTAATGATATTTTATAAAATTTCGTAAGATTTAGCGAGATTTAATAATATTTCATATATAAGAGCTTATGAGATTTTATTTTATTAAAATTTATTAGAATTATTGTGTTCCATTTAATTCAATAAGATTTCTTGGTGAGTATTTATGAGAGTATCTGATATTTGAGGATATTTTAGTAGATTTTGCGAGATTTCATTCCTCTAAATTTTATGAAAAGTCATTAAAATTTATGAAGTTAATAAACTTTCACTTATGAAAGCTCGTAAAACTGTAGTTCATGGGATAACTGGGATAAGCTGTCATGAGATTTTGTGAAATTTCCCGATACTTTATGAAATTTTTTGATTTTAAAATCTTAGATTTTATGATATTTCTTGAGATTGAGTGATATTCTATTCCGAGATGTCATAAAATATAATTATATAATGAAATTTAATGATATTTCATGACATTTTATTTGTTTTTTTTTTTTTGATATATCATTAAATTTTATGACTTTGAATGGGATTTCTTGATAATTTCATGATTCAAGAAATTTTACAACTTGCTATGAGAGTATCTGAAATTTTTTGTTATATCTTTAGATTTCGTGAAATTGAATTTCACAGGATTTCATATATTTTATGAAATTTCATTACAGTTCATGAAATTTGATAACTTCTAAAATGCCTTTTCATGAGATTTGGTGAGATTTTAAGATTTTTCATGATATATCATGAGATTGCATAAGGTTAAATAAAATTGCATGACATTTTATAAAGTTATATCACAAAATTTCATGACTTTGTGTTAGATTTCTTTTAGTTTAATAAAATTTCATGACATACTTGACTTATGTGTCAAGAAATTTCTAATTTTTATGAGATTTTCTGAACGTTCATGTTATATCGTGAAATTTCATTTCACAAGTTTTCATATATTTTATGAAATTTCATGATAGTTCATGGAATTTTAAAATTTCTTAAATTATATTTCATAGAAATTAGATTTCATGTTATGAGGTTTTATTTCATGACATTTTATTTAATTTTTTTATGATATTATAATATTTCATGACTTCTATTTGGATATCATGAAATTCGATTGTAGTTCGTTTTTGAGAAATTGTTGTTCGAAATTGTTGTTCGTTTTTGAGAAATTTACTTTCATGATATTTAGTAAAATTTCAAAAATTGTAATGAGATTTTATGAAATTTAATGCTATATCATGAGATTTAAAATATTTTTTTTTTACATATTTTACTGAAATTTCATGATATTTTTTTGAGATTTCATGATATTTCATAACATAGTTTTTTATTTTCATTATTTTGTCAATGTATGTCATTACATAAGATTTCATGAGATTTCATTTCATGAGGTTTTATTTAATGACATTTTATTTAATTTTCTGCATGACATGTAAAAAATTTCATGACTTCTAATAAGATATCATGAAATTCGATGAAGTTTTAGACTGTTTTATTAGATATCATGAAATTTATTGTCATGTCATGAAATTTATTGAAATGTTGATAGTTTTTGAGATATTTAATTTCATGATATTTAATAATATTTCAAAAATTTCAATGAGATATTATGAAAGTTGATGATATATCATGAGATTTTAATATTTTATTTACATATTTTACTGAAATTTCATGATATATTTTTGAGATTTCATGATATTTCATGACATAGTTTTTTATTTTCATTATTTTGTCAATGTATGCCATTATATAAAGTGAGATTTCATGAGATTTCATTTGATGAGGGTTTATTTCATGACATTTTATTTAATTTTCTTCATGACATGTAAAAAATGTCATGACTTCTAATAAGATATCACGAAATTTGATAAACTTTCAGGAAGTTTTATGAGATATCACGAGATGTATTGTCTTGTCATGAGATTTCTTTCATGACATTTTATAATGTTATATGAGAAAATTTCATGATTTTGTGTAAGATTTCTTTTTGTTTTATAAAATTTCATGACATATCATTATGTGTCAAGAAATTTCTAACTTTTTCTGAGAGTTTCTAAGAGTTCATGTTATATCGTGAAATTTCATTTCACAAGTTTTCATATATTTTATGAAATTTCATGACAGCTTTATAACTTTTTTATAACTTTATTTAATTTTATAACTTCTTTAATTATATTTCATAAAATTTTGTGGTTTTTCAATATATTTTATGAAAAATCGTGAGGTTTTATTTCATAACATTTTATTCAATTTTTTTCAAGATATTATAAAATTTCATGACTTCTAATAAGAAATCATGGAATTCGATGATGTTTTAGATAGTTTTATGAGATATCATGAGATTTATTGTCATGTCATGAGATTTATTGAAATGTTGTTCGTTTTTGAGAAATTTAATTTCATGATATTTAATAAAATTTCATAAATTGTAATGAGATTTTATGAAAGCTTATGTTATATCATGAGATTTAAAATATTTTATTTACATATTTTACTGAAATTTCATGATATTTTATTGAGATTTGATGATATTTCATGAAATATTGATTTATTTTCATTATTTTGTCAATTTAAAAAATTTAAATTTAAATTGTAAATTTTAAATTTTAAATTTTAAATTTTAAATTTTAAATTTTAAATTTTAAATTTTAAATTTTAAATTTTAAATTTTAAATTTTAAATTTTAAATTTTAAATTTTAAATTTTAAATTTTAAATTTTAAATTTTAAATTTTAAATTTTAAATTTTAAATTTTAAATTTTAAATTTTAAATTTTAAATTTTAAATTTTAAATTTTAAATTTTAAATTTTAAATTTTAAATTTTAAATTTTAAATTTTAAATTTTAAATTTTAAATTTTAAATTTTAAATTTTAAATTTTAAATTTTAAATTTTAAATTTTAAATTTTAAATTTTAAATTTTAAATTTTAAATTTTAAATTTTAAATTTTAAATTTTAGACTTTAAATGTTATAATTTTTTACTTTTTAATTTTTAAGTTTAAATTTTAAATCTCAAATTTAATATTTTAAATTTTTAAAATTATTTTTTAATTTATCAATAGAAAGAAAGGTTTTTATATTTTAAAATTCAAATAAAAGTTTTTTCAAACTTCGCAATGATTAAAATTTTTTAAGATCTTTAAAAAGAATGTATAAAAACGACTCGTTTTGAAATTGTTTTGCCCTTAAATGGTATTTTGCTGCATATTATTTCGCAAATTGTTTAAAGTGTTTTCATTTTTTTTTCTTATGGCTATATTTTTCAAAATTATACGTATGGCAGTACGAAAGAAGTTATGCCGCACTTAAAATATCAAAAAGTTGTTCAACGTCTTGTACTGCTATTTTGTACAAGTGACTGACAGTCACTCCCATATTGCTGGCAGCCATTTTGAGCCATTTGCCAAACAACAAACTTTCGCCTGCAGAAAATTCTGCAAATTTCAACAATTTTTGCATTGATTTTGTTTGGCACACAAAATATTGCTACACGCTGATCTGAATGCAAAGTAAGTGATTCAGAGTGAGTTAGTGAGCGAGTGAGTGGGTGGGTGAGTGGGTGGCTGAGTGAGTTAGTAGTGGCTGTGCGAGTAAGTTAGTGAGTGAGTGAGTGAGTGAGTGAGTGAATGAGTGCACGTTTGATAGCATTACGAAGTGGCAAGATTTGTGTTGGTGTGTGTTTGTGTCTGTGAACGTACAGCTTTGAATGTGCAATTTTGTGCCTGCCTTTTTCGCGCACTGCTTAAAGCGGAAGTGTTTTTCTCAATCATGGTTTTTTTTTTGTATTTTTTTTTTTTGCATATTTGTTTCTTTTTCTACCCATTTTCTTTTCTTCCAAAAGCAACTTCCTTGCATTAATGTCGGTCGTGTTTGGTAGCAAGCCTTGCAGGCGGAAGTTTCAAATACTTTTGCGCGAAACTCTTTCCAAAAGAAGAACATTTTGTAATTTATGTCGTTTACGTTTTGCGGTCAAAATGAAAGTAACGAAAGAACGAACGAACGTCAGCAGAGGAAACACCATATAAAAAAATACAGCAAAACAAAAAAAAAAAAACTGCAAAAAAAGAAACACAGCTATGCCGTATCATGCTGCAAGAAATTTGATCAAAAATTTATTTTAAATTAATGGCTGGTGAGGATATGGGCTGCAAGGACGAGGCACATGCTGGTTGGCAATGTTGGGCTGGTTTAATGGTTTCCGGTTTTTTCTTGCTTTGTGCTCATTTCTTTCATATTATATTTGTTACTTTTTTTTTCATTTTTGTGAATTGCTTATAGAGCAAAAGAGCGTCTTCGTGTGTTTTCTGTTTTTTATGGCCTGCTTTAAGGCTGCCTACATTATATGCTGCCCACCTGTATTGAGGTCTGTAGAACTGAGGCTCATCTAAATTGCATACTTTTGGGCGCTTTCTCATGTTTTCACTTGCAATTTTTAGCGCTATTTGTTGCTGTTTTTTATTTCAATTTTATTTGCTCATTGCGAGCTTGTTGTGCCGCCAACACACACATGCACACACACACACACACACACAACACAAAAGCACAAACAAACGAGCACATAAATACACACCTTCAGCATGTTCCCCCTACACTCTTACACACACACACACACACACACATACAATTACTGACACATATACAAGACTTCAAAATTTTTGGCCCAACATTTATTTTGTTGCACGGCTGGCTCTTATCGTCTATGTGCTGAATAGAAATGAATTTGTTCCAAACTCAATTGAATTGGTTTTTATGACTCTCCAGGTGTGCAAGTGTGTGGTATTCTAGTGGTTGTATGTTTGTGTGCCTGTGGGTGTGCCTGTGCTTTGATGTTTATGTGGAAGCAAGTCTTGTTTCATTGTCTTTATTTACGTCGATTGCGATATGTTTATAAATTTCTGTTGAAACGATTGTTAGATTGCTAAAGCAAAAAATAAAAAAAAAAAATTAAAAAAAAAAAACGTAAAAAGCAGAAGACTGGCAGTTCTGGAAAGCAGCTATTTGAAGGTAATTATTTTCTGCTATGCCTGTTTTTTTTTTTGTTTTCTTTCAAAAAGGGTAAAGTTTTTTGACTTAATGAAAAATAGTACAATAAATTCATGGCTATCTAACATGCTAACATTAGTAATGAATTTCAAAAAAGCTTTAAAATAGCTTCTTCATATCCACTTTAATTAAAAAAAAAATATGTAAAATTAATTTGTATTTAGCTGTAGGAACTGCCCAACCTTTTATAAGACACATGGAGGTAGAATAAAATATCATGAGATAATATTATTGTTTTCTTATAAGTATAATTTTTTTAATAAAGTCAACTTTTTTATTTTTAGAAATATTTTTATGTTTTAAGTGTGATTGAAAAGAAAATTAAATAAATTACAAGACTTATTATGAAAAAAATGTAATTTATTACGTGAAATTCTGAGAAATTTTAACTCAAAGTTGAAATTTAATAGTTTTCCGCGATTGAATTCATCTTAAGACGTGCACAGCTCAGGAACGGTTAAGTCGGTGGAGTTTGTTGATATACCGTTAGAAAGGTGATTTTATTGTTTTTACAATAATCACTCAAAATAAGTTTTCTGTAAGTTAGCTTTTGTGCTAGAAACTATAATTTGAATCAAAATCATGAAATGCTAATTAACCTTGTAGCTCCTAAGAATGTGAAAATAGACCCCAACCACCCATACGATTTTTTACTCAACTCGACATTACCTTTCACCTCCGTAAATAGTTGCACTCAGTTGTGGGATACCCTGTTTATAATATCGGCTATAGTAGTAGTACGTAGGATATTTTTGATATATCGATTTTTGGCCAAATGGTGCACTTCTAAGTGGAAAGTCTAAAATTTGCCTAAAAATCATTAGATTATTGTTAATAACAAATAAACTATTCAATTTAAGAAAAAGCCTACGTACTTCATATACCAAATATATTTTTCAAGATATATTCCAAGTTTCAAGGTTGAATCGGTTGAAAATTGTCTGAGTTATGTTTTCGGCAAACTTAAAAAATGCAGTTTTGTGATAAACGTGTTTGAAGTTTCATGCAGCGCTCAAGTGCCGACAGACAAAAAGTCAAAAATCAAGTACTTAGAAATTTTTATCGGCCATAATTTTTGAGACATCATTTTTGAGGTCTAAGGAACCATTTAAAAAGAAAAATTTATGGATTTTTCGAAAGTTCTAGAGTGGCCTAATGCCTTAAGAAGGACATGATTCAGGTCTCTCACAGTCCATGGCCCTCACCGGTGGTGGTGATTAAAAACAAAAAAGAACGACTGTTACCGATTTTGTGTCGACTATCAGGCACTGAACGACGCTGACAAGCACATGGACGTAAATATTTTCTGACCCTGACCTGATCTATTATAAAGATTTTCTGACCCTGCTTTGACGTGTTCACATAACACGTCATTTTCGACGTGCCACACGGTAAAATGGAGGGGCTTTGCATGACCTTCTTGTGAATATTCACTGTCCAGGGTTTTGCTGATTCCTCGGTGATACCGATTTTAAATTTTCATAGAAAATTAATCAAATCTCTCTAAATTTTCCAAAATTTTTATATAAAATTAATTGTTTTTCTATGAACATGATTTTAGTTCCTCGTGTAAGTGTTTTTTTTTTTCGATATTGGTAGCTTACCAGCTGCAATTTTGTTTGATTACGAAAAAAAATATTTTTATAAAGGGGAAAACAGGTTGGTGAGCAGCGAGGCAATCGGTTTCTTAGATGAGTAAATAAATAGTCAAAAATTTAACTAAAATAACTAATTTTTCACCGGGTTGACCCCTAGAGGTGTCAAAAATATTATGAATTCCTATAAATTTTTCAGCCTCAACATTTCATCCGAACATACCCAGCCCCTATCTGCACTCAGAAAAAAAAAAACACTAATTTTCTGCGATAAAAATTTCTCTATTTTCGAAATATTCCTTCACTTGTGGAAAATGGAAATATTTCATGTCACGCACAAAAAATTTTTTATTTAAGGTCTCTATCCAGCTCTTAAGAAATTACTCAAGAAAAAGTTACTTATATTTCTTTAGTATGTAAAAGTATAAATTCATAGTGTGGACGTTATTACTTTTTAATGAAAAAAGTAGCATAACAGAAAAATTTTTCTTACAAACTGGATTCTCTTTTAAGTAATTTTGACAAAAAAAAATAATATTTTTTGATTACTTTTCAGTTTTTTGTATGAAAATATGCTTTACTTGGAAGCAGGCAACAGACCTTTATAGAGAAAAATTTATTGAAAATGAAAAATGTTTCCTATATTTTGATAAAAAAATTCACCATGCAAAGTATTTTCTTCAATAAAAACAAATCTTTTCTCAAAAATAAAAACTAATTTTCTCTAAAAACGATATATTTTTTATATATTTATCTTTTTCATGGCAGCTTTTTATCATTTTGAGAACAGTTTTAAGATCACATTTAGAGAAAAACATTCCCTGGTGCAAAATCTACACCAATTTTTTCTAAATATGATGACTTTTTTATCATATTCCGAGAACATTTTTTCTGAGTGTATGAAATGAGCCAACAATCATATCCAGAAAGAGCTTATCCAAAGAGAGCCAGGGCTTCAGGAATGCTCTCACACGAACAATATCATTTCAATTTTCCGAGTACGGAATTTGAAGAATATCTAAAAAAAGAGAGCGTACACTCAAAAAAAAACACATATCTTTCTCCGATAAAAAATTTCTCTATTTTCTATAATAGCAAGTTTCTTTTTTGCAAATAAAATTTTCCTCAATTACAAAAATTTTCACATTTTCGAAGAAATATTTCTTCACTTGTGGGAAATGGACATTTTTCAATGTCTCTCTAATAATGATAAGTATTTTTCTCACCTATAGGGAAAAATTTATGGAAAATGAAAAATTGTTCCTATATTTTGATAAAAAATTCACATGAGAACTTTATTTTTCAATAAAAACAAATCTTTTCTCATAAATAAAAAAGTATTTTCTCTAAAAATGTTATATTTTTTATGTATTTCTCTTTTTCATAAAACACATTAAATCGTAGTTATAGAAATTTTACCACTGTTTTGAAAGTTCATGTTTAGCCGAGTGTACTGAAGTGTGAGGGTAGTACTTGACTGTCCTAGGTTCAAATACCGGCAAGACCTTCAAAGATATTTTGATTTTTTTTTTAAATCTTTTTTTTTTATTTTTAAGAAATTTTTGGGATCACATTTAGAGAAAAGCATTCTCTGGAGCAAAGTCCAAACCATTTTTCTCTAAATATGATGCCCTTTTTATCATATTCCGAGAAAATTTTTTCTGAGTGTAGCCATAATGGGCAACCACGCCCATTTTTCACCTTTTTTATCATATTCCGAGAAACTTTTTTCGAACTGTGTCGTTCTTCTGAGCCCCCCCCCCGTGTAAAATTAAGGTTCTTTGCAAAATCATTGTAACTGTGTGAGGGTGATGACTTTATGGGTCAAATGTATGAGCAGCTCATATTAATTTTTAGTCCCCAAAATTTTACCCCAACCAAACTACCTAGTTTCTGCAACCCTTCTAGAGGTACCTAAGAAAAAATACCAAAACTTAGAAGACATATTCAGATATAGTTCATAACTCATCCGGGTTGACCACAAGAGAAGTCAATTATATGACCAGCTCCTATTATTTTTTCACCCACAACATGCCATTCGAACATATGCAGCTCCTAACTATCTCTCTTCTGATTGCTCCCTGTTAAAGTCCAAATTCATGCATTATAATTTATATGCCCCAACGTTATTCTGTAATTAACCTGAATGTCCACTTTCAAAATATACGAAAATATCTTAAAATATAAAAGACAAGCGTCCTGCTCCGTGCTCTATATCGCTCAAACTGTTCTAGTTGTTATTGCTATGCTTTCTAAAACATGTTTAGTCTGAATCAGAACCTGTTTCGCTATTACAGTGCTTTTGATATGAAAAAATTGTTAGCCTAAAAGTATGCACACAAAATTTTTTTAATATTTATCAGTAAGGACACATTGACGACAACTGGAACAAAACAACATTTGAGGTGAATGGAAAATGTCATCATGTCTGCTACTTAATTATTTTGAATACGACCCGTCGTGTGACGGGGATTCTATACTAGTCTATATAGAAATAGGCGTAGGAAAATCGGTTAAGAACAATTTTCTACCGTGTTTCTCAACCGATTTTGATAATTTGCTTTAAAAGATTCAGATTATTTTTTTTTTATTCATTATTTTTTGCAAAATTTGTATGAAAAAAATTTGTCTTTGACATTAATTTTGTATCGAATCAAGAAAGAAAATGTCGACTTTCGGACTCTAATAATCATAAATAGGCAAACAAAAAATTGGTCGAATTTCGAATCCAGGTTATACAAGTATTTATTATTCGATATCAAAGGTTTCTTTATCAAAAACTCGAACGAGTTAAATGATCTGCTTACTTAACGGGGGACATATAATTGCCCGTTTTTTTAATTTTTTTTATAATTTTGTATTTTAGTAAATATTCTTGAAATACTAAAAAAACCACTACATGGAAAAATTCTTACGGGTTCAGAAGTTACAGCCGGATTAGTGAGAGCGCATTTTTAATTTTCGCCTCTTTTTTCTTTGTTCGCAAACTTTGAAGGCGTTTATATCGAAATCATGTTTTTCGTACAGGTTGCGGCACTAACGGGTTCATTTTTTGCCGAATTTTTTTTTTTTTTTGTATTTATTTTTTTAAACTTGATTCGCTATCGCTGAATTTTTAAAGTCAATATTTTTTTCGAAAAAAACACACTTTCAAATTTGGAACATCACCAAAAATTGAAAAATTTTGTTAGGATTTAAAAGTCTTTTTTTTCCAGATCGGACAATTTTTGTGACTGAATTTTTAAAGTCAATATTTTTTTCGAAAAAAACACACTTTCAAATTAGGAACATCACCAAAAATTGAAAAAATTTTGTTAAGATTTAAAAGTATTTTTTTTTTCCAGATCGAACAATTTTTGCGACTTCCAGCGCTGCAAACACGAGGCCCCGTTTTTTTCTCTGCCGCCAGTTTGGAGCTCTATAAAACCATATTGGAGTAAAAAATATATTTTTTTTTTGAATTTTTTCTTTTAATTTGCTCTATTCTCTACAATAATAAAAACAAATTTTGGCAAAATGTTTGTTTTTGACTGAGTTATAAATTTTTTTAAAAAAGTCTGTTTTCTCTGCGGCTAAGACCCAACTTAATGCCCACCAATTTGTGCGTTGTATGAGAGGTAGGCGTGTCCGTGGGCAGATTCCAAAAATATTCAATAGTGCAGATCCTTTGGTTTTTATGACCATGTGTACCGAGTTTCTTTCAATTATCTCAACTGCTTCTTCTTATCCTGTGTAGTATACGGACAACACACAGACGGACCGACGGAAGGACGGACATGTATAGCTCGTCTCACGAGATAACCCTAGTCAAGAATATATATAATTTTCTATACCGGACTCGCTTCGTTCTATGCGTTACAAACGTTTGCACCAAGTTAATATACCCTGACCTAAAAAGGCCAACAAAAAATTGTTCGAATTTTGAACCCAGGCAATACAAGTATTTATTAGTCGATATCAAAGGTCTCCTTATCAGAAACTCGAAGGAGTTCAATTATCCGCTTACTTAAGGCAGTATTCTAGTCTAGGAGTAAAAATTTCATAGCTTTATATAAGAATGGTTTATCATTACTAAATATTACACATTTTTAATGAAATTTTTCTGGCAATTCTCTTTCAATTTAGGTGTTACACACATATTTTTTTACACTCCAAGCTAATTTTGAACTTAACTTTATATGCAACATCATTCACAACCATATTTTGCTTGCCTACAAGCAAATTTAAAGCTGCAATTTTTCTTCGTGTACACTAATCTCCGAAGTACTTCAATCGATTTCAATAAAATTTTGTGAGTGTGTATAAAAGGTTTTGGCTTGAAATATAGGCTTTTTTTTGGAACTGGTAGGTGGCGCTGTTGTTGAGTAATGCCATTTTTTTTTGTTTATTATAAAATTAAATTTTAATTTATAATTAATTTTGAATTAAAAAATATTTAAAGTTTTAATTTTAATAAAACTTTGAATTTAAAATAATTAAAACTCTCAAGTATTTAAATATTGAAAAGGTATGGAAGTGTGCAGTTTTTTATTTTATGCGTTTTAATGTTTTAATAAAGAAAACAAGTTGCTTATACAAAAAATGTACAATGAAAGGAAAATTCACTGAGTAGGTACCAACATTTTTTTTTATTTTGCACCTAATTTACAAAAACTATGTATTAACAATTGTTTTTCTATGAGTATTCGTTTTTGAAGTTAGGTTCAATACTCTTTAAAGTTGGTATAACCGGTGTTTACTGCCAACTTTTTTCGAGTGGCAACCTTTAATTTTGTTTGCCGACAAGTAATGATATGACCAAAAGACCACGTGAAGTTTTGTGCAATAGCGACACCGACAATTTTTTAAGGTTTATCCTATCATATCCCATCAAAATTTTTGACACAAAATTTCTGATACAAACTTGACAGCCATTCTTAGATACACTGCTTCCAGAAGATATTCTAAAAATTCAATTGTGCATCTCCACAGTCTTGTCGAAAAGTACTTTCAATAGGCATTCTGCCTTCTTAAAGTTTTCCTGGATAATACCTACTAGAATCTTTTCATTGAAGGCCACAAAGAAATCTTTCATTGAAAAATTCTAGAAGCACTTCTAGAGATGACTAAGGAAAGCATGCCTCCCAATGACATGCTTATATAAAAAGAATGCCTTCTGGGTATGAAAGTAGAAGTATGGAACTCATGACTTTCCTTTCCACTTTATCTTCTTTGGAAGCACTTTTGTTTCGAAAATAATATTTCCAAGTTTTAAGGAAAATTGAATTTAGGAAGATTTCTACTGAAGACCTTAAATCAATATTTTACTAATGGCGTTTTCGTTTCTACCAAAAAATGTTGCCTTTTCATTGCCCTTGCCTTTTTTCGTGTTCGATTCTAAAATAAGTGCAAACGGGTGAGTAAATTCTGTGTTCGTTTCTTAAAATGTCACACTCACAGAGGGCAAAAAAGGCGCATTTTCTGCCTTGCAAACTTTCTCAGGGTAGATGATTGCCCTTCATATCAGCTGTTTTTAAAACGATAATATTATGACATGCGTGCGTTAGACAAGGATGGTTATATTCGTTTATTTAAGTTGACATTTTTCGAGTAAGCAAAAACATGCACTTTTACAGGGTTGCGGGCAACATTGAAAACATTTTGCACTGCGACAGGGCAACATTTTTTGGTAGAAACGAAAACGCCATACGTAAAGAATTTAAAGAAAATAATGACCTTGAAAAGTCAGTTCTTTAGACTAACTTTAGACTAATCTTTTTAACTGCATGTTCTATAAACCAATAGCTTATCAGAAAGAATTAAATTTTTCGCAATTATTTCAAATGGCCCCAAAATTGTCGCAATGTGTAGTTAGAAAAATTCATAAGATGTTTACGTAGATTGAAAAATTAATTTCCTTTGGAACATTCTTAGAGCTACTTAAAGCTTTACAGCAAACTATTCACATAAAGCTAAAACAAAAATAAAAATTCTTTGTGTGCTTAATTTCAGTTCATCAAAAAAACACGAAGTGTTCATAAAAACTTGCCAGTAAATTTCAAGAAATTAACTATAAAACTTAAGCAATTGTAACGGTTATTTTAGCAAAACATTTCTACAATCCTTTTTCTGCTGGCTGTACACATACATACAGACAAGTGTTGCTAATTTGTATTTTATGGCGATTATTTTAAACTTGTACGAGCTCAGTCAGCGCGCGCGCGCTTCTCCATGGTTGCTCAAGAGTTAACAAACAACGGGAACGTTGTTGTAATCGAATCGAGCTTTCGCTATCGGGCGCAGCTTATATTGGGCTTTAGACCACAATTGCATGTGGCTTGAGTTTATGGCTGCGGAATTTGGATTAATGCTGTGCTATATGTTTGAATGGCTTTTGTGCTGGCTGTCTGTCTGTCTGTCTGTCTGTCTTATGCGTTAGCTGTGACTGAGTGTTTGCCTTTTGTGTGACTTTGTCTGCTTTTCTATATATCCTTGGAGACATGCCGTTGCTGCTTGTGCGGAAGTCATTTTAGCGTCTTTTTGAAGATTTGCAACTGTGCTGTGAACATTCGTTGGCAATTAGTTGTTTTTTTAAGTGGATTCTTTAAAGTATTTCCAAGACTTGTGGCAATAAATTTGAGTAAACATCACGCTATACTCGCAACTTTTTATTTAAAAAAAAAAAAATTAACAATGTTTCACTTTGTTTTTTTTTTTTTTTGCTTACTTTTTTTTTAAATTTTAAGACTGGAAGTCTTCTTCGCTGGCATAGAAATAGAAGAAATTCTTTTGACAAAATTTTGGCAGCTAAAAATATTAAATTAGCTTCTGTGTTTGCTTTTTCTACTTTGTTACAGCAGCAGCACAAGCTATAAAAACTAACTGCCTGGAACTGTAGAGCATCTCCGTAGCGACATAAATTATTCTAGTCACATACAAGTTTGGCCGAGAAATGGAATTTAAGTGATTTTTTAAGGGCTGCTAAAAATTGTATACAAAGTGAGTGGACAAATTTTTTTGCTGTGATTTAAGACAAACATAAAAAAAAGAAAACAATACAAAAAAAACATGCTGACTGCAAAGTTTTAAAGCCATTTTTAATAACTTGTTTAGTTGGAGATATTCTTTGTTAGAAAAAAAAGTAGAAAAATTTAAGGTTGTTTTATGACATTCTTAAGCTTTTTATATGGCTAAAATTTTACATGCTACAACTAATGAACTGTTTGAAATAACAAGCATATTTCTATAGGCTTATTTAAAATCAAGATTTTAAAAAAATTCAACAAAATTAGTTTAAAATAAATCAAAATTTGAATAAAGGTAAAGTCAGCATTTAAAATTTTTATAAAATATAGATTTATTTTTATAAAATGAAATGAATGAAAAGTACTGGTCACAAACCTCTTAAAATACTAGTTACTGTAGATTTTTAATTTTTTTTAGAATCTTAAATGAAAAATTTAGAATTTTCATAGCTTTTTCAACAGTCGACACAGGTCTAAATGCTGATGTATGCATTGAAAGGTATTAACTTTGCTTAAAAAAAGCATTCCGAGTTACAATTATTTTTTTTGCTATTTAGGCTTTTTAGGCTGTCAAAGCAAATTTGACTGTCAAAGCAAATTTTGAATTTGAGTGTGCAGTTGTCACCTTGTTGTAGTTATTTAAAAAATTTAAACACGTCTCATCCATTAGGTTTAACGTAAGGTTTCAGTCACTATCTATTCAAAGTGGTTACAGAAAAAACATGTTATTTTACATACATTTAGAAAGGGATAAAAAATCTTTTTAGTTTAGCTAAACATAGCATCATTTTATTGACACTTATTGTTATTGCTTGACATTGAGTTTAACGCATTTTGAAAACTTCTATTTCATCGTGTTCTTATTGAGATATTGAGTTTCTAAACGGAAACATGTTCGTATACAATGACGAAGGGAAGTATTAAAAATAAGGCAATTATAAAAAACATTTCAATTTAAAAAAAAAATTACATTAGTATAGCACAGCTCGAGTTGCTAAATATAAAAAACAATAAAAGTAAACAAGCTGTAAATAATTTTCTTCTTAAACTGGCGTATCTTCTTAAACTTTGTCTTCAAGACACTCAGACAAAATAAATTATATGTTTATTCGTAGAATTTATCATGGTTAACTCTCACGTCAACACAATCCTAAAATTGACACCAAAGTAGTGGAATTTTTTGTTGTTCATCTTTGGGCAGTCATACTTAGCTCCCCTCAGCGTATTTTCATATATTTTTCTCTGTACCTACTTCGGTTTCTTATTCAGCTAAAATAAAAACCGTATTAAAATATATCAACCCGTTCAAAAGTTACTGAATTTTGATCATCAAGAGAGCGAATCCAGAGACCGTGTAAAAGTTGTTTCTTTAAGGAGGGACATAATATTTACGGCAGAGAAAACAGACCTTTCCTTTAAAATTCATAACTCAATCAAAAACAAACATTTTTCCAAAATTTTTTTTATTATTGTAGAGAAATGAACAAATTACAAGAAAAAAAAATTCAAAAAAATTAATTTTTCACTCCAACATGGTTTTATAGAGCTCCAAACTGGCGGCAGAGAAAAAAAACGACGCCTCGTGGTTGCAGCGCTGGGAGTCGCAAAAATTGTCTAATCTGGAAAAAAATTACTTTTTTATATTTTAAACAAGTAAAGAAAGTCTAAAGTCGGTCTAGGCCGACTATGAAGTACCCTAAACCCACACTGAGAAAAAAACACCTACCTTGCTCCGGTAAAAAATTTCTCTATTTTTGATAATAGCAATTTTCTCTTTTTCAAATAAAATTTTCTTCAATTAAAATAAATTTTCACATTTTCGAAGAAATATTTCTTTACTTCTAGGAAATGGAAATATTTCAATGTCTCTAATAATGATAAGTATTTTTCTCGCAAAAAAAATTTCTCATTTATAGAGAAATTTTATTGAAAATGAAAAACTTTTCTTATATTTTGATAACAAATTCACTATGAAAAGTATTTTCTTCAATAAAAACAAATATTTTCTCAAAAAAAAAAAAAAAGTATTTTTCTCTAAAAATGATATATTTTTCTATTTCATGGAACCTTTTTATCATTTTTAGAGAATTTTAAGTATCGCAATTAGAGAATAGCATTCTCTGGAGCAAAGTCTATACCATTTTTCTCTAAATATGATGCCTTTTTATCATATTCCGAGACACTTTTTTCTGAGTGCACTTTTCAAAAACAACAAAATTTTTATTGTAAATGGGCTTGTCCGTGGTCGCATGAAGCCTATATTTTATATGCATTTAAATGTTGATGAAAAATTACACATACCAAGTTTTATTCCTGTAGTTCACAGTTAATGCCTTTATTGTGCTTTCGCTATGGGAGGTGGGCGAGTTCATGGACGGATTACGCCCAATTTTTGAACACACCTTAGTTTTGGTATGAAATACATACATACCAAATTTAATTTCTCTATGACAAACAAAACCTTATTTATTGAGCTTTAAACTTTTTGGGTTGTATGGGAGGTAGGCGTGTCCGTAGGCGGATGACGTCCATTTTTCAAAAACATCTTTGTCTTGTCATAAAAAACATATGTGCTAAATTTTAGCTCTTTACGTTAAACATACGCTTATTTATTGAGTTTTCAATTTTTGAGTTGTATGGGAGGTGGGCGTGTCCGTGAGCGGATGACGTCCATTTTTCGAAGACATCTTTGTGTTGATATAAAACACATACATATAAAATTTTATTGCTGTAGGTTAACTATGAGCTGAGTTATGCAGTTTTCAATTTTTGCGTTGTATGGGAGGTAGGTGTGTCCGCAAGCGGATGATGTCCATTTTTCAAAAACACCTTTGTTTTGTTAAAAAAAACATATGTGCCAAATTTTAGCTCTTTAAGTCAAACACAGGTTTATTTATTGCGTTTTCAATTTTTGGGTTGCATGCGAGGTGGGCGTGTCCGTGAGCGGATGACGTCCATTTTTCAAAGACATCTTTGTGTTGGTATAAAACACATACACACTAAATTTTATTGTTGTAGGCTTATTATGAGCTGAGTTATGCAGTGTTAAATTTTTGCGTTGTATGGGAGGTAAGTGTGTCCGTCGGGGGATTAAAAAAATATTCAATAGTGCAGATCCTTGGGTGCATGTGACCAGGTGTACCAAGTTTCATCCAATTATCTCTACTCCTTCTTCTTATCCTGTGTATACGGACAACACACAGACGGACAGACGGATGGACGGACGGACGGACGGACGGACATGAATAGCTCGACTCACGAGGTGACGCTGATCAAGTATATACTTTTCTATACCGGACTCGCTTCGTTCTATGCGTTACAAACGTTTGCACAAAGTTAATATACCCTGACCTTTCAGGTTTAGGGTATAAAAAATTGGTTATCGTATGACAGGAGCTTTTTTTCAAAATTTTTTTTCAATTTTTGGTGATGTTTCAAATTTGAAAGTGTGTTTTTTCAAAAAAAAAATTAATTTTCAAAAACTTTTTCTGTATAAATGAGCTTTGTTTTTTTGCGCGAGAAAAATAGTAATCATCATTATTAGAGACGTGAAATATTTCCATTTCCTACAAGTGAAGATATATTTCTTCGAAAATAGAGAAATTTTTATCGCAGAAAGATAGGTTTTTTTTCTGAGTGTAGCAGTTAACCTTTGTAAAAGTTTCCGTAGGAAGTTTACAAATCCTACGTAAAAAAATATCGATTTGTGACCTCTTCTTCTCTAAAAAAACGGTATTCGTTGGACGTGGACACTTAAACGATTCAAAAATTTTTAATAAAACAAGTAAAGAAAGTCTAAAGTCGGTCTAGGCCGACTTTGAAATACCCTAAACCTTCTTATCAAAAACAAAAAATTTTTATTGTAAATGATCGTCTCCGTAGGTGGATGAAGCCTATACGTTATATGCATTTAAATGTTGATGAAAAATTTACACATACCAAGTTTTATTCTTGTAGCTCACAGTTAATGCCTTCATTGTGCTATCGCTATGGGAGGTGGGCGTGTTCATTGACGGATTACTCCCAATTTTGGAACACACCTTAGTTTTGGTATAAAATACATACATACCAAATATAATATCTCTATGACAAACATAACCTTATTTATTGAGTTTTGAACTTTTTGGGTTGTATGGGAGGTAGGCGTGTTCGTTGGCGGATGACATCCATTTTTCAAAACCATCTTTGTCTTGTCATAAAAAACATACGTGACAAATTTTAGCTCTGTAGGTTAAACAGACGCTTATTTATTGCATTTCCAATTTTTGGGTTGTATGGGAGGTGGGCGTGTCCATGAGCGGATGACGTCCATTTTTCAAAGACATCTTTGTGTTGATATAAAACACACACATACCAAATTTTATTGTTGTAGACTTATTATGAGCTGAGTTATGCAGTTTTAAATTTTTGCGTTGTATGGGAGGTAGGCGTGTCCGTGGACGGATTTCGTGGTTTTTGCATTTTCTGTTAGAATACCCTCAATGACTAAAAAATAAAATGAAATATGGTTTTAAATACTGAATTTTTTGACGATTTTCGTTACAACTTGCATGAAATAATTTTTAGTTACATAACATTTTAAGAAGTTATTAAGTTTTTTTTTTTATTTTCCTGTAGAACTATGAGTTACGTCCTTTCTAAATTATGGTAACGATATGCTTTATTTATTATTAAGTATTATTAGTTGCTTTATTAGGATTATAGCATAAGAGTCGAATGTTCTAGTATCGTATTGTACTCTTACGATCTTACTCTTATGGATGTACAAAAGGCAAACAAAAAACAAGATATAAATATATTTCTAGGTTTATTGAAAACCGGATATGATTATAATAAATAAGTTTTTCCTGTTTTAGTAGCATCAACTGACATTTGGTTATTAAAGCCAAATCATGTTTTGTCTGAACACTCATATGTTTGCAAAAAATGAAGATATCATTGTAAGAACCATACATCATACCAACCCATACATAATGATTTAAATTAGATGTTTGGATGATGTTATTTTGGTTATAAATTTTATTGTATTAATTAATTTTTAATTATATATTTTGGTAAATTTTGACCATGAAATTGTATGACATACCAGTTTTGAAACTGAAATTCTACATTGAAATCGAATTTTCTCGAATTGAAAACATGATTCTAAATAATTTTACATTCGTTTTTTATGCCAGCATCTTCTGTTTTTTGAAAAGAAAAAAAAGTAACCTTAACAAAATTTAAATGATGACATTTCTTAAATTAGTTACCCAACTAGCACAGCGCATATCAGCTGGAGTTAAATAAACTTTTTGCTGCCAACTGTCAGTTCACAGTAATGCTTAAAAAAAAGGTTAACTAGAAATAGGTTGACATATTTTTTTTGTTTTCTATTTCATTGAAATATAAACAAAAACTTAAAGCACCCTAATAATCCTAAAGGATGCTAAAAGTGTCCAAACTTAAATACTTAAAACATTTAAACCATTAAAAAGAAAAACTTTTTAAAATTAAGCCGCTATTTGGCATAAAATTGAAGTCAAATTTAAGAAAAAAAAACAAACTTTTGCTAGCATAGAAAGTGACTTTTTTTTTTATTTTTTTTTTATTATGGTCAAAGTAAGAAATTAAGTAAAATAGCAAAAGTTAAGCAGCAAAAGATAAACAAACAGTGACAGTTGATAGTTGAATAGGGTGACATTTGTGCGGGTATAAAAATGGCAATTATCTTGTTTTTTTGTATTTTTTTATTTTTGTATATTTTCTTTTTGTTTGTATTTTTTTTAGCTGGCCATTGTTAACACAAATGGACAGACAAAAAAGAAGAAGAATATACAGCGTATTTAAGGCAATTAAATATGCGCGAATGCGTATTCTTGAGACGAATTCAATTAGAGTGGAGTGTGAAAAAAAAAAAATAAAAAAAAAAAATTAAAGACAAACGTAGTGCTGCTGACAGACACTGACGTAGATACCAAAAATATAGCTAAAGTAAAAACAAGACATATTTAAAATACACACACATAGAGCTGGCAAACATACCCAATAGGCAATTAAGCCAGCGCTCTTCAAACGAAGGCCTGCATTCTTTCCTCGCTGCTCTTATGAGCTCTTCTTGAAGGCCTTCTTTTTCTGCACAAAAGGCAGCAGAACAAACTTTTTTCCCTTCATAGACTAACTTTTCATATACTTCAAGGCAACTTTTTCGTTTAAAGTCAAAATATATATCAGTTTAAAAATATGACATAATAATGGCCCTTCTTACTGCTATATCAAAGTTTATAGATTGAAATTAATCTGACATAAAAAAACATAGGAGAGAAGATAAAGTCATAGAATTTTTTAAAATAAGATAAAGGTTTAAAAGAAAAAAATATTTTTTTCAATACTTTTTGTTTACCCCTTCTTTTAGCCATTCTTAAGAAGTGCTTCTATTAGGCCTCTTTTGAGCTATCGGAGCGGAAGGCCTGCGAAATTTTCCCATTTCATATAAAAACGAAAGTATACTTGGATATGAGTGTGGAAGCACTTCGAAATCCATATGAAGGCCTGCTAGTAGCGCTTCGAAGTGCTGCCATTGCCGACTGGGTACCCAAGCTAACAAACACAAACACACACATACACAAATTGACATTTAAACAAAAATTGATAAAAAATAAATTTATGTTTTTGCAGTTAAACTTTGGCTTGACTTATTTTTAGCCAAGTCTAGAAGTGCTGGTCTGAAATTTTTATGTCTGCCTCTATGTCTGTCAATGTGTCTGTGTGCTATTGCCAGTAGTTTTGTTTGTTGTTATTTTGTAAGTTTGTGGCTTTTGCCTGCTGCTACGGCTTGTCAACTCTGTTGGTCGGCATGGTTTTGTGCAGCTGTATGCTAGAGCACTAAATAAGGCACAACGATCAACAACAATAAAACAAAACTAAATAATTTTTTTATGCCCACAACAATGCTGCCTGAAAATACCAAAAATTTCGGAAAATGTCTGAGCATGATTTCAACACTTTGTGGCAAGAATTTGGTTGGGTGGTTGGGGGCACATCAAAATTCTGCGACTTACAAAACTAAATTTATATCGTTTGTAGCAAATATTTTGTACTCAAGAATTTTATACTTTTTGCCTAGCAACCATTTATTATGTGCTTTATTTTTTTTTTAACAAAAATTGCAGCGTTTTCTGTATTGTTGTTGCTATTGTAATTTAAGACATTTTTGCTTTTTATGCTGCACAGGACATTTCGGCAAAATTTGCAAATCAAGCCAATGAAAAAAAAAAAAAAAAAACAAAACTACAAACCAAACTCAAAAGCACTAAAATATGCACGGCATATAAAAAAAAAACAAAAAAAAAAAAAATAACAAAAAACGCTCTGACATAGAGCAAGAAAAGTGAAACAGAGCACAAAAATATTGCATGGTTCGTTAAGCGAAGTTTTTAAAAAAAATGCTTTTGGCTCTTTTTTGCTTTTTTGACTGTAATTTTTTTTTTGTTTTGCATGTGGCCAGGCAAACCAAAAATTGCTTGGCGGCCATTTTTGCTTGTGCTGCATTTGCATTTGCATTTTTTTTTATTTTGTTTTGCTCTTTTTTTCTAGCTTGCAGCACAAAAACCCAAACATAGAATTAAAACTCAATTTCAATTGATTGACTGAAAGTTGAAAATAAATTTATGGCAAAAATTTCAAAAACTAACTCAATTTAAATCAACAAAATAAAGCTAGAATTTAGCGGTGTTAGTTTTATTTGTTGCATATTTTTTCTACACAGCTATGTAGTTATATGTATGTCAACTGCAAAACATTGCACTTCCGGCTTTAAGCGGAAGTAGCGGAAACTCTTGCAGTTGCGTTTCATTGTTACAGCTTTATATATCCGTTCAATATCTTGCAATGCAGAGTTTTTTTGAAATATTTTTTTTTTTTTCATTTGACGTAGCTATGCATGAATTTTGCATAAAAGCAGCAAATATAGTTAAAGGTCAACAAATAACAGGCAGTATAAAAAAAAACAACAACTGCAAAGAGTTCAGCAAATCAAATTTGTATTATTTTTATATAGTCTGCAACAACAACAACAACTTTACGCAATAACTTTGCATAAATGCAGTGGTGACCGTGGCATGCAGGTACAGTGTGTGGCCTAGCATGTTCGGAGCCCGGGTTCGATCCCCAGCCGCGGCGAAAAGTTTTTTTCAATTAAAAAATTTTTCTGATCGGTCACCACCTCTCTGCAGACAATGGCAAATCTCAGAGAGTAAATAATGCCATGTAAAGCTTCTTGAGAACATGAACTTAAGCCGTTCGGAGTCGGCATAAAACATGTAGGTCCAGTTCTCGGTCAATTGTGTGCAAACATTTAATAACACACATAACACAATTGATCATAAGAAGCTCGGTCAAAGTTCTTTCAAGGGCTGAAATGGCCAATTTGTTTGTTTTTTGTTTTTTGCATAAATGCAAATTTCAAATCGTAACTCGCTTTTGTGAGTAATAAAAAAAAATTTTATTCAAGCCTTTCCAAAATTTTATTCCCCAAAATAAACTCGAAATGCAAAATTTCTACATGTAAGCAATATTTGAAGCGTGCTTAACCCGAATTGACCTGACGCACCCATATGGTAACGCAACATATGGTTCTAATAATAGCGACCTAACATTCCAAATATTGAAAAATCAAACAAAAAAACAAATTATCTACACTAGACAGACACCTGCTTACAAGTTTTGTAAAGCAACAAGTCATTTGAGATTTGTGTTTGAGAGTGAACGGTTCTTTTTGAGTAGCATAAAAAAAAGTATACAAGAATAGTGAAAAATGGAGTACATGAAAAAGTAAGTTATACATTTTTTTTTTGCTTTTGTTGGGATAAAGGAAAATATTTTGTGATAATTATGTAAACAAATAGTGCTATTTAATTTGTGCATACACCAATTCAACAAAAAAATCATTATAACATATTTTTCTTGATTTATGTGAGTGCGTTACCATATGGGTGCGCTAGGCACTACATAGATTTTTTTTTTTGTATACGTTATTTTGTAATTATTTTGGAGAAATATATTTGTTTTTAACATTAAACGGTTTTTTTTTAGAAAGCTGACCCTAAGTGAAGCGTTAGACTTCATTGAAGAGCTTGACAGTGAGAATGACGAAGATGTGGGAAAGATATTTATTGAACCGCCACTGAATGATGGTGATATAAGTGAAGAAGATGATGGTGGAGAAGATGAAGGTGGAGTTCCCGATAACGTCTGTGCTGCTCAGTTAAAAGCCTGTTGTGAAATTGTCTTTAGAGATGGTCGCCGTTTTAGTACTGATATTACTGGTGACAATAGCAATATCGCTATTGATGAAGCCTTAGTAGACGTTTTGTATAACTCTTATGCAAATTTGTCTATTGGTTTGTTAAATTGTAGTACAGTATCTGTATCTTCATTATCAACATCCCTAAACAAGATTAAACCTAGTACTTCGACATGCCCATTACCACAAGCTAACAGAGATGCGAACTTCACTTGGATTACAAACTCTTCAACCGCATCGATTCCAATCTTTCCTCAAGGCAACTATAAGGATTGCAGTTCCCTTCCGGCACATGAACAGTTTGGAAAGTTTTTCGATGATACTTTGATTCAGCATATTGCCAATAAATCGAACGAATACGCAGTTTTTCGAGGAAAACTCAACCCAAAAATTACTAAAGAAGATTTACGTACGTTTATTGGAATTCTACTTGTGACGGGATACTGCAGTCCAACAAGATTTAAAGATATGTGGTCAATTGATGGAGATTTAAGAAATGAACTTGTCTATAATAGCATGCGTCGAGACCGATTTGTGGAAATATGCAACTGTCTTCACTTTGTAGACTCATGATCCACAAATTCTGACGGAGATAAAATGTGGAAACTTCGATCGATCACAGATCATTTAAAAGCTAATATGTTAAAAAATTTTCATCCTGAACAAAATCTTTCATACGACGAAAGTATGATATCATATTTCGGAAAGCACGGCTGCAAGCAGTATATAAAAGGAAAACCGATACGGTTTGGATATAAAGTTTGGTCCCTTTGTACAGCCAATGGATATTTGATTAATTTTGAGATTTATCAAGGCCAAAACCCACGATCAAACAAACATTATGAACAGTGTTTTGGGAAATATGCCGCTCCTTTGATAAATATGATTGATGATTTTTCTGAAGAAGTACAAAATTTTCCATTTTCCTTTTATTTTGACAATTTATTTACGAGTTTTCCCTTGCTTCAGTATTTAAACAATCGAGGATATATTGCCACAGGTACGATCCGGGAAAACCGCATACCAAAAAGCTGCCCATTGGCTGACAAAAAAACAATTCAGAAAAAAGAAAAACGAGGTTTTGTCATTTCTGCTTCTGTCTGAGATAGTGGTATACATTTGACAAAATGGTTGGACAACTCGGCCGTATCTATTGCATCTACAGCGTTCAGCGTTAGTCCATTATCAAAGGCTCTGCGATATTCAAGAGAAGAAAGAAAGAAAATGAATGTTCCACGCCCATGTGTTGTAACAGAATATAATAAGAACATGGCTGGAGTTGATCGCTTGGATCAAAATGTAAGCATCTATCGCATTGGTTATAGAGAAATAAATGGTGGAGCAGCATTTTTACTTGGCTAATCGATGTTTCTGTTCAAAATGCTTGGCAGCTACATCGAATTGAAAAAGGAAATATGAGTCAATTACAGTTTAGACGACAAATATCTAATTACTACTGCAAGCATTATGGTAAAAGGTCAAAACTAAGTGGATGTCCACCAATTCTCAAACGGCGACACGACGAAAAATCGGTACACACAATCCTTCGCTTTGATGGAAAAGATCATCTCATGATTCCAATTTCTAAAAGAAGACGTTGTGCTGGAGAGTTATGTAAAACCAGTGGACGTACTGCTTGCAGTAAGTGCGATGTTGGCCTCTGTGTAAAATGTTTTGCTGAATACCATACTAAAAACCGTGTTCAAATTTAAATTTTTTAAAAAATCTTTATTAATAATAAAAAGTTTATGTAGAATGCACTTAATTTCTTTTGACTTATTAATTATCCGAGTAGTTCCTGGCGTAACCATATGGTAAGTGACTTTTGCTTAAATTAAGAACAAAAAACATTCCCGGCCAATTCGGGTTAAAGCTTTTTTTCAATTTCCATAAAATTCAGCGTTTTGTACATTATATCGAAAATATTGCTTTAGGGACCAAAAATTTGCTCTTCTAAGACACACCAACTAAAAAATATGCCAACCATGCCCGCATTGAAGCAAAATATAATGTTGCGGAGAATGATTTGTTTTTTTTATATGTTTTTAATTTTATAACGATATTTTAGCATTCCATAGTTCTTAAGATCATTAAAATATTGTTCTCGAAAGAAGGAAATTTTAAGATTTTTGTCGATAACCAGTTCTTACAGCGCCAAATTTTTTTTGCATGAATGGTAACTCCGATGAATTATAATTTTAGCAACCACTCATAACAGTACTTCTTAAGGTACAATTACACAGAAATCGTATTGATTCAACCTCTCTGTAAACATTTGGAAGACGATTAGAAGATTAGATTATTTGGCGACGCGCCAGCTATTCACTAAGGGATCTTTGGAAGATGGATGCACCATTCCCGAAAAATTTCAAAATCTTCTTTCGCTCATTCCGGCGATCGTTGGATGATGGATCGCTTTTTGAACGCCCAAGAGATGATTGCGCAATTAAAAAAAAATTTCAAAATCTTCCTACGTTCATTCCGGCGATCGTTGAAAGATGGCTTTTTGAAAAGCTTTCATAACACTGGTTTACAAATAACGAAAAGTTGTTTGTACTTTGAATGCCACTATTCTTTTCTCATGTAAAATCGGTCGCTGATTCCGAAAATGGGTGCTTTCGTTCCATTAAACACAACTTTTTCATTTCTCAATAGATTTTCTTCAAAAATAGCTTATTAAGGTTTTTAGTAAAAAATATCAAAAGCAACAAAAAATTTTGATTTCTTAACGAAATTTGCAACTATTTTGTCTTTTTTTGGAAATTTTTCTGAAAAATAAAAAAAATCCCCGAAATTTGAATTTATTCCGCCAAAACTAACAGCTCGACCAAAAAATGATGTTCGCATTTTTTGTAAGAAATTTTATTAGCTTTTATTTGATATATCATTTGTTTGATTACTGTTATTGGATCTGGAGATATATGCAATTAAGTGGAACCAACTTTTTTTTTTCGTTGAAAACCCTACAGTGGGCAATATCTCGAAAACGGAGTGACAGAAAAAAAAAAAAATTTTTTTGGGAATTAGCGACCGATTTTACATGAGAAAAGAATAGTGGCATTCAAAGTACATATTGCTGTAAACCAGTGTAAACCAGCTGTAAACCAGTGTAATCTATCATTGGAATATGAAGCAGGCTCTGAAAAATCGCTTAAGTGGGGACATGACTTTGGCCGTTTTTTTAAATTGACTTTTTTTATAATTTTGTATTTTAGTAAATATTCTTAAAAATTCTAAGAAAAAAATTTCATGAAAAAATTCCTACGGGTTCAAAAGTTACAGCCGGATTAGTGAGAGCGCATTTTTATTTTTCCTTGCATTATTCTTTGTTCACAAACTTTGAACGCGTTTATCACGAAACCATGTTTATCGTACTGGTTGCGGCACTAGCGGGTTAATTTTTTGACGAATTTTTGTTTTGTTTTTTGTATATTTTTTAAACTTTATTCGCTATCGTATGACAGGAGCTTTTTGTAAATTTTTTTTCGATTTTTTATGAATTTTTAAAGTCAATATTTTTTTCGAAAAAACACACTTTCAAATTTGGAACATCACCAAATATCAGGCATGCACGTTAACGTTAATTTTAACGGTAACCGAAATATTTTTTTTTGTTTCGTTGAAACGAAATAAAAAAATAACGTTAATTCAAAAAACGAAAAATATTTATTTCGTTTCGGAGAAAACGATATAAAATTTTTTCGTTTTTTTCCCAATCAACCGTTGAAAATAGCGTTAATTTCAACAAAAAATTTCGTTTTTTTTTTGTATCAGAAGAAAATTTTTTTAGCATAGGAGAAAATTATAGAAAATTTTTTCGTTTTTCAACGAAACGAAATTTGATTTGATAAATTTTTAACGTTATTTAAAAAACGAAATAGTTTTGATAATTTATTTTTCGGCCTCAACGAAACGAAAAAATTTTGTTGATTTCGTTGTGCATATCTGCCAAATATTGAAAAAAAAAAATTCAAAAAAAAGCTTCTCTCATACGATAAACAATTTTGTTAAGATTTAAAAAGTCAGTTTTTTTCCAGATCGGACAATTTTTACGACTCCCAGCGCTGCAACCACGAGGCCCCGTGTTTTACTCTGCCGCCAGTTTGGGGCTCTATAAAACCATGTTGATGTGAAAAATATATTTTTTTTTTGAATTTTTTTTCTTGTTCAATTTGTTCAATTCTCTACAGTAAAAAATTTTTTGGAAAAATGTTTGTTTTTTACTAAGTTATGAATTTTTAAAAAAAGGACATCTTGATTTTTACTTTTTACTAGCGGATGTAACCCGGTGTTACTCGGGGTTGTGCCTCGAGCACAAAAAGAGCACGATTTTCAAAACTGCTCTGACGTTAACGTTTTTTAAATTATCATTTTTTAAATTATCGTTTTTTGGGGTTTTGCCCCCTCTTTTCGTCGAAAGTGTTTAGTTAAATTTCCATAAAAGTGTTAAAAGGTTAGAAAACAAAAAAATGAAATTTTCAACGTCTCGATCTGAAGTCTGGTTTCTGATAAAAATGGGCACCCACACTCAGAAAAAAAAACATATACAATATTTCTTCGGTGAAAAATTTCTCTATTTTCGATAACAGCAATTTTCTCTTTCAAATAAAATTTTCTTCAATTAGAATAAATTTTCACATTTTCGAAGAAGTATTTCTTCACTTCTAGGAAATGGAAATACAGGTTTTTAACTTCATATTCAACCTTTTCAATTTCAAATTAAACTTTTTCCAAATCAAATTAAACTTTTCCATTTCAAAAAAAACTTTTTTCATTTCAAATGAAACTTTTTCCATTTCAAATTAAACTTTTTCCATTTCAAAAAAAACTTTTTCCATTTCCAATTAAACTTTTTCCATTTCAAATTAAACCTCAGCCAAGATAAAGATTTATTTTAGATTTTTATTAAATTATTAACATCTAATCGAAAAGAAGTACATATTTCTTGTGTAAATAGCTGTTTGAATAAAATTTATAAAAACTAATAGCACTAGTTTACACCGGGTTTAAGGCTTTTAAAGTTCAGTTAATACAAGAACGCAAGCCGGCCGATCATCAACAACGTCGTGTCTTTGCTGATTGGCTCCTTGAAATGCATGAAAATGATCCGGAATTCCATCGAAAAATCATCTTGACTGATGAGGCCCATTTCCACCTCGGTGGCTAGTCAACAATTAAAATTGTTGCATCTGGGGCTCGGAAAAGCCAAGAGTTATTGTTGAGAACGTGTGACTGTTTGGTGCAGTTTATGGTCCGGCAGGGTCATTGGACCTTACTTTTTCGATAATAAGGTTGGATCAACAGTTACGGTGAATGGATTGCGCTATCGAGAGATGATTAATGATTTTTTTATGGCCGGAGTTAGATGGTATTGATCTGGACAACGTATACTTTCACAATTTTCCGGACCGTGTTATTTCTTGAAGAGGTGATCACAATTGGCCACCGAGATCTTGTGATTTAACACCTTGCAACTATTTACTGTGGGAACACGTGAAAGATAAGGTCTACGCTAACAGCCCAGCGTCGATTCAAGACCTCAAAGATGGAATTTGTGAGTCTATCGAGGACTTAGGGCAGCCACTTTGCGATTTTGTCATGAAAAATTTCATGAAAAGGATATGGTCCTGTAAGTGTGGTCGTGGTAGCCATTTGGCTGATGTTGTTTTTCATTATTATATTTCTTGGCTGAGGTTTAATTTGAAATGGAAAAAGTTTAATTTGAAATGGAAAAAGTTTTATTTGAAATGGAAAAAGTTTTTTTTGAAATGGAAAAGTTTAATTTGATTTGGAAAAAGTTTAATTTGAAATTGAAAAGGTTGAATTTGAAGTTAAAAACCTGTATTTCAATGTCTCTAATAATGACAAATATATTTCTCGCAAATATAAAAAAATTCTCATTAAAAATTCTATAGAAAATGAAAAATTTTTCCTATGTTTTGATAAAAAATTCACTATGAGAAGTATTTTCTTCAATAAAAACAAATTTTTTCTTAAAAATAAAGAGTCTTTTTCTCTAAAATTGAATTATTTTTATATATTTTCCTTTTTCATAGAAGGTTTTTAAAATTTGTAGAGAATTTTTAGGATCGCATTTAGAGAAAAGCATTCTCTGGAGCATGGTCAATATCATTTTTCAGTAAATATGATGCCATTTTTATCATATTCCGAGAAATTTTTTTTCTGAGTGCAGTTTGAAAAGTCATTTTGAGAAAAATTCGTTTAAAGTTTTTCTAAGCATGCATTTAAAATGCAATTTTATCTCAAATAAATTCCAATTTTAAAAATTCCTATAACATCGATTCGCTTTTGGATTGTCTTCGTTCAACTTCGGTTTTGTTCGATACTGTTCGGTTAATTTTTTTTTTTTCATTTTTATATAGCTTCTGGTGGTATTCATTAAACTTCTTTTTTTTCGTTCGTCTTTGGTTGTTGACTTCGTTTGCTTTCGGCTCATTCCTTGATTTTTGTCGAACGAAATTTTAAAAGCATAGGAACTATTTCAGTAACAGATACAAATGCCTACCAAGTTTCATCAAAATCCGTTCATTCGTTTTGCCGTGAATGAGTCAAACATAGTTGATTGAATAAAGCGCCATCTTACGGAAGTTTTCTGAAATTTAAATAGCTCAATTCTATTGCAGAGTCAAGTTATTTCACGTACCAAATTTTAGTAAAATCGATCAAGTCATTTAGGAGTTATTGAGTCTAAACAATGCATTACTCAAAACACCCTCTTTCGCAAGTCTTTGGAATTTTTTATATATTTTTTATTTTGGGTGCAGTTGAACGTTCATACCGAATTTCATTGAAATCGGTTCAGGCGTTTAGGACTTGTTGAGTCTTTAAAACGCACACCTTAAAGCACCCTCTAATGGAAGTCTTTGGAATTTTTTATAGCCTATGTTTTATTTTGGAAGCAGTTGAACTTTCATGCCAAATTTCACTGAAATCGGTTCAGGTGTTTAGGAGTTATTATATAATGCCACACCCACATACTTCCGCCCAATTTTTTGCCTATGCTTTATCTTGGGTGCAGTTGAACCTTCATACCAAATTTCATTGAAATCGGTTCAGGAATTTAGGAGTTATTGAGTCTTAAAAACGCACTACTTAAAGCGCCCTCTTGCGGAAGTCTTTGGAATTTTTTATAGCCTATGTTTTATTTTGGGAGCAGTTGAACTTTCATGCCAAATTTCACTGAAATCGGTTCAGGTGTTTAGGAGTTATTATATAATGCCACGCCCACATACTTCCGCCCACTTTTTTACACCCCCTATGTTCTTTCTACCTATGAAAGATACTCGGTGTCCAAAGTTCAGCTCAATCGAATAAGCGGTGCGCGAGCCTATACGGAACAGACAGACAGACAGATAGACAGACAGACAGACAGACAGGAGGACAAACATTTGATTTTATATATAAGAAGATGAGATAAATAGCTGTTGCAGCGAAATACATTCGGCGCAATATTTTTGAGGTCGTTTGGTTTTTTCATTGACTTATACATAAACAAGCATGCTAAATATTATTTTCAAAAAACTTTTGAACTAAATGGAATTTGAAAATTCTTTCTGGGGAATTAATCTTAGTTAGAATGCGTAGCACAGTTCAGTAAAATAAAATTTTAAGATCGGCCAAACCATTCGAGAGATTTTTGTCTCTAAATATCTTCAAAGAACTTGTTCCATGGTAGCTTTACCAACTATTATATAAAGGACTAAAAGTTTATTGACATGTGAAGGGTAAACTCATAAACCGCTGAATAAATTTCGATGAAAATTTCTCAAATATAACCTTTAACCATCTTGGATGGACATAGGTTGCGTTAAGTTGAGCTAACCGTTTAAAATAAAAATATATAAGTAGGTGAAAGTATTTCCAAAGCAATTTTTGTTTTTTATAATTTTATTTTTATTTCACATAATAAAGCTTGGAAAAGTTTAACTAAGTTTTATGTTTGCGAGAAGTTGGTAAATGTTAAGTAAATAAATGATAAGTGAGACACGCTTAGCTCACTACAAAACATCTGCAGAAAAGATATAAATTTTTTTTCAATTTCAATATCAATTTATTAAGTAATAAAGTTCACATGTAAGACAGAGTCTTTAAAATGCATTAAGAACAACATAATAACAACGAGTATTTCTCTTGCATTGAATGGATTCTTTCTTATCTTCTTCTATGCATTCATCGAGCATTTTTAGTATAAATATTAATGTGACTTCCGCTTGGTAAATAATGCAATGGTCGGGGTGCATTAAGGCCAGGTTAATGTTTAATGATTCAGTGAGATGTATAACGGCTTCGATGTTTACCTGTTGGAAGAAAATCTAAGTTTAATATTATATATTTTATATGTATATTTTTCGTTGTGTTGATTAAATTCTTATTCCAATCATTGTAACCGTTATACTTTTCCAATACAAATTACTGTCAAGTTTTTGTCAGAAAAGTATTTGAATGACTTTAAATAAATCACGGGGGCAATAATTTTATGTGGTTGGTGAGAAATTAAGAAATTTTGATATTTTTATGGTCAGTGCTATTTAGCTTGTTTCCAGATAGGAAGTAGCAATATTCAAAACAGGGACCGAAAATAACTGTTATTTAACAATTTTCAAATGAAAAAGACATAGTGAAAAAATTGTCGAAGGACTTTTTCAAATAAACCATTATGATAAAAATGGCTTCAGTTTCACGAATATTAAGTGCCTTTTAAATTTGCGACTGATTCCATAAAAGTTAAAATTAAACTGTTATTTTTTGCCTTTTATTTTTTCGGGCAAAAATAACGGTTACTTCTGACTTTTATTTAATCGGTCAAAAATAACAGTTATTTTGTGACTTTTATTTTTTCGGTCAAAAATATTAGGCAATTTGTGTTTGTTTAAAGACCGCTTGACAGGTTAAAAAATTATTGATACCATGTGTTAAATGTGCGCACCGATGAGACGAAAATAATGATAATATCATTATTAGAGACACAACTCGAAATTTTTCAATTTTGACTTTAAAATATAAACCAATTTGTAATGCACATCTCCATCGACTGTTAAAATTTGGTTTAAATCTGATTGCTCTTTAATTTTTAAAAAATCATTTTGTGTCCTTCTTTTGTATGAAGTTGCTTTGAAAAAGAAATGGTTTTTTGCCTCTCCTGAAAATTTAAAAATTTTGAGTTGTGTCACTTTTGAAGATTGTGTGCGATATTGATAGTGTTTAAGTCGGTAAAACGGCCTTTGAGAAAATACAAATTGCCTGATATTTTTGACCGAAAAAATAAAAGGCAAAACAGAACTGTTATTTTTGACCGATAAAATAAAAAAGTCAAAAATAACTGTTATATTTGGCCGAAAAAATATAAGGCACAAAATAACTTTTATTTTTGTCGGAAAAAATAAAAGTTAAAAATGACAGTTAATATGTTATCTCTTAACTTTTCAATAAAAACCATAGTCGGCACGGTCCCTGATTCAAAATATATATTTTTAACTTTAAAAAAAAATACAAAAACTTAAAAAACTGCAAATACAAAAACTAAGTTTTAGTCTCACATGGGTTTAAAATTTAAACCACATCAAATACTAAAACTTAGTTTTAGTCTCGCATGTGTTTCAAATTCAAACTCTTATTCAAATTCAAACTCTTATTCAAATTCCAAACATGAAAAAGACAGCCAAAAACTAATTTTTAAAAATGTTCGAAACAATTTTTTTTTAACTTCAAATACCTATTTAAGCTAGATTAATAAAAAAATGCGTTATAAGTTATTTACAAATATATTTTAGAGATTTTTGAAAAATTTAAAAAAAATGTCCTATTTTCAGTTCGAACTTTCGTTTTATTATATATATAATTCATTTAAGATATTTTATTTTTTCATGTATTTCATCAAAACCTAAGTAATCAGAAAAAAAAAAAAAATAAAACTTAAAAAATATGCATGCCCATTTAAAAAAACAAAAAAAATACAATGAAAATGTTCAATTTTTAAAAAATTTTAATTAGATAGATGGAAAATAATGGAAGTGTTTCCCATTTTTTCCCGTTTCAAAAGGTTTTGGTTTCTTACTGGGACATATTGTTACAATAATAAAAAAAATTGCTTGCCACAAAGTGCCACTCTAGGTAAATTTTAAGAAAAACTAAAATGGTGTCGGAAACTAAAAATTTTTTTTTTGCTAAATTTTAATCTACCCATTTGTATTATTATAAAACATAGTTTATGAGAACATAGAGCCAATTTGTATGTGGATTTATATGGATGGTACAACATTCCATTCAGTATCCACAGAGTAGTTACAAACGGTAATTTTGTGGGAAAAACAAGCATGCTTTCATTCAGCTATCTGAAAATGTCCTTGAAGCATCCCATGCATTTGCAAATTAAAAAAAAAATCAGATATTATAATGCTAGGAGGTTATCAGGACTTGATGCAAATAAGAATATATTCAAAAGGTGCCTTTTATATTCAAACTCGAACATTTTTTTTATCGTCAGACATGCCAAAAAATATTAAAAATTTGCCTCCAAATGCTATACTTCTATAAAAATAAGATAAATAAAACTTTTAATAACAAAAAAAAAAAACAAATTGGCCATTTCAGCCCTTGAAAGGACTTTGACCGAGCTTCTTAGGATCGATTGTGTTGTGTGTGTTATTAAATTTTTGCACACAATTGACCGAGAACTGGACCTACATGTTTTATGCCGACTCCGAACGGCTCATGTTCTCAAGAAGCTTTACATGGCATTATTTACTCTCTGAGGTTTGCCATTGTCTGCAGAGAGGTGATGACCGATCAGAAAAATTTTTTATTGAAAAAAACTTTTCGCCACGGTTAGGGATCGAACCCGGGCTCTCGAGCATGCTAAGCCACACACTTAACCTGCATGCCACGGTCACCACGAAGACTAATATCTGTTACCAAACTTAAAAATGTTGCTCTAGGGAAAGATTTAAGACGAATGAACAGGTCGAATTGGAAACTGAGGCGTATTTCGGAGATCTGGAGGAATCTTATTATTCAAGGACAACACAAAGTTATAAAATCGTTGGAGTGTATCAAGCTGATAGAGAACTATGTGGAAAAATAAACAATAATTTTGGAGAAAATCGTGTATTTTATTTGCTTGACCGACAGCATATGTGATCGGTGTGTATCTCTTGTTTCATTACCCAAGCTATGGAAGTACTTAACTAATTGCAACAAGACACAAAACATACATATATATATTTCAATGATGTATCGTTAGTTGTAAAATTCTATTCATGCTTTTGTCAGAAAAACAATATTCTAACCTCGATTCTAAGATTACTGGATATTCGGATTCCATACAGTTCGGATTAAGGAGCTGGCACTGTATTCGTTGCATTTCAGAATGTTTATTAAAGAAATTCATTTACATACCTTAAGTCCTGCACAAATTTTAATATAAAATCTACTTAATTAAAATTACTCAACATTATTGACTACTTTATTTTATAACAACATATTCTGTTTTTTAAAAATAAAAAAACAACACAATATAAAAAAAAAAAATACATTTCTAAAAGCATATTTCTAAGTACCAACGTGATATTGAACATTTTATATTTAATTTAAAAGAACTTCATTAATAAAAAAAATACTAATGCCATTCAATGAAGAGCAAAAATGTGCCCAAACACAAAACGAGCAAAAAAAAAAATGTTTATTTACAAATTATTTTTCAAGATTGAAATCCTTAAAACAGCCTCAGCCACTGACTTATTTAGCTATAGTCATCAATTTGACTTGATGGAAAAATAAGAAAAGAAAAAAAAAAAAAATTAAAAATGCAATTTATAACTTTTTTACAGCATTCCGCTGCTGTTGGTTGCTGTTTAAAAATTTACAAAGTCAGTTATTATTATTTCTTATTTCTTATTTCTTTTCTTATTTATTTCTACCCTAGGCCAAACTTTGCATGCTTCTTAGCATGTTGCTGCTTTACCCCCGTCCATCTTTAATCATTTGCTTGCCTGCCAACGCCACCACTGAAATGCCTCATTTTAAATTCAAGCAACATTTTATCAAAGCTTTCAACGCATTATCATGTCATCCATTCTTTCGTTTCCAAACACAAATCAATGGATGGATTTCCAGCAACGTGCCCTCAATTAAACGTCCCCGCTTTTAATAAAGCAATAAATATTAAAGTGATGCAGAAAAATGTCGTTTCGATAATAATATGAAATTCCGATAAAATCGAACGTAATTGGCTGTAAAAGAAGAAGAACACGCAGACGAAAGCAGAGGCAAAAAAAAAAAAAAACAAAGCGTGGGTTGTACAGAATAAAGTCGCTGTAGTGGCAGACTTGCCTTTGGTTTTGGGTTTCCATTGACAAGGACGCTTTAATAAGCTCAAGCATGTGGCTTATGCGATCTTTTCATGGTTTGAAAACACGCACAAAAGCAGCTCGAGGACACTTAAATCGGTCATGATGCTTTAAGTTTAACCAAAAACTGCTTGTTTGAAGAAAATAAAATGAAACATGAAACCGAAGTTGTGAAATATGCTTTATTGTGGTTGTTGTTGTTGTTTTACTTGTGTCTTATTTTATTTTTATTTCTTTTTTTTTTTCTTTGTCTGACCATTTGTCTGTAGCTTCATTTGAATACGTTCGTTCGAAGCTGGAATTGTAGTTAATAGTTCATTATTATGATATTTTGTAAATAAGCAGCAATGTAGACAGGGACTCTTAAATGTTGTCACACAGCATTTTTAATATCCTTTTTTGCGAAAAATTATTTTTATGGTTCGTTAGAGAGTCTCAAATTTATGAATTGAGATTTTTCTACTTAAAATATGCAAGGCTGCTAAAAGAAATTGCCTTAAATTTGAGAGTATATAGCTGAAAAGTCGAATATTGTCTAAAATTAGGCAACATAAAATGAAAATGAATTAAACTAAATTTCTTCTAAAATTGTATAGAAAATCATTAAATTTTAGACAAATATGCAATATATTAAAAAAAAAATAAAATAACGTCTCCTATTTATGTAGAACAGAAAAAAAAATTTTATTAGCACTCAACAAAGTTGATACAAAACAATGTTGCCGGGAACTGTCACATTAAAAAACCATTACCACTACCATTACAATTGTGTTGTGTGTGTTATTAAATGTGTGTTATTAAATTACCATAAACCATCATCAAAACCAATTCTATTGCCATTTCCATTTCCATTACCGGTATCATTACCACTTCCATTGCCATTACCATTACCATTACCATAACCATTACCATTACCATTACCATTACCATCACCATTAACATTACCATTACCATTACCATTACCATTGCCATTTCCGTTACCATTACCATTACCATTTCAATTACCATTACCATTACCATAACCATAACCACTATCATTACCATTACCATTATCAAAACCATTATCATAACCTTTGCCTTTACTTTTACCATACAATTACCATTACCATTACCATTTCCATTACAATTACCATTACCATTACCATTACCATTACCATTACCATTACCATTACCATTACCATTACCATTACCATTACCATTACCATTACCATTTCCATTACAATTACCATTACCATTACCATTACCATTACCATTACCATTACCATTACCATTACCATTACCATTACCATTACCATTACCATTACCATTACCATTACCATTACCATTACCATTACCATTACCATTACCATTACCATTACTATTACCATTACCATTACCATTACCATTACCATTACCATTACCATTACCATTACCATTACCATTACCATTACCATTACCATTACCATTACCATTTCCATTACAATTACCATTACCATTACCATTACCATTACCATTACCATTACCATTACCATTACCATTACCATTACCATTACCATTACCATTTCCATTACAATTACCATTACCATTACCATTACCATTACCATTTCCATTACCATTACCATTACCATTACCATTACCATTACCATTACCATTACCATTACCATTACCATTACCATTACCATTACCATTACCATTACCATTACCATTACCATTACTATTACCATTACCATTACCATTACCATTACCATTACCATTACCATTACCATTACCATTACCATTACCATTACCATTACCATTACCATTACCATTACCATTACCATTACCATAACCATTACCATTACCATTACCATTACCATTACCATAACCATTACCATTACCATTACCATTTCCATTACCATTACCATCACCATTACCATTACCATTTCCGTTACCATTACCATTACCATTTCAATAACCATTACCATTACCATAACCATAACCACTTTCATTACCATTACCATTATCAAAACCATTATCATAACCTTTGCCTTTACTTTTACCATACCATTACCATTACCATTACCATTACCATTACCATTACCATTACCATTACCATTACCATTACCATTACCATTACCATTACCATTACCATTACCATTACCATTACCATTACCATTACCATTACCATTACCATTACCATTACCATTACCATTACCATTACCATTACCATTACCATTACCATTACCATTTCCATTACAATTACCATTACCACTAACATTACCATTATCATTACCATTAGCATTACCATTACCATTACAATTACCATTACCATTACCACTTCCATTACCATTACCATAACCATAACTATTACCATTATCATTACCATAACCATTACCATTACCATTACCATTACCATTGCCATTACCATTACCATTACCATTACCATTACCATTACCATTACCATTACCATTACCATTACCATTACCATTACCATTACCATTACCATTACCATTACCATTACCATTACCATTACCATTACCATTACCATTACCATTACCATTACCATTACCATTACCATTACCATTACCATTACCACTTCCACTACAATTACCATAAACATAACTATTAACATTATCATTACCATAACCATTACCATTACCATTACCATTACCATAACCATTACCATTACCATTACCATTTCGATTACCATTACCATTACCATTTCCATTACCATTACCATTTCCATTACCATTACCATTGCCATTGCCATTACCATTGCCATTACCATTACCATTACCATAACCATAACTATTACCATTATCATTACCATAACCATTACCATTACCATTTCGATTACCATTACCATTACCATTTCCATTACCATTACCATTTCCATTACCATTACCATTACCATTGCCATTGCCATTACCATTGCCATTACCATTACCATTACCATAACCATAACTATTACCATTATCATTACCATAACCATTACCATTACCATTACCATTACCATTACCATTGCCATTACCATTACCATTACCATTACCATTACCATTACCATTACCATTACCATTACCATTACCATTACCATTACCATTACCATTACCATTACCATTACCATTACCATTACCATTACCATTACCATTACCATTACCATTACCATTACCACTTCCACTACCATTACCATAAACATAACTATTAACATTATCATTACCATAACCATTACCATTACCATTACCATTACCATAACCATTACCATTACCATTACCATTTCGATTACCATTACCATTACCATTTCCATTACCATTACCATTTCCATTACCATTACCATTGCCATTGCCATTACCATTGCCATTACCATTACCATTACCATAACCATAACTATTACCATTATCATTACCATAACCATTACCATTACCATTTCGATTACCATTACCATTACCATTTCCATTACCATTACCATTTCCATTACCATTACCATTACCATTGCCATTGCCATTACCATTGCCATTACCATTACCATTACCATAACCATAACTATTACCATTATCATTACCATAACCATTACCATTACCATTACCATTACCATTACCATTGCCATTACCATTACCATTACCATTACCATTACCATTACCATTACCATTACCATTACCATTACCATTACCATTACCATTACCATAACCATTACCATTACCATTACCATTTCGATTACCATTACCATTACCATTTCCATTACCATTACCATTTCCATTACCATTACCATTACCATTACCATTACCATTACCATTACCATTACCATTACCATTACCATTACTATTACCATTACCATTACCATTACCATTACCATTACCATTACCATTACTATTACCATTACCATTACGATGCCCATTACCATTGCCATGACGATTACCAACATCATTAACACTACCATTACCGCTACAGTTATCATAACCTTTGCCATTACTATTACCATTACCATTATGTTAAAGCAAGTGGCCCAAAATAAGTGATTTGATAAGATAAAAAAATTTTGATGGAACTTCAAAGTTTTAAGCTAGAAACATATATTTTTTCCTAAAAATATGCAATATTTTAAAAACAAATTGCATAAGATTCGAAATTTTTGTATTCAAAAATTTCAGTCAACACATAGTAATGCAGCATTTTTACAGAATTTAGCATTTTAAACAGAATTCTTCTAAAAGAAAAATGAGTCAACATTTTCTCAAGTTTATTTAACAGTCAACATTATTCTACCGTAAAAAACACAATTTTATTTTATAGCACGCTAAGAATGTATCTCATGTGGATTGGAGAAAAAATTGTAATGAGCACAGTAAGAAACTGCAACAAATCAATGACCTTTCAAACTTTAGAGAGAGTAACTTTCATATGTAGCCAGTTAGTAACCCTAAAAATACAGAAAGTGCATCTCAAATGAGCTTCAAGCTTAAAAACATCAATTTTATCTAAAATATGCAATTATTTTATAACAAACTGCATACATTGTTTGGAAATAATTTGAAATTCGCTTAAAACTATTTTAATTACTCTTAAAAAAACATAATGTTAAAAATTTTTTATTTGTCTCTAAAAATATGCAATATTTTATACTAAATGTGTTTCAACATTTATGAAATATTTTTAAATAATGCAACATTTTATAAGAAATTGAAAAAAAAAAACAAATTTTTTTAAGAAAATGAAAATTTTTACACCCTAAAAGTATGCAATTTTCTTATAACCACCGAAAAGCGTTTTAATAGTTAAAATTTAGAGCAGTATTGCTAAAATACATTCCCAATAATATATTTAAGGAATTTCAAACTAAAGAAAAACACATAAAAATGATTTAAGCAAAAAAAAGAAATGTTTCAATAGAATCCTAAAAGAGCCTCAAGCTGAAAAGTTATAATTTAAAGTTCAAAGTTCAAACTTCTAGTAAAAAAGTATGACCTAAGTTAATAAGTTTTAAGTATAAAAAATTTGTTATAAAATAAGTTGTTAAATTAGTCCCCTAATTTTATGCAATATTTTTATAATAAAGTGCATTACAAGCATTTAGAATAAAAAATGTATCTTAAAAGTGCACAATTTTTGTTATTAGCTGAAAGGTAACAAAATTGTTGCACTATTTTAGGTAAATTAAAATGTTTTTAATCTAATTTTTTTTCAAAGTTTTTCTGAACATATTGCAATTTGAAGGCAATTTATTTTGATCAAATTGAATTTTTTTTGATTCTGAGAACCATTGCATAGATTTTATGCCTAAAAATATGCAAGATTTTTTTAAAAACTAGCATTTAATTCGAAAGAATACATCTTAAAAGAACCTTAAGCTTAAAAATTTTAAATTTTCCTTAAATATTGCATACACTGTATAAAATTTAAAACAAATAAGAAAATGTTGAAATTGATTTGAAAAGAGATAAAAATAACTTTGATTGTACTTAAAAATTAAAGCCAAAAATAAAAAAATTGTATTTTGTACTAAAAATCTTAATTTTTTTGTTTAAACTACATAAAATTTGAAATACTTGGATTTAAAAATATTTGAAAATAAGGCTCAATTTGTGAGAGACATTCAAAAGTCAAATGAATTGTTTTATGTAAGGAAAAAGTTTACGTTGCATCCTTGAAATAAGTTAAAGTTTTGTAAAAAAATTTGAAAGCATTTGAAGAGTTGTTTGTTTGGAATTTTTTTGATTGTGTCATATTTTGATAAAAATATGAAATTTTAATTACAATCTATATGAAATTAGACATAATATATTAAAAAAGATTTTAAAATAAGGCTAGATTTTCAAAAATTAAACTGAACTACCTTGTATAAGAAAAAAGTAAACTTTGTTCGCTTAAAATATGCAAAGTTTTGTATAAAAATTGAAAAGCATTTGAAAAGAAAAGAAGTTAGAGCAGCACTGAAAAAACACATAGACAATAATGTAGTCAATGTATCTTAAACTGGAAAGGACATACAAGTGGTCTTAAACGCTAGGTCTCTCAGTGCAAAAGAGCCTCAAACTCTGAAGTTATAACTTAAAGTCAAAAGTTATAACATAAAGTAAAAAGTTAACTTTCTTAATTCTGAAATTGTGAAGACAATCGCCTTAAAATGTCCAATATTTTTATAATTGAAATTATATAAAAAATATAAGACATATTTTAGCATTTAATTTTTTTTAGCAAAACATTTTCAAAAAAATTAAATTCACTTAAAATTACGCAAAATTTTTGTTTATAAGCTAAAAATTTACAAAATGTTACATAAGTTAAGGTACATTTAAGTTTTTTTCTATCTAAATGTTGCAAAAACTTGAAAACATTTAGATTTAAAAATTTTAATTTAACTAAAATTTTGAAAATTTAAAAAAATGTTGCATAATTTTAGGTAAACTCGTATATTTTAATCAGAATTTCTTCAGTTTTTCTAAAATGAGAAAGTTATAAAAAAAATCTCTAAAATTATTGCATATTTTCAGGAGATTTATTTAAAAGACTGATTTTTTTTAATTTTGTATCGTATGTTTTCAGTTTTTGCAGTTTGTAATAAAATAATTGCATATTTTGGGGGATTTATTTTTATAAATAATAAATAATTTTTTTTTTGTTTTTGGTTTTCTGATATTGAATCAAAATGCTTTTAATTGCTTGCAATTTGTTATAAAAATACTGCATAGTCTTAGGAGATTTATTTTTTATAAAAATGCATTAGTTTTGTTTATAGCTAAAAATTTACAAAATGTTACATAAGTTAAGGTAAATTTAAGTTTTTTTCTATCTAAATGTTGCAAAAACTTGAAAACATTTGGAGTTAAAAATTTTAATTTAACTAAAATTTTGAAAATTTAAAAAAATGTTGCATAATTTTAGGTAAACTCGTATATTTTAATCTGAATTTCTTCAGTTTTTCTAAAATGAGAAAGTTATAAAAAATATCTCTAAAATTATTGCATATTTTCAGGGTATTTATGTAAAAAAACTAATGTTTTTAATTTTGTATCTTATGTTTTCAATTTTTGCAGTTTTCAATAAAATAATTGCATATTTTGGGGGATTTATTTTTAAAAATAATAAATATTTTTTTTTTTATTTTTGGTTTTCTGATATTGAGTCAAAATGCTTTTAATTGCTTGCAATTTGTTATAAAAATACTGCATAGTTTTAGGAGATTTATTTTTTATAAAAATGCATTATTTTTGTTTCGTTATTTTTATTTTGCATCTTTTTTTACAAATATTGTAATAAAAATATTGCATATTTTTAAAGGAATTATTTTCAGTGATTTTGAATCTTTTATTAACAGTGATTTGGAATGCTGTTTTAAATTTTTTTTATGTTTGTTATAAAATTATTGCATATTTAGAGGGGGTTTATTTTCTTAAAATTGATTTTTTTCTGATTTTTTTTTTGATTCTGATATTGAATCTAATTCTGCCCTATCATCAACAATTTTTTCCTCAGAATTGGAAAAGGTAGTCTTCATTTTAAAGATAGCGAATTTTTTTTACAATTTTTTTTCATTACACTTATGAATATTGACGGTTGATGAAAAAGTTTGCATTAAAAACTCCCTTTTCCAATTGCGATGGAAAAATGTTTCATGATTGGTCTGATTATTTGCAAGTTTTGCAATTTGTTATAATAATATTGCATATCTTAAGGGTATCTTTTTCCTAAAACTGAAATTTTCTAATTTTGATTTTCAAATTTTGAATCTAAATTTTGTCCAAATTTGCAATTTGTAAAAATATAATAATGCATATTTTTATGGAATTTATTACACTAAAGCTAAAATTTTCTGATGTTATGAACAATCATGAACATGGATTTTAGCAATATTACTTTGCCAAACAAAAGGACATTTGTCATGTATTTCAAAAAAATAAAGTTTGAGCAGCACTGCTTCTTTACAACAACCAACATATCGAGCATCAGTTTGTCTGAAACAACATAAAAACTAACGACTTTGATGTTGTCGTTATATTGTGTTATTATAATAATTTTCTGTTGTTGTTGTTGTAGTTGTTCTTATAGTTGTTGTTGTCTATGTATTACAAAATATCATGACGAAACCACAAAAACTTTCCACAGCACAGCTTTTACTACAACATCAAAACTAGATCTTTATCAATCGTTCGAAGTAAACGAAGACAACTAAAAAGACAGTTTCTCTGCTCCAGCAGCTAGAAGGAAGGAATCTACAAATCCAAATATAATGATAGTAATGAGTGAGTTTTACCGTTCTAATAACGAAAATAACGTCACAGTTTGTGTTTAGTACTCTCCCATACATAACGATGATAACTTGAGTATATTTTAACATAAACGCAAGAGATATGCTAGAAGCAGAAATACTGTACAGAAAACTGTGGTTAAAATTACTAAATTGTCATAAATTCTGGCAAATTGTAGAAATAGCTAAAATAATAAAATAATGCAAGGGAGGTGAAGAAAAAAAAAAATAAAGCAAGTAGCTACTTGATATATGACAAGATAAAATAATCCGATTAACATAAACGATAAATAAAGCTTAAGTAGGCCTTTTGTAGAATATAGCAAAAAAAAAAAAAAACAAGCATCACTGTAGCTGATAACAAAAAACGCAGCACATCCGAGAACTTGCACAGGAAATATAAACAAGGCATGCTTTAACATAAGATAACAAACAAAAAAATTAAAGCAACGGCAAAGGATATTTAAATCAGTTAAACATTATTTGAAGCCTAGCACAGTGGGCTTGATATATCAAAAATATCAATTTTTAAAATAGCAAAATTAAAAAAAGGCCCATGCATGTATGATGAATGACAAATTTAAGCAAACAATTACCAAAATATTAAATATTAATAGCTGCGTTCGATTCGCCAGTGCTCAACTCGCTTGTGAATAAAACGTCTACTCGTTTAACTTTTATTTGCTCAATAGTTGGCAACACTTTTGTCATGACGACCACATAAATAAATAAATTAAATTTTTTTATCTGCCAAAAAATCAATCGACATAAGACATTTTGAAATATTTTGAAAATAAACAAGCAAAGAAACTTTAAAGTCGGTCTAGCCCGACTATGGAATACATTAAACCTCCAAACATAAATAAATTCTTATTTTTTCAAAGTCCATGTATTCTCTTACAATTGTTAACAGTTTTCACTAATGTAGGTTGTATGGGAGTAGGGCGTGTTCGTGGGCGGGTGGCACCCATTTTTTGTGTGCACCTTAGTTTTAATATAAAATTCTCCGTACAAAGTTTAATCCCTGTAAGTTATATACAAACCTTTTTATGGTATTTTCAATATTGTGAGTTGTATGGGAGGTAGGCGTGTTCGTGGGCGGGTGACGCTTATTTTGTGGATACACCTTAGTTTTGATATAAGGTCCTCCCATACCAATTTTAATCCCTGCAGGCCATGTATATACCTTTTTATGGTATTTTCAATATTTTGGTTGTATGAGAGGTAGGCGTGTCCTTGGGCGAATTCCAAAAATATTCAATAGTGCAGATCCTTGGATCCTTGTATTGTATTGTAATTATCTCAACTCCTTCTTCTTATCCTGTGTTGACGGACAACACACAGACAGACGGACGGACAGAAGGACATAGCTTAATCAACTCACGAGGTCACTCTGATCAAGAATATATGCACTTTTCTATACCGGGCTCGCTTATTTCTAGGTGTTACAAACGTTTGCACAAAGTTAATATAACCTGACCTTTCAGGTTTAGGGTATAAGCAGTTGACTGCTTGAAGAAATTTAATTTTGTTTTTGTACTCACATCACATTTTGACAGAATCTATGACAGTTAACTCTATCCCGTACACAAACCAAGTAAAAAAAAAGAACTTGGCAACGCAACTTTACTCAACTCAATAGGTAGTTGACTTTCTCTATGCTCAACTAGCTGTAGACTTTGTTGTTGTTTTCTCATATAAATTTTGAAATAAGCGACAATAAGCGAGTATAGGCTGGCGAATCGAACGCAGCTAATATTAAAATATTCAAAAAGAGTCGTCAAACTTGTGCTACTGACACGGCATAAATGTTTAACATTGAAGTTGGTAGAAAAATTACAATTTTTAAAAGAAGCATGAGAAAACATTATATTTAGTGCAAAAGAAAAAAAAATAAATTTCGATGACCCCGATGGCAGTCCAAAGTTTTGACTAGACATAAGGAAGCCAAACATTCATTGAAAGAAATTCTTTAGGTAGGTAGTGGTAGGTATGTGTGTTGTTTGAAACCAAATGACTATGGAATGGTATGTGGAGTTACTGGACAGTGAATTAAGGAGGAACATAACATTCGCGACAGAGAAAACAGATCTTGTTTTAAAAATTCATTACTCAGACAAAAACAAACATTTTTCCAAAATTTTTTTATTATTATAATAGCTGTGTTCGATTCGCCAGTGCTCAACTCGCTTGTGAATAAAACGTCTACTCGTTTAACTTTTATTTGCTCAATAGTTGGCAACACTTTTGTCATGACGACCACATAAATAAATAAATTAAAATTTTTTACCTGCCAAAAAATCAATCGACATAAGACATTTTGAAATATTTTGAAAATAAACAAGCAAAGAAACTTTAAAGTCGGTCTAGCCCGAATACATTAAACCTCCAAACATAAATAAATTCTTATTTTTTCAAAGTCCATGTATTCCTTTACAGTTGTTAACAGTTGTTTTCACTAATGTAGGTTGTATGGGAGTAGGGCGTGTTCGTGGGCGGGTGGTACCCATTTTTTGTCTGCACCTTAGTTTTAATACAAAATTCTCCATACAAAGTTTAATCCCTGTAAGTTATATACAAACCTTTTTATGGTATTTTCAATATTGTGAGTTGTATGGGAGGTAGGCGTGTTCGTGGGCGGTTGACGCTTATTTTGTGGATACACCTTAGTTTTGATATAAGATCCTCCCATTCCAATTTTAATCCCTGTAGGCCATGTATATACCTTTTTATGGTATTTTCAATATTTTGGTTGTATGAGAGGTAGGCGTGTCCTTGGGCGAATTCCAAAAATATTCAATAGTGCAGATCATTGGGTCCATGTGTTGACGGACAACACACAGACAGACGGACGGACAGAAGGACATAGCTTAATCAACCCACGAGGTCACTCTGATCATGAATATATGCACTTTTCTATACCGGGCTCGTTTATTTCTAGGTGTTACAAACGTTTGCACAAAGTTAATATAACCTGACCTTTCAGGTTTAGGGTATAAGAAGTTGACTGCTTGAAGAAATTTAATTTTGTTTTTGTACTCACATCACATTTTGACAGAATCTATGACAGTCAACTCTATCCCGTACACAAACCAAGTAAAAAATAAGAACTTGGCAACGCAACTTTACTCAACTCAATAGGTAGTTGACTTTCTCTATGCTCAACTAGCTGGAGACTTTGTTGTTGTTTTCTCATATAAATTTTGAAATAAGCGACAATAAGCGAGTATAGGCTGGCGAATCGAACGCAGCTAATATTATTTTTTAATTATTGTATAGAATTGAACAAATTACTAGAAAAAAAAATTCAAAAAAGTATATTTTTCACTCCAACATGGTTTTATAGAGCTCCAAACTGGCGCCAGAAAAACACACGGGATCTCATGGTTGCAGCGCTGGGAGTAGCAAAAATTGTCCAATCTGAAAAAAATGACTTTTTTAAATCTTGGTGGTGACCGTGGCATGCAGGTTAAGTGTGTGGCCTAGCATGCTCGGAGCCCGGGTTCGATCCCCAGCCACGGCAAAAAGTTTTTTTCAATACAAAAATTTTTCTGATCGGTCACCACCTCTCTGCAGACAATGGCAAACCTCATTAGCCGTTCGGAGTTGGCATAAAACATGTAGGTCCAGTTCTCGGTCAATTGTGTGCAAACATTTCATGACACACACAACACAATTGATCATTAGAAGCTTGGTCAACGTCCTTTCAAGGGCTGAAATGACCCGTTTTTTTTTTTTTTTTTGTTTTGGTTTTTTCAAAGATCATATAATAGCTGCGTTCGATTCGCCAGCCTATACTCGCTTATTGTCGCTTATTTCAAAATTTGTATTAGAAAACAACAACAAAGTCTCCAGCTAGTTGAGCATAGAGAAAGTCAACTACCTGTTGAGTTGAGTAAAGTTGCGTTGCCAAGTTCTTATTTTTTCACTTGGTTGGTGTACAGGATAAGTTTTAATGTGTTTATTGATGTGGTCGTCATAATAAAAGCGTTGCCAACTATTGAGAAAATAAAAGCAAAATGAGTAGACGTTCTTTTCACAAGCGAGTTGAGCACTGGCGAATCGAACGCAGCTATTGTTTTGCCTGTGTCCCTTTCCTTTGCCACAACCACCACGATTGCTACCAAATATTTTGTTATTGTAGAGTTGTTGTTGCATGAAACCGGTTATTGTTGTTGTTACACGAAAATCAATGGATAATGAATAAAGCTAGTTTTTGAATTTTGCGATTTCAGCATTTTTTTCTGTTTTGTGATTATGAATTTTTTGAATTCTAATTTTAAAAATATATTTCAAATAAATTAAATTAAATTAAATAAAATTAAATTAAATTAAATTAAATTAAATTAAATTAAATTAAATGAAATTAAATTAAATTAAATTAAATTAAATTAAATTAAATTAAATTAAATTAAATTAAATTGAATAAAATTAAATTAAATTAAATTAAATTAAATTAAATTAAATTAAATTAAATTAAATTATATTAAATTAAATTAAATTAAATTAAATTAAATTAAATTAAATTAAATTAAATTAAATTAAATTAAATTAAATTAAATTAAATAAAATTAAATTAAATTAAATTAAATTAAATTAAATTAAATTAAATTAAATTAAATTAAATTAAATTATATTAAATTAAATTAAATTAAATTAAATTAAATTAAATTAAATTATATTAAATTAAATTAAATTAAATTAAATTAAATTAAATTAAATTAAATTAATTAAATTAAATTAAATTAAATTAAATTAAATTAAATTAAATTAAATTAAATTCAATTAAATTAAATTAAATTAAATTAAATTAAATTAAATTAAATTAAATTAAATTAAATTAAATTAAATTAAATTAAATTAAATTAAATTAAATTAAATTAAATTAAATTAAATTAAATTAAATTAAATTAAATTAAATTAAATTAAATTAAATTAAATTAAATTAAATTAAATTAAATTAAATTAAATTAAATTAAATTAAATTAAATTAAATTAAATTAAATTAAATTAAATTAAATTAAATTAAATTAAATTAAATTAAATTAAATTAAATTAAATTAAATTAAATTAAATTAAATTAAATTAAATTAAATTCAATTAAATTAAATTAAATTAAATTAAATTAAATTAAATTAAATTAAATTAAATTAAATTAAATTAAATTAAAGTAAATTAAATTAAATTAAATTAAATTAAATTAAATTAAATTAAATTAAATTAAATTAAATTAAATTAAATTAAATTAAATTAAATTAAATTAAATTAAATTAAATTAAATTAAATTAAATTAAATTAAATTAAATTAAATTAAATTAAATTAAATTAAATTAAATTAAATTAAATTAAATTAAATTAAATTAAATTAAATTAAATTAAATTAAATTAAATTAAATTAAATTAAATTAAATTAAATTAAATTAAATTAAATTAAATTAAATTAAATTAAATTAAATTAAATTAAATTAAATTAAATTAAATTAAATTAAGTTAAATTAAATGTTGGAGGAGGAGGAACTTACCGAATACTTTAATTGCTTCTGTTTAAAGCTGTTTAAACAATAAGAATAGTTTATATTTATTTAGGCAATATTTTATTAAACACAACACAAGATAAATGAACATGCGTATAAAGCGGCAGCAACTTAACGAATGAAAAATGAAAATGAAATTAGAAAAAGAGTATGACATATTGAAGCAAAAAAACAAGTGTTGCCTTCGTGGCATAATAAGTTAAATAGGCATAAAATTTAAGTACTTTATACACCATTACTACCTCTTAAAGTACTAAATCTTTAAACATACAAAATTCAATTCTTTGAACAACATAAAATAATTCATATTATGTATCAAAAATACAAAATAAAAAACTTAAACAATACCCAATTTTAAAGTACAAAAATTATGTTTTACAAAAGTTAATCCCTTGGTTAGAATATCTGCAGGCATTAAATCGGTCGACATATACTTAATTTGGATGACACCAGCTTCAACATTTTGCCTTATAAAATGATGTCTTATATCAATGTGTTTCGTCCGTGGGTGGTATCCAAAACTTTCAATTAGTTTTTGCGCACTTTGGTTGTCGTTGAAAATTGTTACGCAGCCACAGTCAATACCAATTTTACTAAGAACAGATGACAGATATAAAGCCTCCTTTGAAGCCTCGCTAATTGCTAAATATTCGGACTCTGTACTTGAAAGAGCCACTGTTCGTTGTTTTTTCGCTTCCCAGTTAACTGGTCCACCAGACAAGATAAATGCGTATCCAGAATACGAGCGCCTGTCATTCAAATCAGCACCCCAGTCTGCATCCGCCACTCCAAACAGCTTTGAGTCGTCTTTTTTGTAAAGTAGTCCACGTTCGATAGATCCCTTGAGATATCTTAACACACGTTTAGCTGCCTTCCAATGCTCGGAATTGTAGTTTGAGTTGAATTGACTTAAAAAATTTACAGCAAACGCTATATCTGGGCGGGAAGTCACAGAAAGGTACATCAGGGATCCTATTAGTCTTTGATATGGATATGTCGTCATGGCTTGTTCGTCAACTTCCAATGGTCTTATTAAATTACAATTCACCTCTATTGGAGTTCGTGCTGGTTTACAATCTTCCATGCCAAAACGCTGCAGAATCATACGGGTATATTCTGTTTGAGATAAAAATATCTGATGTTTTCCAATGTCCTGTTTGAATTCGATGCCTAAGCATAAATTAACTTTCCCAAGGTCTTTCATTTCAAATTCCGATGACAACGCCAACTTCAATTTTTCCAGCTGATTCTTGCTATTTGACGCTAATAAAAGATCGTCAACGTAAATTGTCACTAAAATGAGCTCTTCCCCATCACGTTTCAGGAATAAACACGGATCTTCAGGTACTGCCTTTAAGCCAAGTTGTTGCATTTTTGTTGTAAGCTTCTTGTACCACTGAAGCCCGCTTTGCCTTAGACCATAAAGTGCTTTAACAAGTATGCAAACCGGATCTTTACTTTTCTTGATGTTTGTCAACCATCGTTTTGCAGTCTTTTTTATTAATTTTTCGCCCTTTGCAATGACCTTTGTACCCACTTGCTTCCCAGAAACAATATTTTTCAACACACTCACCAGATTATCAGGTAGTTCCATATGAACGCTTTCTTCAAGTTCTCCATTCAGGTAAGCTGTCACGACATCCATTTGATGCACTTCCAGATCGTACTTGGCCGCCAGAGCTGACAATAACCGAATTGTCGTCAATCGCGCTACAGGAGAGAAGGTGTGATTAAAATCCTCTCCTGGTCGCTGAGCAAACCCTTTTGCTACTAAGCGTACTTTCTTTTTGCAGCCATTTAAATTGTCTTTTGTTTTGAAAACTAGTCTGTTGCCAATCACTTTTCTCGATTTAGGCCGCTCAACAATCTCCCATGTGTTGTTTTTAATTTGCGCAATAATCTCATCTTCGTGTGCTTTTGACCATAAATCAGCATCGCGTGTCTTCAATGCTTCAGCCATCGATATCGGATCTTCAATTGTAGCTCGGAATGCCATCTCGCATTCCTCAAATGCTCAGGTGGACAATTCGTTACAGCAGGTGGACAATAGACTTTTCTCGGTCTTCCTGGCAGGCCCGTCTTTAAATTTCTGGGTCTTCCCCTTCCATGTTTAGCTACAGGTGGCATCTGATTACTTTCCATATCAGAAACGCTGTCTTCATCATTTTCATGGGTATCTGGATCGCTGCTTTCATTGTTGATTTGCTCATTATAACCTTTTAAATCAATTAAAATTTCTTTTCGCGGATTTTCGCCGTTGTTATTCACGTTAGAGTTTTGAAAAGATTCTGAATATTCGCTTTTAAAGCCTGACTCATTTACAAAACGCACATCCCGACTAACAATCACAGTTCCTTTCGTAGGACACCACAACCGATATGCTTTTGATGTGGTCGAATAACCGATAAACACACACTCCGTCGAACGCGATTCAAATTTACCTTTATCAGTTTTATTTAAAGCAAAAGCCTTCGTACCGAATATTTTAAAATAATTAACGCTTGGTTTTTTGTTAAACCATTTAAAATACGGTAGCTGTCCTGACAAAGCTTTTGTTGGTGACCGATTACGTATAAAATTCGCGCAATTAATCGCCTCGGCCCAAAAACTTACAGGGGCACCCGATTGTTTAATCATGCACTTCGCCATTTCAACTAAAGTTCTGTTTTTCCGTTCCGCGACACCGTTTTGTTCAGGCGTGTAAGGGGTTGTTAACCTCCTTTTTATACCGCACGTTTCTAAGAGATTATTGAATTGTTTATTGCAAAATTCTGTACCATTATCAGTTTGAAAATATTTTATATTTTTCCCGGTTATGTTCTCAACTTCATTTTTATATTTTATAAAAGCACTCAAAGCCTCAGATTTGTGTTTCAAAAAATAAACCTCGCACCAACGAGAATAATCGTCAATAAATGTTATGAAATATTTGGCTCCACCAAATGATGCATTACGCATGGGACCACACACATCACTGTACACAATTTCTAATACATTATTTGTACGATTATAATTTTCATTTTTCGGAAATTTTTCGCGTGTTTGCTTCTCTTGTATACAAACTTCACACGTTGAAAGCTTTTCGCCTGGTTCAATTTTTAGTCCATATGCAAATTGTTGTTTTGACATTTGCATTAGATCGCGTTCATTAAGATGGCCCATTTTATAATGCCATTTGTCAATGTTATTTTTACTGCTAGAACTTTCAACAGAAATTTTTGCTTGTTCACTGTTCACATTTTGAATTAAATAAAGATTCCCGACGCGATTGGCTTTGCACATCACGGATTTATCACTATTTAATATAAGTGCATCATTCTTTCTAAATAGAATTTCATTACCTCTGTCCGTAATTTTAGCGACCGACAATAAATTTGTTCTCAAATCAGATACATAAGAAACGCTCTTCACGTCAATGCTTTCGTCTGCACTTAATTTTATTTTCATATCACCGACACCAGTTATTTTCGTAGAATTATTATTTGCCAACTGAAGTGTTTTTTCAATTTTAGAAATATTTTTCATATTTTCTAAGTCCGCGCTTAAATGTGTGGTACAACCGCTATCAAGTACCCACTCATCACTTTTCACAATATAATTAACCGAATCAATCGCGTTAAAAAGTTTATCATCGCATTTCGATTTGCTATCAGTTGCAACACTCGCACTTTGTTTTTGTTTTGATCTACAGTTTCGCGCATAATGACCTGGCTTTCCGCACTTAAAACATTTGACCGACTGTTTGTTATTATTTTTGTTTTGATTGCTTTCACACTTGTCATTTTTGTTTTCATTCTTTCTCCAGTTTGAATTAAACGAGTTTCCTTTGTTATGCTGCTTATTCGCGTACATGACATTTTGGCTCTCTCTCTCTTCCTTTGCTTTTCGACTCTCACTCTCTTCTATGATCTTTACTCGCAATGCTTCTGGCTTCGGCAATTCATCCCTCGCTTCTAAGGCTGATCGCATAGTGACGGCCGAATCAGGCAGACAGACAGACAGGCAGGCAGGCCAACCCGCTCTACAAATAAACACCGCGTAGTGAAAGCAGATCATATCATATCAGATCAGATCAGGTTGAGAAATAACTTTTTTTTGTTTTCTTTAACTGATTCCATGCCACTCAGTTTCGTTTTGCTTATTGAAAAAACAAAAAAAAGGCAATTGCACGCATTTGTCAATAAAAAAAAACAACCCTCGCTCTATCATGTGCGCCGACGCAGCCGCTACTGTTGCTTGTATGGGTGTTCTTTTCGGATCTATTCTGTTGTTGCTGTTCTTTTGTTTTGATTATTTTGGCACTCAAAAGATGACGATCGCCAACAACAACAACATAGCTGCACAAAAACAATCACTGCTGTCGATTTCACGCATTTGTCACCAAAAAAAAAACAACCCTCGCTCTATCTTGTGCGCCGACTCAGCGGCTGCTGTTGTTTGTGTGTGTGCTCAAGAACAAAACAAAATTCACACTCGTTGCTATGTTGTGGTTGCATGGTGTTGTTTTTGTGTGTGTTTTTTTTTTTATAATATATGAACGTATTTATTAAAATATACAAAAATAAATATCAAATGTATAAAATATATATTTTTCTTTGCGTTAAAAAATTTTTTTTCTTCAAACATTAACAATAATAACACAAACATGCTAAACCAGCGGCAGGAAACCAGGACTGACCTGTTTACCTGCTGTACCTGCTATGGTCTGCCTGCCGTCACTATGCGGACTTCGAGCAGATTTCTATGAAAATGTATGAAGCCACTTTTCTCGCTGTAGTGCCTGCCTGCCTGCCTGACTGTCTGTCTGCCTGATTCGGCCGTCACTATGCGATCAGCCTAAAGCACAACGAAAGTTTTCAAACGAATCTGGTAAACTGTACAACAGTAAAATTCCTAGCAAGTCATCGCCGACTGCAACGTTTATTTCTTTGAGTCTAGCAACAGCGTCAAAGAAATTGTTCAAATGTTCTCGAACATTTTCGTTTTCGCTCATGCGTGTTAGCGCCACACGCTTTAGAAGAGACGCCTTCCGAGCAGGACCTTTGGATTGGTACACATCACGCAGCTTTGTCCACATTTCTTTTGATGTAGTACACTCGCTGATTTGTCCAAGCTCTGATGGAATGACACTAAGCATTATGTCTGCGCATGCCTTTTGGTCCATGATTCGCCACGCTGCTGCACCTTCAGCTGGACATGGTTTGGTTCCATCAACGTATTCCCACAAGTCATTTTTCACCAAAACAGCCCGCATTTGCAATTTCCACGTATCAAAGTTTTCTGCGCTTAGCGGCTCAATACGCGCAAGTAAACTCGACATTTCTTTTTTTTTGTATTATTTTTATTGCATTATTATTTTCTTTTCAAACGATCTAGAACTTTTGAATTGTTTGTTTTCTATTTGTTCACTCCTGGGCCCATAACCTGTTGGAGGAGGAGGAACTTACCGAATACTTTAATTGCTTCTGTTTAAAGCTGTTTAAACAATAAGAATAGTTTATATTTATTTAGGCAATATTTTATTAAACACAACACAAGATAAATGAACATGCGTATAAAGCGGCAGCAACTTAACGAATGAAAAATGAAAATGAAATTAGAAAAAGAGTATGACATATTGAAGCAAAAAAACAAGTGTTGCCTTCGTGGCATAATAAGTTAAATAGGCATAAAATTTAAGTACTTTATACACCATTATTAAATTAAATTAAATTAAATTAAATTAAATTAAATTAAATTAAATTAAATTAAATTAAATTAAATTAAATTAAATTAAATTAAATTAAATTAAATTAAATTAAATTAAAATAAATTAAATTTAATTAAATTAAATTTAATTAAATTAAATTAAATTAAATTAAATTAAATTAAATTAAATTAAATTAAATTAAATAAAATTAAATTAAATTAAATTAAATTAAATTAAATTAAATTAAATTAAATTAAATTAAATTAAATTAAATTAAATTAAATTAAATTAAATTAAATTAAATTAAATTAAATTAAATTAAATTAAATTAAATTAAATTAAATTAAATTAAATTAAATTAAATTAAATTAAATTAAATTAAATTAAATTAAATTAAATTAAATTAAATTAAATTAAATTAAATTAAATTAAATTAAATTAAATTAAGTTAAATTAAATTTAATAAAATTAAATTAAATTAAATTAAATTAAATTAAATTAAATTAAATTTAATTAAATTAAATTAAATTAAATTAAATTAAATTAAATTAAATTAAATTAAATTAAATTAAATTAAATTAAATTAAATTAAATTAAATTAAATTAAATTAAATTAAATTAAATTAAATTAAATTAAATTAAATTAAATTAAATTAAATTAAATTAAATTAAATTAAATTAAATTAAATTAAATTAAATTAAATTAAATTAAATTAAATTAAATTAAATTAAATTAAATTAAATTAAATTAAATTAAATTAAATTAAATTAAATTAAATTAAATTAAATTAAATTAAATTAAATTAAATTAAATTAAATTAAATTAAATTAAATTAAATTAAATTAAAGTAAATTAAATTAAATTAAATTAAATTAAATTAAATTAAATTAAATTAAATTAAATTAAATCAAATTAAATTAAATTAAATTAAATTAAATTAAATTAAATTAAATTAAATTAAATTAAATTAAATTAAATTAAATTAAATTAAATTAAATTAAATTAAATTAAATTAAATTAAATTAAATTAAATTAAATTAAATTAAATTAAATTAAATTAAATTAAATTAAATTAAATTAAATTAAATTAAATTAAATTAAATTAAATTAAATTAAATTAAATTAAATTAAATTAAATTAAATTAAATTAAATTAAATTAAATTAAATTAAATTAAATTAAATTAAATTAAATTAAATTAAATTAAATTAAATTAAATTAAATTAAATTAAATTAAATTAAATTAAATTAAATTAAATTAAATTAAATTAAATTAAATTAAATTAAATTAAATTAAATTAAATTAAATTAAATTAAATTAAATTAAATTAAATTAATTTAAATTAAATTAAATTAAATTAAATTAAATTAAATTAAATTAAATTAAATTAAATTAAATTAAATTAAATTAAATTAAATTAAATTAAATTAAATTAAATTAAATTAAATTAAATTAAATTAAATTAAATTAAATTAAATTAAATTAAATTAAATTAAATTAAATTAAATTAAATTAAATTAAATTAAATTAAATTAAATTAAATTAAATTAAATTAAATTAAATTAAATTAAATTAAATTAAATTAAATTAAATTAAATTAAATTAAATTAAATTAAATTAAATTAAATTAAATTAAATTAAATTAAATTAAATTAAATTAAATTAAATTAAATTAAATTAAATTAAATTAAATTAAATTAAATTAAATTAAATTAAATTAAATTAAATTAAATTAAATTAAATTAAATTAAATTAAATTAAATTAAATTAAATTAAATTAAATTAAATTAAATTAAATTAAATTAAATTAAATTAAATTAAATTAAATTAAATTTAATTAAAATAAATTAAATTAAATTAAATTAAATTAAATTAAATTAAATTAAAATAAATTAAATTAAATTAAATTAAATTAAATTAAATTAAATTAAATTAAATTAAACTAAATTAAATTAAATTAAATTAAATTAAATTAAATTAAATTAAATTAAATTAAATTAAATTAAATTAAATTAAATTAAATTAAATTAAATTAAATTAAATTAAATTAAATTAAATTAAATTAAATTAAATTCTTACATTAAATCTTTTACAACGTTAGTTGCGACTACATTTCAATCAGATATCATATTATAATAATTAAAGTTAATATAATTGTGAAAAACATATGCCTACAATGTGCGTAGGGTAGATTTGAACAAAACATGCCTACATTTTTTTGTTAAAACGCAAGGAAATTCAGCTACTTTTTTGTTGTGGCTAAATCGTTTTATGAGATGTTTCATGCATTAAAACTCAACAAAAGCTCTCTATTGCTCTCCAATATTATGCTCACATCGTTGCTTACTCGTCTCTCACTCTCAATAGCTTTACATCGTTCGCTCGCTGGCTCTCACAAAGCGTTAAAGTGGATTTATGATAAATCCACATTAAATTTTTACTGTGCCATTCGGTTGTATGGCGGTGGCGCATCTTTGTATTGTATAATCTTTGGTTTTGGTTTAAATATTTATATAAAAAATTCCATGGCTTTAAAATTTTCTGTGTTCACCATCACCAGGAATCGATGCCGTGAACCATCACATAAGAGTCAAACATGCTTACGGCGTGCCACAAGACTCATGATCGTACAAAATGAAAACAAAATATTTTGACATACAGCTGTGGTCAAAATAATAGCAGTGCTCTAAAATTCAGACATGCTTGAATTAATAATACTAGTTTAAAAAAGTAGAATCCGGAAAACCCAATATAATTTCTATATGAGCTTTCAACGCTGATTCCAAATCTGTACACAATTTTTATCGTTGTGGTAGGATTTTCAAGATACAAGATGTTTTTCACTTTTTACACTTGCCTAGTTTTATTTATCCAGAATCTAAACAACACACCATAAGATAAAAAATTAAATTTTGTATTTTAGAGAAAATATGAAAGGTTTTAACGGTATATCAACAACTACCGTGTTATCTGTTGTAGCGGAGCTATAATTAAGAGATCATCAAGCGAAATATCACCAAATTTTGTATCGTCCAAATTTAAATTTTTTACTTTGGACGATTATAGCTTCGCTAAAACAAAAGATAGAAAATTTGAAAAAAAGGTTTTACAGTCAATCTTTTGATATTTTTTCAAAAATTTTCATCTGTTTATGAATTTGCAATTATCTCGGAGAAACAAAACATTGATTTTTAACAACCACACTTTTAACTTTAATTCATAAAAATTTATTTAAACAAACTAATCGATTTTCTACTAAAAGCATAACAAAACATATTAAAGCTGTTATCATAGCTGATTTCATATTCAATTTTAACATAATGTGTGCATACATTTTATTAATTTTTTCATTTGTAACAAAGTACAAACAAGCTTTAAGTAAATCTTAAAATATTCTTAAACAAAGAAAACCTGTATTCTCACAGCATACTTTTAGGATTTAGAAAAGTCAATCGAAGCTGTAGCACAAAGAAATCTTAATCTTGTATCTGCTCAAACATGCTATGCAATGCAAAACAAAAAAAAAAAAATGTCCAAAACAAATTAAAGCTCATAAATTATGTAAAGCAAGAATGAAATCAAAGGAAATCTACAACAACAAAAACAACATAACAACTATTATATTTAGCTTGAATATATGTGTGTTTAATCTATACTCATGCCACTCACACACGAGAGCACACAAAAAAACTAAAGCCCAGTCGCCCAGCCAGCCAGCTCGCACTAGCAAAGCCGTTGACAAGAAGTGTAGCAGCAGCAGCAGCACAAAACAAAAAGCCAAACGATAAAATGTTAGAAAATAACTCAAGCCAAGATCAGCGCCTAAACTTAGGCAAAGCAATGGGGTTTCGCACTATGAATGCGAATCGCTGCGTAACAAATCGATGGCAATAAATCAATTGAAGGAAACCAGCGTGGAATGTGAAACAGCTAAAAATAATAATAGCAAAAAAGCAAAAAAAAATCAAAAGAAGCAGCAGCGCTGGTAGAAAAAGGTTCAAGTCACAACTAAGCATAGATACAGACACACACAAACTATGCATAGGCCAGCTTAGAGTTAAAACACAACAATGCAGGCGCGTCGACGTTCAAGACACAGACACAGTCGTTGTCGTCGTCGTCGTTGTCATTGTCTGCTTTTAGGAGCTAATAAAAAATGTTTTTCAATTTATTTGCCTCAAGTTGAGATTCAAGCAAGATTTATGCGTTGTTGGCTTAAGTGCGGCTAAATGTGGTGGCCAATGGACAAAACAAAAAAAATACAAAAAAAAAAGGGAAAAACTTTGCATAGCTTAAAAAGGGTAAAACTCTTCAACTGAAGTTCAAAAAGGTTCAATGCATTAATAGACAAAGGGTAAAAAAATTAATTCTGTGCCAACAAAAGTTGCAACAAATTAAGCTGCTTAAAGCTTCAAGCTTATGCAAGCAACAAGTGCGCCAAAAAATTGGCTTAAACTAAATGTTAACCATAAAAAAATATGGCACCAAATAAAAATATATGCTAGCCACTTTATTTTCTGACACTTATTTGTGAATTTTATAAGAAAAATTGTAGCTGAGCAGTATGAAACGAAAATAAATATAATAAAAACGCGCAGCACAGCACAGCAGTTTAAGCAGCTAACAGCATATTTATAAAGCACTCAACAAGTAACAGCAACATAAAAACAACAACAACAAAAAAAAAAAACAAACAAAAACAACAACAGACTCAACTACTCACATTCAACAACAGCAGCAGCATCAGCTGCAACGATAGCTGTCGCTCAAACAATTTACATAGCATACTTTTTGGTGCTAGCATAAAACAGTGCTAAAACCAAGCAGCTAGCAGAGAATTTAAAGTGTCAGTTACACACAATGCCACACACCAACACACTCACTTACACACAGTCACACAGCATACACAGAGGACCCACACTTTGTTGTCATGACAGCTAATTTTCCTAAAATTATGCTAGAAGTTTTTATAAACTCATTTCTCAGTGCTAGTTGAATGAACTCTGCCGGTTGCTTGGCTGGCTGGTTGGTTGGCTGGCTGACTTGACCATCATGCTGCGCTATGCTTTGCACGTCGATAAATAAATTATTATTAATGTTTGCAAAAATTTTAGAGCAACCCAAAAAGCTACCCACTGAACCGCAAGTTCGGTTTTGGCAACTAATAAGAGCTTTGCAAAAATGTCTGTTTGGAAAATTTAAAATTTTGAGTTTTAAAAATTTTTTCACATCCATGAATAGTTTAAGCTTTTAACCAAAATGCATAAAATTAAATTTTTTATGCATTCGCGGGCGTAAATTTCAGCAAACTTCGTTGCAGAGACATAAAGGATACTTTACTTTTGGCTTACTGGGTAGTTGTTCCAGCTTTGATACGCTGTTTGACTTTCACTGTCGGTTTGCTAAAATTCTAAATTTTTTGTGCATATTTTATAAATTTTTTTTTTATTTTTTTGTTTTGTATTTTTATCTATTTTACTGCGTTTGTTATTTTAGCCCTGCTTGACTTCCAATTTGATTATAAATTTCATTTTTTTTTCTCTGCTACGCTCTGTGTGCTTTTATGTGTGTGTGTGTGTGTGTATGTGTGTGCGTGTGTGTATCTTTTTAAATTTATTAAAATTGATTACTACAATTTGTATGCCTGCTAACAATTAGCGAACAATTGATGTGCAAATTTGCTCTGTTCAAATATTAATTAAGCTGTGCTCTCTACATGTTTGCATAATTGACATTTTTTTTTTTATTAATTTATTGTTGCCTATTTGTACATTTTTATGACATTTTTGCCCATTTTTGAGCATGTCATATAAATTAAGTGTTCATTAATCTTTATACGTTTCAAATTGCTATTTAATCACTAGCTGGCATAAATTAAGCATAGCCTGGCCACAGTTTTGGTGGCAGAGAGTAATTTAGGCGCTTAAGTGAGGTCAACTAAATAAATAATGCATTTAACTGTGAAATGTTTACAGTTTAAATGTTTTTTTAAACTAAATTGTATTGTTGGGCGGTAAAGAATTATTTTAACATAAAATAAACTAATTTAAATTAATTCCAGCCGCTTTTGAAGAGTGCAGAAAGCAAAAATTAGCAAAATTGTTTTAGTTATATTTATTATTTTTTTATTATTACATATTTGATAAAAACTCGAAAAATTCTGTGAAATAAAATTTTTTTTTTTATGCAAGACTAATAAATAAACAGAGCGTGAAAACAAATTAATAGTAAAATAAAACTTCATTCTTTAATTCGCGTTCTCTCAAATGAGTTTTTTTTGAAAATTTTAGCATCAACTCTGAATAAGTTCAAAATTAACCCTTGAACAGATTGTAAGGTTTTACTTATTTCTGGCATTAAAGTTCTTGAGTTTTGGTGTCTTCAGAGACTTATAGGAAAATTGTATGAGAAATATTTTTGTGGAACATTTTAACCCACTACAGCCCTGTTTTATGTGTCTTTCTTGCCTCTTTGTAAAAAAGGAACAAAAAAAAAAAAAAACACATACAATGAAGAGATAGAGGGTTAAAATGTACTACAAAAATATTTATTGTAGTTTTTTATATAAATCTCTTAAACACATCTTATAGTTAAAAAGTAAGGATGACATGGTTTCTTAATACAATACACCATTACAACTTGCAAAAAGGGCAAAAACTAAAACCCCCCTAAAATAAAACTGAAGCGTAAACTTTCAAAACGCCGATATATGTGTATTTTTTGTTGTTCTCTCTACCAGAATCCGTTGTCAGAACCTTGCTATTTTAGACAAAAATTGATTTTGTTGTACAAGTGTTATGACCGTCAATAGTAAACCATAAATTTTGACGTTGAAACATGAAGATGGTAAACATTTTATGAAAACGGTAAGGATTAAAATGCTTCAAAATGGAGTCACTTAAGACTTTTTTGCGTTTTTCTCAACTTTTGGTCACGCAAAAATATCTAAACCTACTAGAAAAATATTAAATATTAATAGTTTATAGCAGACATGCACAACGAAATCAACAAAATTTTTTCGTTTCGTTGAGGCTGAAAAATAAATTATCAAAACTATTTCGTGTTTTAAATAAAGTTAAAAATTTATCAAATCAAATTTTGTTTCGTTGAAAAACAAAAAATTTTCTATAATTTTCTCCTATGCTAAAAAAAATTTCTTCTGATAAAAAAACAACGAAATTTTTTTCATAAAATTAACGTTATTTTCAACGGTTGATTGGAAAAAAAACGAAAAAATTTTATATCGTTTTCTCCGAAACAAAATAAATATTTTTCGTTTTTTGAATTAACGTTATTTTTTTATTTCGTTTCAACGAAACAAAAAAAATATTTCGGTTACCGTTAAAATTAACGTTAACGTGAATGCCTGGTTTATAGCGAAAAAATTAAAAGATTTTAAACATTTACTTTAAAATCACTATCCACAGAATAAATAAATTTCCTAAAAGTATGCAATGAAAATTTCTGTACATGCTGCATAACGAAAAGTTTTTAAAATGTTGGACTATTTAAAGTGAGTTACTAAAAATATTAGCTTTTTCCCGATAGAAGTTAGGTGTGGGCAAACCTTTTATCGAAGTGACTCAACCCATTTCTACACAGAGAGTTTAGTTTGAGTTTCCAGTAGAAAGCTGAGTTTTGCCGTTGAACTCGATATAAACTCTTGATTTCCAAGTACAATTATTCAGGCTGAAACTCAATTCAACTAATATAATGTCTACACAGAGAGTTTAGTGTGCGTTTCCAGTACAAAGTTGCGTTTTGCCCTTGAACTTAATATTGCGTTTCCAGTACAATTATGCTGGAGAAAACGTAACTAAACTCGGTTTGCTTTCTACGTTTACCAAAACTCAATTTGAGAAATGCCTAAAAGTATGCTAAAAAGATGCGTTTAGTTAGATTTTAGGTGCGTTCAGGAGATTGAGCGATTAGAAATGTCAACAACAGCTGCTTCTCAATTGAGCAAGTTTCTATTTGTAATTTATTATTAACAAAAATAAGCCAAAAAGGCAATAAAATAACTTGAGCAAGTTTAGAAGATGAGGTTTTTTTCATCAGTTAGTCAGTATGGGCCAAAAAAAGCTGAGGTTTGAGCGAAATTCCAAAAATTGGCGATCATTTCAATCCACCGTAAACTTAAATCTGCCAACGTAACTCTGTGTGAACAGCTGCATTTAAACTCAAACGAAACGCAAACTAATGCTACGTCTCCACAGAGAGTTTAGTTTGAGTTACCAGTACAAAGCTGAGTTTTCCCATTTAACGAGAAATAAACTCTTGCGTTACCAGTACAAAAATTTACGATTTAACTCAACTTAACTCATTATATATTCTGAGTTTGTATGACTCAATGTAAAAAGTGCCTAAAAGTATACTACAAAATAATATAAATGTTTATATTCAGTGGTATTTTTCATGCAAGAAACTTTTTTTTACCAGAACTGTCAAAATAGAACAGCTGATTCGTTAATTATACAATTTATTTTTTTAACTATATGTTGTTATTTTCTTAAAAAATGAGTAAAAAAACTTCGAAAAGGACTTAGGCAATAGTGGGAAAAGTAGTTTTCATCCAAATATGGGCAGAGCTTTCGCAAAGCAAGTAAAAAACGCATGTGCACGCAGAGACACCAGCAGCATTGTCGGCAAATTTAACTCAATTCTGCTACGGTATCTCTGTGTGAACAACTTTGGTTAAATGTTAGTTAAAATTAACTTAACTCTCTGTGTAGATATAGCATAAACTCTCTGTGTGAACATGGCATGAAAAAACTAAATTTGAGAAGTGCCTAAAAGTATGCCAGTGTTCGGATAAAAAGATGCGTTCAGATGCAACTTTTTCGATTTTAGGTTGCGTTCTGAATATTTAACGATTTTTTGCTGAGAAATGTTAAAAGCATCTATATCTCATTTGTTCACTTCTTACTTTTTCTAATTTATTGCAAAAATGAGCAATAAGGCAAAAAAATAGAACTTTTGCAAGTTTAGAAGTTTCAAATTTTTTTGTGCTTTTAAATTAAATTTTTTGGTTAGAGTCAAAGCAAAATTATACACAAGGCTACCACGTGCTTGTCTGTCTTCTATTACCAATAGTTTTTATTTGTGTTTTGCTATATTTATCTTAACGCTATAACTAGCTCAGTGGAAGTGTTCTGGACTGTCAAGCGGAGGATGTGGGTTCGTATCCTAGCTGTGTAAGTATCAGAAATTTTAATTTAATGATCGAAATTCAAGTTCTGTTTCACTTCACTGTTTGGTTAAAAATAATCATCAAAATAAGTTTCATTTGTTGGATGGTAATTAAGATTGAACTCTGTTATTTCAACCCCAGGCATGCAGGTGAAGTGTGTGGATTGGCATGCTCGGAGCCCAAGATCGATACAAGATCGACAAAAGTTTTTTTCAATAAAAAAATTTCTGATCAATCATCACTTCTCTGCAGACAATGGTAAGCCTCAGTGAATAAATAATGCCATGTAAAGCTTCGTGAGAATATGAACTCTAGCCGTTCAGAGTTGGCATAAAACATGTTGGTTCAGTTTTCAGTCAATTGTGTGCAAACATTTAAAAACACACACAACACAATTGATCATAAGAAGCTAGGTCAAAGTCCTTTCAAGGGCTGAAATGGCCAATTTGTTTTTTTTATTTTTTTTTTTTTTTGAGCAAAACTTGAACAGAAGCTTTATAAAAAGAAGCCTAATTTTTATGAAATTTCATAGATAAGTGAACATAAAAATCATCTGAAGAAAGGTTCAATGCAAACTTTAAGGAGCTGTGTTTCTTTCGATAATGAACTTTTGAAGTTGATTAATTATAAATTTACTATTTTTTTCTATGGAAATAAGCTGCAGACATATCTTGTTCGAAGTGAAATTTTACTAGAAAAATCTACGAAGTTTAATTTTTGAATTGTTTTTTTTAAGAGCCCAAATTTTTGCATGGAATTTTCTGTTAAGGCGCTAAAATTTAAAAAAAAAATGTTCTTATAAGATTTTACTAAAGAACACAACAGCTATAAAGATTGCATATATTTCAAAGTTTTCTCAAATTCGTTTTAGTAATTTACTAAGTTTTGCTTTTTGAATCCTTACTTAATATCACACAGTCATCGACTTGTAAAGCTAGCAGAAACTGTTGTTCGAACTTCGTGTTATTTATTATTTAAACTAAATATTTTTGAAAAAAAAAACAATTTAATTTAAAACGCTGTTGCCATTCGGCTAACAAAATTTTGCATATTTTTAACAGGCTTGCGCTTGTTTACACGCCTCTTGACGCCTTCAAATAACACGCTCATTCTGCGCAATTTTCAAGCAGAGCTCAAAGTTTTAATGAAATTCCTTTAAACACAATAATTTGTTACCTCTTCCAAAACAGAGCAGCAGCTCTGTCAAAATCAAAAAAAAAAAGAAAAATTGAGAAAACAACAAGCATTCATCTTGATTTCGCACATAATTTCTTCATCAGCAACGAGCAGTTATTAATGCGGCTCGTTTAAAATTGAAACAGCCAAACAATGGCCAAGACTGAGCAGCAGGAGCAGCAGGAACAGCAGGAGGAACAACAGCAGCAACAGAACAGTTTCCGCCTCAGTTTCCGCTAGTGTCATGCAGCAGCTTTAAGCTGTTGTTGGTTGGTTGGTTGGTATTGTTGCTGGCGCCACTTGACGTTGACATTTTTATTTGTCATCTCTGCGTAACAAGGTGCTTTTATTAAATACTTGCGTACTTTTTCGCCTCCTACTCCAACTCCATCCCTTCATCGTCTTTTGCTTGTTCTTGTTTGCGCTACATATTTTTTTGTTATTTGTTTTTATTGCTTATTTTTCAATGTAACTGATATTAAAAATTTAAATACTTGAGCTGGCAAGTGTTGCTACCAACATCCGCTATGCGTTGGCTGTCATTTTTGTATTTTTTTTTTTTTTATTTTTTTTCATTTTCACTCTTCTTTAATATGTATGTATGTATGCGTTGGTGTTTTATTTTCATTTTGTTGTTAAAATTTTTTGTTAAAGTTGACGCAATGCATGTCGAGTGAATTTTTATTGTGGATAAGTTAAGATCTGGTATGCATGTATCGAGCGAGTTAATGAAGAATGTCACGGTAAGGCTTGACAAAGGAAAAAACCATGGAAATATTAATAAAAAATTTAAGTGCTTTACATATATATAAAAAACAAGAATAATATGGAATACCTTGAGAGTCATTCATTTTGCGCTGTGCGGTAAAAAAAATGAGGTGAATGAAATATACAGTAGAAAAAACACTTTAAGGAGTTTAAATTGGAAATTTGTTTGTCATGTTAAAGTGAATTTTTGCAGAACTGTAGCACTGTTAATTCTTGTAAGAATCATTTTTATATTGAATTATACTTTAAGTCTAAAATAGTTCATGATTTATTCAGTCCTTGAAAACACTGAAAATTAGCCCTATAAAAAAAAATTTGGCCAGTCAACAAATATTATATGGTCATAGTTCTAAATTTTATATTTAGAAATTTTGGGAATTTATTTGAGACGAGCTAAGAACTGCGTCTCCATCCACAAACAAACTCCATATTGACTTAGGCAGGTATTTTGTACTATGAATGTAATAAAAGCTACATGCAAACTACAGAAAAATAATCTATATAGAAGCTATAAAGAAGCTGCATAGAAGCTTTATGGAAACTGTAGCTTAGCATATTAAACGTAATGAAAGCTTTAATTTTCCAGCAAAGCTTCAGTTGAAGCTTAAGCTTCTCAAATGCACCGGATAAAAGTTGTAACTTCGTACTTTGTACGTATTGGAAGGTTTTTTATGCTTTGAATGTAATAAAAACTGTTAATCTATGCAAGCTACAGATAAATAAGCTGTATAGAAGCTATAAATAACCTTTATATAAGCTGTATAGAAGCTTTATAGAAGCTGTAGTTTTGCACTTAGTACGCAATGGAAGCTTTAACTTTTCATTCAAGCTCCAGTTGAAGCTTAAGCTTCTCAAATACGTCGGAAATAAGTTGTATCTTCGTATTTTGTACATATTGAAAGGTATTTTATACTTTGAATGTAATAAAAGCTGTTAAATCATGCAAGCTACACTAAAATTAGCTGTACAGAAGCTATAAAGAAGCTTTATAGAAGCTATATATAAGATATATAGAAGCTTTATAGAAACTATAACTTAGCACTTTGAAAGTAATGAAAGCTTCAACTTTCCATTAAAGCTCTAGTTGAAGCTTAAGCTTCTCAAATGCGCCGTTTATAAGTTATATTTTCGTACTTTGTACATATTGAAAGTTATTTTATACTTTTAATGTAATAAAAGCTGTAAACTCATGCAAGCTACACAAAAATAAGCTGTAGGGAAGCTATAAAGAAGCTTTATAGAAGCTATATAGAAGATATATAGAAGCTTTATAGAAACTATAGCTTAGCACTTTGAAAGTAAGCTGTATAGAAGCTGTAAATAAGCTATATAGAAGCTGTATAGAACCTATAGCTTTGCACTTTGTACGTAATGGAAGCTTCAACTTTCCATTAAAGCTCCAGTTGAAGCTTAAGCTTCTCAAACACGCCGGAAATAAGTTGTACCTTCGTACCAGTTGAAGTTTAAGCTTCTCAAATGCGCCGGATAAATGTTGTTCTTCGTACTTTGTACATATTGGAAGATATTTTATACTTTGAATGTAATAAAAGCTATTAAACCATGCAAGGTACAGAAAAATAAGCTGTAGGGAATCTATAAATAACCTTTATAGCAGCTATGTAGAAGCTATATAGAAGCTGAAGCTTTGCTTTCTGTGCATAATGCAATTTTAAACTTTCTATTCAAGCTCCAGTTGAAGCTTAATCTTAACAAATGCACCGGATGAAAGTTGTATCTTTGTACTCGGTACGTACTGGAAGCTTGACCTACTCATTCCAGCTCCAACTGAAGACAAATTCTTTACTTTCTATTTAACAGCAGCTTAAGCTTCACTTTACGTATGAATGGAAGCTATTTCAAGCTCCAGACGAAGTTAAAGCTCTTCGTATGTATTGAACACAGGCTGTTACTTCAAACACTCAAGTTTCAGTAAAAGCTGAAGATATTTGTAGATATTCAAAAGAAGCTGTTGATTTGTGCTATAAACCAAATGAACGCTACTGCAGTCCAGCTTTAGCTGAAGCTCTACCTTCTTATACGTTTCTAGGAGCTGTACGTTCAAACTATACACGTAATGCAAACTTAAACTTTTCATTCAAGCTTCAGTTGAAGCTGAAGCCTTGCTTATGTGCGCATAAGAAGCTGTAGCTTTGCACTATGAACCTTATGCAAGCTATCAACATCCACTCTAGCTGAACCACATCTTTCTGAAGTACCAATTTGAAGTTGTAGCTGTAAAAAATGTAGTTAATGGAAGATTTTACTTGTTATTCAAGACTTAGATGAAGTTGAAGCCATTTTTTTGTACTAAATAGAAGCTGTTGCTAAGCGCTATGTACCTAATGGAAGCTGTCACCTTGCACTTAAGCTTCAGTTGAATCTGAGTAAATACCGAATTGAAGTTGTTGCTTCGTAGTATGTTCTTAATGGAATTTTTATCTAGTTGAAGCTTAAACCACTTATATAGCACCGAAAAGAAGCTGTAGCTTCGGATAATATACATAATGAAAGTTGTAAGTTTTCATTCAAATTCTATCTGAAGCTGAACTCTTTCATATGTGCGGAATAGAGGCTGTAGTTCTGCACTAGGCATAACGGCTGCTTTCAGCTGAACCTGAAGCTTCTAACACGTATCTAGCAGAAGATTTTGCAGGGTACTTTGAGCGTTAAAGAAACTGTAGTTATTTGTTCAAACTCCAGTTGAAGCTGAAGCCTCTTATGTTTACTAAATAGAAGTTGTAACTTCGCAATTTATTCTTAGTTGAAGCTCTAAGCTTCCAATTTAGCTCTAGCTGAAGCTGAAGCTTTTCGAATATAACCGATAGAAGCTGTAGCTTCGCAGTTTGTGTGTAATGGTGCCTGTAACGTTGCTAAAATATTTTTTTTTTGTGCTTAGAGATGTCAAAATAAGTGTTTTTGGAAGTAATTCAGCTTCTTTTAAAAGCTTCTATAAAGCTTGCCACAAAATTTATAGAAGCTGTTGTGCTAGTTGGGTCCTTTTCTCAGTCTGAAATTTAATATAAGTTCACAAAGATTTTTCATCACAAGAACAATTGAACTTTTTTCATTTGGCACAACCTTTAGAAAGGTTGTACTAGCTAGTTCCAAATTTGTTTACAGAAGCTGTTTACCAAAGCTTTATATAAGTTCACGCAACTTAAATGTTAGACTGCATAACAGCATAACAATAAAAATTCCCCTATTTGTGCCAAGAGGCGTCAAAACGTGAGTTTTTGGAAGTATATTATTTCTGTAATAAACTTCTGTAAAGTTTCTATAAAACTGGTGTGCTCTTGGAATGCTTTTCTCAGTCCCATACTTAATATAAATACAAAAACGTTCAACATAACAAGAAAAAATAACTTTTTCAACTTCAGACGGACTGTATTATGGTTGTATAAGCAAGTTCGATACTTTATTATAGAAGCTTATTTTCCGAAGCTTAATATTAGCTCACGAAGTTTAAATTTTAGGCTACATAGATATTAAAAATGTTACCTTTTTCTGCTAAGAGATGTCAAAACGACTACTTTTGGAAGCTATGTAGCTTCTTTAATAAGATACTATAAAGCTTTCTGAGTTTATTATGTAAACTCGTGCCCAAGATGGGTCTTTTCTCAATCCAACATTAGTTCAAATTCACAAAAGCTATATATAATATAAAAAAATTTCAATTTTAACACTTGGAACTGTCTTTACAATGATTTAATTAGTAAGCTCGCAACTGTCTTACAGAAGTTGTTTTGAGAAGCTTAGTAAAAAATTTCAAATTTTAAATATTAGGCTACATAACAATAAACAATTTAGTTTTTGTGCTCACAAACGTTAAAATGAGTACTTTTGCCAGCAACGTAGCTTCCACAATAAGCTACTATAAAGCTTGCCACAATCTTTTTAGAAGCTAGTGTAGCTTTTAGATGCTTTTCTTAGTCCAAAACTTAATATTAGTTCTCAAACGTTCTAGATAACATGAAAATGTCTACTTTTTGCACTTGGGACAGCCTGTGTGGTGGTTGTATAGACAAGTTCGCTATTTTCTTTTAGAAGTTATTTTCCAAAATTCAAAACAAGCTTACGAAGCTTAAACGGCAGGCTTAATAACTTTAAAAGTTCGCCTTTTTGTGCTAAGAGACGTCAAGACGAGTACTTTTTTCAGTAATGTAGCTTCTATAAAGCTTTTCACAATTTTTTTAGAAGCTGTATTAACTTTTTAACTTAAAAAAATTACCCAACTAGCACTGTAGCTTCTTTAAAAATTGCGACAAGCTTTATATAAGCAAAAATGGCAGTTTACATAAAAATGAAAAATCACCTATTTGTGCTTTAAGACGTCAAAATGAGTAATTTTGGAAGCAAAGCAGCTTCTATAAAGCTTGTCGCAATTTTTATAGCAGATGTTGTGCTAGTTGGATGATTTTTCTTTTATTTCACCTGCATATAAAGGTTAATATAAGTTCACAAATGATCACCTATGTGTGCTTTAAGACGTCAAAATGAGTAATTTTGGAAGCAAAGCAGCTTCTATAAAGCTTGTCGCAGTTTTTATAGCAGCTGTTGTGCTAGTTTAGTGATTTTTCTTTTATTTCACCTGCATATAAAGGTTAATATAAATTCACAAATGATCTTCTACAAAGATCTATTACAAGAAAAAGCTGTATTAGTAATCTCACAACTTTTTTTTAGCAGTTGTTTTCCATAGCTTCATATAAATAAGCTCATAAAGCTTAAATGTTAAGCTACATAAAAATAAACAAATCAAAATGAGCATTTTTTGGAAATTACGCAGTTTCTTTAATTAACTGGTTTAAATCTTAACGCAGTCTTTATAGAAGCTAAAACACTTTTAGGCAGCTTTTCTTAGTCCGAAATTTAATATAAGTTCACAAAGTTTCTATATAACAATAAAAAGTTTAACTTTGTGCTTTTCAAGAAGTCATAACTATAATATTTAGATATATCATAGCTTCTATAAAGCTTACCAAATTTTTTATAGAAGCTTTATAGAAGCTGGGCTGTTTTTTCGGTCAAAGGAACGCAGTAATGAAAAAGTATAACTACCGTGCTGAATCACTTTTATATAAACTTTAAACTATTGACTTTAAAGCTTTAAGAACTAGAAACATTTTATAAGTATTAAAAACCATTTCAGCCAATATTGCTGCAAACAAAAAAAAAACTTAAAAACCTTCGTTTTTAAAGCTTTAATTTAGGCTTTTTTTTTTACAAAACAATCAGATTCAAAGACATAAAAACCAACAACTTCTGCGTTGTTCTAACAATAAACTTATTTAAATTTGGCATTAATTTGTAATAAAACCATTAAATAGCCTACTTTTGAGCGCTATAAAATGCCAAACAAAAGCCTTCATTGTTACGCGTTTATTTTCAATTCAAATGACATCAATAGAGAGTTCATTAAAAATTGTTTGCGCCAAAATTGGAATTTGTTGCCATTATTTATGCCCATCATTATAAATAATTTGTTTCGCAGAAATTATTGAGAAATTTTTATCTGCCAACAATTATTTGTGTGCCTAGTATTTTGTAATTGTTTCTTTATGCTGATTTCTTTTGTGAACTTCATTTAATATGCTTAAAGAAAATAATAAAAGAAAAGCTGCTTTGCTTTGCTTTTAGCTGGCTGCTTTCGTATTTTTAATTTAAGCAAAAAAACAAAAAAAAAAACAAAAAAAAAAACAAAAAAAAAATAAAATATTTTTCTTGCTATAACATTGCTGTAACGCATTTCGATGTATTTGTATTAACAGCTTTTGGCATAGATTTGTCTGCTTCATTAAGTTTTTGCGCTTCGTTGCATACTTTTACGGGCGCTTGGAAATGAATATGCGTGCGTGTCACTAAGTAATGCAGCGGCAATGTTTGAGCGTGGCAGGGCAAGAGAAGCAAGAAAATAACAGAAAATTCAAGCACACACTAACACACTGACTTACTTATAGATAGACAGACAGACAGACAGACAAACAGACGGAAGGTAACTTCATTTGTTTGTTTTGTTCATTTTTTTCATTTCCTGTATTGCTGTTGTTGTGCTTGTACTCGTGCTTGTGTTGTTACTGCCATTATTACGTATTTGCTATGCATGCAATATTTTTGCTAACGATGCTAAAAACTGATTTTCAAGTGTTTGTGTGTGTGCGTGTGTGGAGTGTATAGCGTGTGTGAGGCAATGTTAGGGTAACAAAATAACAGCAACAACTACAACTGCGCCACAACAACACAGCATATGAAGACGTGAGCTACTTTACAAACAAACTCGCACACACTCTCACTTTATATGCATAACCCACGCTTGCACTCTGTGCCGTCTGAGGCAAGGGTTTGACATCGGCCATTCAACTCAACAACGCGTAACGGCAAGTGGAGCCAGTCACACTTTGTAGGGCAGTAAAAATTGTTTTAGCGAAAATTGCTCTTGTCTAATACTACCTCGTATGCGTTATGTTTTCCATGTGCTGCCTGCCACTCGACTTGCAAGTTTATTTTTTTGCCTTGCTTGTTCTAGTTTTTTAGTTTTTTATTGTTTTTTAGTTTTGTTGTTCTTTGCTTACCAACTGTCTAAGTTTGTCTAACGTTTTATTTTTAAACATTTTGTTTAAAGTTTTGCTTTGTATGCAGCACGACTCGCCGAGCTGGAAGTGGAGGCAAAATATGGCAAGTGCAAGAAAAACAAAAAAAAAAAAAAAACAAAAAAATTGTAGCATACGCTCGGGCGCTTGGGCACGCTTGACTGAAAATTATTTCTAACAAAATTATAGCGTAAAATGCTAACAAACATTGCTTAAATGCTTAAAGCATTGATACCATGTAAGAAGTAGTTGTTGTTGTTGTTGTTGTTGTTGTTGCATTTTATAGTTTTTTTTGCTCTGATAATATTTTGGTTGGATTTTTGGCTTTGGGAAAATCTACGAGCATGCCAAAAATTTGCATGAACTTTACTTAAGCTTTGCTTAAATAAAGATATAGTTGCACGTTTAACAACAAGGTTTTAAAAATATTGCAAGTGGATTTTATAGAACTAGAAATAAAGATTTTGAATTTACATTATTCTTACCCCTAAGATTTTCAAATATTTTAATTTTTATTTAAAATAAATTTAAAATTAAATTTTTTCATATAATTTTCTCTTTTAATTCCAGAATTTGAACAGCCTTTATAAAGACCTTAAAATATTTTATTTATTTTAGTTAATAATTCTTAAAAAACATTTTGAAGAATTATTTTGTGAGCTTGATGCCAAATAGTGCATGAAGTAATAGGGTCAACAACAACAAAAATCATTTGCAAAACAAACCGAGCAAAGAATTTTGAATACAAATAGATAAAAACTTGACTATAGTAACCCTGCAATCAAGTTAAGAAACAACAAAATTTAGACAAAAATTTCTCCACAAAAACAAGGAAAAAAAAATGTTATAAAAATATGTAAATATTTTCATTCAAGGACTTAACAAGAAAATTAAGTAAATAAATATTAAAATTTATGTTAATATTTTTTTTCACATTAAAATCTTCATTTAAGGGGGCCAAAGCACCGAGGAGCGCGAAAAATGCAATGTTCTGGATTTTTTTCAAAGGAAATCCATTACAGTAATCAGACAGTTTCTTTTTAAGTACACAGTTTGAAAAAAAAATAAAAATTTTTTTTTTTGAAAAATATCCAATATTCGCCGAGTAATTCAGTGTTCCGTTAAATACTTCAAAAAAATCGGTGCACATGATTTCTTGGAAGGTAATGAACCGATTTGATTATTTTCCTTTAAAAAAATCCAGAACATTAGCTTTTTTTCGCACTTCTCGGTGTGTTTTCCCCTTTATAATGTAATTTTTTTTTAAATTTTTTAAATTTTGATGAAACATGAATAGACGGTTCCACCCTAATGAGAGCATAGAACATCAAACTACATCGATAGTTACTTCGGCACGCCAAAATTATTATTTTCCAAAATTTTGTCTCCAAAAGAAGCTTGTTCAGGTTTTAATCTCTATTTCAACTTATATCTGTTTGGTTTTTACGTCAAGATCTCTTGAGAAAAAATGTTCAAAATGCATCAGACCTTAACTTTTGTGAACATATCAGATACCAACAAATAAGTGTTGGGCACCTTAAGGTGGATATTCTAAGATACTGTATTTTTTTCACAGTTTCGAAAATTCAAGAAGCAAAATCTTGCCAAACCTGAACAAAAATTATGAAATATATACCTTAAATAAAGTTTTGCTTACCATTAGGTTTAAATACCGAAGGTATGCTAACAAAAGTTGCAACATTCTGAACAAATTTTCCAAGTAATTTTGCCGAAAGGGTCAACCAGATACAAGTAACAAGCCATTAAATAGGAGATAAAACCTAAAAAAGCTTACACTGAAAATATAAATTATGTTAACGATGAGAAGAGACCTACATAACCAGCGTTCACTAATCAAGTGTACTTGTACATAAGCTCCAATTAATTATACATGACTTGAGTGTATTCATACACAAGCCCATTTACATCTTGACTCTATAATTATAATTATAAATATTATATTAAAGAGTAAAAGTTTGCTGACATGTGGATGGTAAACTCATAAACCGTTGGATAGATTTCGATGACAATTTTACTAACAGAAAACCTTAAGCTTACTAGATGAACAAAGGCTATGTTGAGTAACGTTACGTATTTCAATAAGAAATTAAAAGTGAAAATTATTCGTCTAAAGCACTAGCTTTTTATAATTTTCGTCATGAAAAAGAAATTATAAAATGCTTGCCATGTAGTATATGTACATGTACATCATGATGTATACATCAGGATGTCAAAAAAATTTCAGTTTTTTTCGAATTGCATAGTTTATCAATTTTTGTTTGAAAGCGTGCTTTGGGTTAAAGGTATTTTTCAGTTATTTTCAAATTTCTTGGAAGAGGTGTAGAGGCTGCACTTATCGGATTCTACCTATAGAGCAGGTTTTTCAGAGATTTTTCGAATAACAAGCATTAATTGGTTAATAACATACATTTTTACGTTTTTGACTACTTTAATTTCCTTAAGTCAGAAGTTTTGGCAATTTTATTGGTCTCATATTTTATATTTTTTAAGTAAAATTTTCGTCAATTTTATAAAAAACGCTACATAAATTTTTGAAAATCTGTAAATATGAATGATGCATTAAGAAATATAGTTAAGTTCTATAAAATTTCAAAAAATAAATTTTGATTTATCTCTAGCCGTTTCTAAGTTAAAGCCTTTTAAGCTTTGTTATATTTGGTGGAATCATGAAATCGTTCTTTGGTGTATCGATTACAAAATTGGTAAAAATATGCACTTTTTTCATGCAAGGTCTAAACATGCTCTAATATTTATGTGGTAAAGGAGCTTAAAAATAAAAATGTTTTTATATAAGTACATGCTTGCCTTTTTGAAAAACTTTTAATCAAGGATTTTTTTCATGTAAAACAAATATTTTGAAATTTTTTCAGCATCGATTCTTTTAAGTTCTTTTAAGGAAGGCATATTTGTTGTTTCATGATGGTAAAATATTATATTTTGAACTGATCTATACTAGTTTTTACTTCCTAGCTCTTAAAAACCAAATCATTATTCAACCAATGGTTGCAAAGCTCTTAAGGCTCTGAACTTTGAAACGGTTAAAGTAAAATCATGATTTGTTTTTAAATTATTTATAACTTAACCATATTTTTAACTGCATCGTTACATTTTTTAAATTTTGATAGAATTTAGATAAAAATTATGAAGCGTTTTTTAAAAAAATGTATGAAAATATCTTGAAAAAATTATGTCACCCAAATGACCAAAAAAATTGCTAAAGCTTCTGATTCATGTACATTAAAGTAAAGTTTGTACATTTATTTTTTCAAAGTATAAGCCCAAAGACACAGAAAATGTGTGCTATTGACCAACTTCTACTTGACATTCGAAAAATCTCAGAAACACCTGATTGTTAGGGGAAAATTCGAAAATTTTTTTTCAAAAATTTTAGAAAAAAAATCTCTAAAATACTTCTCCTCATCAGTTTTCAAAAACAGCTTGAGCAAAAAATTGTTTTGGAACACACTAATGTACATGAGATTAAACCTTTGGCGAGTGCTAGTGAGGCTGCAGCCCCCGGGCCCGAGCAAGCATTGGCGCCACAGGCTCTTCTGTCAAAATGTCAAAATTTTTCGAAATTTTTTAATTAGAAGCGAGAACAAAATCCCTTGTTGAAGTATATCCAAATGTTATTCAATTAGAATTATTTTGTGAATTACATCAATTCATTCCGCTTAAGACACTTTAAACTGAAGGATTTTTTCGTTATCTTATGAGAGATATCAAACTATTAATAACAGAAATAATACAATAGTTCCATTAAAAATACTTAATTGGATTGCGGTCTCAGACATGATCGACATTTTTTTTCCAAATCTTTATATTGCCTACGGATTACTTGAAACAATACCGAAACAAAATTGTGAAGCTGAAAGATTATTTTCAGTATTAAAAATTATAAAAAAATGAAAGTTGGTCGTCAATAGCGTAACTATGTATTGAAATAATTTGTTGCAAACGATTAATTTTGACGAGTTGATAGAAAATTTTGACGTAGGCTGATTCCATATTAATAACGAACATGAATTCTAAAATGCTTTCAATTGAAATAATTTTTGGTTATCGCATTAAAAAGAAGTCGAAAGTTACTTCTCTTGCAAAATTATTTTTAGTTTTAATGCTTTTTTTATGTTTTTTTGACAATTTAAGTAAACAAACTACGAGTTGAGAAAAACATAAAATATTTTGTTTAGATTTAAAACGTTGAAAACAGCCATCTCTTGATGCACTCTTGATTCAATAAAATAAGATTAGCAATGTTAAAAAAGATAACAATGTTATTCAAGAACAGGAATTGGTTACTGCTTTAACAAAGAAAAAAATATTTAAACTGAGTGTTTTTCAGTGCCATACCCGTCCCAGAAAAATGCTATAGTGTTTCTAAGAAGCAATATGGTCTTATGATAAAAATTAAATTTGCCTAAAGTAAGGCTATTGATGTTTTACATAAATTTGTAAACTTTTTTTATTAAATAATTTCTTTTTATGCTTTATTTCCGTTACAAGAAGTTGTTCACACTCGGAACGGTTTTCAAAATTTTTTTCTAATAATGAAATTTTTTGCATGTATATGAATAAAAAATATTTTGATTAAAACTAGTTTTGTAAATTCATGTATAGCGAAATCATTTGTATAGATATTAATTTGATCAAAAATTCATGTGAAAAATTGTTTGCAAAAAAATATTTTCTTTTTTAAATATATAACAAAATCGAAATTATTTTTATAGGTATTAATTTTATCAAAAATTCGTGTGAAAAATTTTTTGCAAAAAATATTTTCTTTTTTAAACATATTCAGAAATCGAAATCATTTGTACAGGTATTAATTTGATCAAAAATTCATGTGAAAAAAAATTTTTGCAAAAAAATATTTATGTTTTTAAATGCAATACATTAAATAAAATCATATTTTTTTGATTTTGGTGTCAAAAATATGTGATGGTTATTTTATGCATTAAGTTCTTATATATTATTTCCACATAATTCGCACTCGTTACACCAGGGACAGTCTTATGTCACACCCGTCCCATTTAAAAGTTTAAAAAATAATGGTTATCGTCATTTTTTGAAAATATTTTTCACTGGTATTCAACAGAAAATATATTAAATTTGACTATAGGCAAATCAAAAATGGTCTCGTTGTGGCAGATGAACTGAATTTCAATGTTAAACTCAGAATTTTTAGTTTTTAAATTTGTGCTCGTGACACCCATCACAGGTGTTTAAGCGTATATAACTATTAAACTAGTATAAATAATTGCATTATTTTTTTAGCATTTTAACACCTTGGGGCACACCTGTCTCTATGGAATTCTTCCATTGTAAAATTGAGAAAAAAATTGTTTTTATGAAAATTGTTTATTAAATCAAATTTGTTTTACTTTAAGAAATAAATGCGTTGATTACTAAAAAATCAGAGTTAAATGCTCTGTCCTTAAGTAGGCCCCTATGTCGATTCTAGCCCAAGGCCCCACTTAGTGTCAATCCGGTGCTGGGCGAGTGGTGTACACAATACTGTACATCTATTGGTTAAGCCTGTTGCTAAATCACCTATGCATAAATTTTTCCCGTTATTTATTTCATGGCCAACTAACTTATTTGTTTTGTGCATTCCTTCAATACGTCAAGAACGTAAACGAGTTTTTATAACTCATGTAATTGTACATTAATATCACGAATAGTTCAAGTGACCCATGTAATTCCTTACTGAAACAAAATGCATGCATGTCATTTATGCAGATCATGTTTAATTTGTAATTATTGTATACTTTTTTTAGTTCAGTGTCGCTTGCAAGCAAAATTTTCAATACAAAATTTTGTTAAAAAACTTAAAAAAAACTAATGATGCAGTTCGATTCCTCATGTTCGAAATAGGGTGAACCGTCCTCTATGAGCATGTTATATTTTGCGACTATCACAGTGATATGACTTCAAAACACGCTTATTTTCTAAAATTGGTACGAAAACGTGTACTCTAGACCGTATCGCAAAAATTAATTTCACCGCACAGCAGATAATCTTTACACTGAGAAAAAAAAACCTAAATTAAAATTAAATAAAAAATTTTAAAATAGAAATTTAACGCATTTGCATGTCTACAAAAACAAAATTTAAAACAAAAGTCTTAAAATTTCAACCATACACTCCTTTTCTTTTATTTTTCTCTCATTATATCTTTGAAACTTTCTTTGACACTTTTTTAATATTTTGAATTGGTTTGAAAAATATTGAACATAAGATAAAATAAAAAGTTATTAAATTTTTCAATATTGAAAACATTTAACAGGCAATCTTCGTCGAATGGAGTTAAGATTTGGTTTTCGAAGGGAACCAAGACGTTTCGCTGATTACGAAACTGCCAACAAAAACTCGGAAAAACTTAAAAAGTGGCATCGAAAAAAATCATGCTTTAAAATATTTGTTTTAAATAATAAAATTTTTGTTTCAAATTTGTTTTTATATTTAAAAACATTGTTTAAAAAAACAAAAAATTTTGTTTAAAATTAAACTTTAAAACCTAAATGAAATTGTTTCAAGCTTCATTTTCAAAACAAATTTGTTTGATTTGAACACAATATTTCATTTAATTTTAACACATATTTCTCTCAGTGTAGTTATTGAAAGAAGGTTCGAAAACTTTTTTTAACGAATGTAGGGGTGGCGCATGGACATATTTTTTGATAAATTTGGTATTTACCGGCCGATCTTAAAGAATGTTAGGTTCTTGTCTCAGGAATACGTATTTTTCTAATGTTTCTAAAACTCAATGACCTCAGTTGACCCCTTGAGATCTCTTAGAATACGATTGAAATTCTTCCATACGCTCTTTTCTGTAATTAAGATAATTATTTGTTTAGTAATTTTGTTTAATACTTCAGGTAGTTTCATACCAAATGTCGGATTTTAAAAGATTAAGAAAAACTCGGTTATTTTCAAACGAAATGTGATTATTCGTGAAAATATTCACCGTTGACGTCTATGGTACGTTGCCAAATTCTTCAAATTACTCAATTAAAGCATGTGGGTTGGAGTAGCTCTATTGAATTTGGAAATAGTTACCCAGAATCCGGAAAAGATGATAATCTATCGGTGACAGGTCTTGAAAATATGGAGTGTGAGTCAAAACTTCGTACTGCAACTCCTGTAGTTAAACAGGATACATACAGTCGTGCGTTATCGTGTTACATAATTGGCCCACATCCATTCATCAGTTGGTCTCCAAAGTTTGCCAGTTTTCTAAAAAGAGTAGCGAACGATGACTTTCAAAAACCACCAAACAGTCATCAAGACTTTCTTAGGGTGCTATTTTTTGAAACATAAATAAGTAAAGGACACGAATATTTCTTAATGTTAGATAATTTAATTTCTTAAAGTTAGAGCTGTAAAAGCCAAAAGCTCATATTTATTAAACCGTACGCTCAGGTAACTAATTGTACGATTATTCACGAGAAAAATATTTATGTGAAATTAACAAAAAACTTGGTTAATTTACACAAGTGCTTTGACAGTTTTGACTTCGGCTACCAAGTTCTTAAGTAATAATTTAACAAAGTTTTATGTAACAAATAATAAATCGATTTATACAAGTAACTTGTATAATACTGTGTGTGTAAGCTTTGAAAATAAATTTTTTGTTAGAAATTTAAAAAAATTATAACTTGCATTACTGAATTTTTTTAATGAAATTTATCATTTAACATCTTACACTAATACTTACTAAGAAAACTGGTTCAGTTCGAAATTCGAAACAACTAGACCGCGATGTCAAGGACGACAGGCTTACCATAAGACCACAGTAGTCATTTATATTTTATAACTTTGATTTCGATCGATCGATTTTTCTTTATTTATTTGTAATTTAATGTATAATGTTGTATTTTTATAATTTTGCATTTTAGTAAACATTCTCAAGATTCTAAGAAAAAAATTTCATGGAAAAATTTTAACGGGTTCAAAAGTAACAGCCGGATTAGTGAGAGCGTATTATTATTATACCCTAAACCTGAAAGGTCAGGGTATATTAACTTTGTGCAAACGTTTGTAACGCATAGAACGAAGCGAGTCCGGTATAGAAAAGTATATATATTCTTGATCAGCGTCACCACGTGAGTCGAGCTATCCATGTCCATCCGTCCGTCCGTCCGTCTGTGTGTTGTTCGTATACACAGGATAAGAAGAAGGAGTTGAGATAATTGAATGAAACTTGGTATTCATAGTCACATGGACCCAAGGATCTGCACTATTGAATATTTTTGGAATCCGCCCACGGACACGCCTACCTCCCATGCAACGCAAAAATTGAAAACTGCATAACTCAGCTCATAATTAACCTACAACAATAAAATTTGGTATGTATGTGTTTTGTATCAACACAAAGATGTTTTTGAAAAATGGGTGTCATCCACTCACGGACACGCCCACCTCACATACAACCCAAAAATTGAAAACGCAATAAATAATCATCTGTTAAACCTACAGAGCTAAAATTTGACACATATGTTTTTTGTAACAAAACAAAGATGGTTTTGAAAAATGGACATCATCCGCCCACGGACACGCCTACCTCCCATACAACGCGAAAATTGAAAACTGCATAACTCAGCTCATATTTAGCCTACAACAATAAAATTTGATATGTATGTGTTTTATACAAACACAAAAATGTCTTCGAAAAATGGACGTCATTCCTGCACGGACACGCCCACCTCCCATACAACCCAACAATTGAAAACGCAATAAATAAGCCTCTGTTTAACCTACAGAGCTAAAATTTGGCACGAATGTTTTTTATGACAAGACAAAGATGGTTTTGAAAAATGGACGTCATCCGCATACGGACACGCCTACCTCTCATACAACCAAAAAAGTTTAAAACTCAATAAATAAGGTGATGTTTGTCATAGAGAAATTAAATTTGGTATGTATGTATTTTATACCAAAGCTATGGTGTGTTCAAAAATTGGGAGTAATCCGTCCATGAAAACGCCCACCTTCCATAGCGAAAGCACAATAAAGGCATTAACTGTGAGCTACAGGAATAAAACTTGGTGTGTGTAAATTTTTCATCACCATTTAAATGCAATTAAAATATAGGCTTCATCCACCCACGGAGACGCCCATTTACAATAAAATTTTTTTTGTTTTTGAACAGTGGGTTTAGGGTATTTCATAGTCGGCCTAGACCGACTTTAGACTTTCTTTACTTGTTTTTCCTTGCATTTTTCTTTGTTCACAAACTTTGAACGCGTTTATCTCGAAACCATGTTTTTCGCACTGGTTGCGGCACTAGCGGGTTCATTTTTTGACGAAATTTTTTTTATTTTGTATTCATTTTGAATTTTTCGTATTTATTTTGTTTTTTTTTTTTAATTTTATTCAAATTTGTTTCGCTATCGTGTGACACGAGCTTTTTTCTTAAATTTTTTTTTTTTTGATTTTGTATGAATTTTTTAAGTCAATATTTTTTCGAAATTTTTTTCGACACTTTAAAATTTGGAACATCACCACAAATTGAAAATGAATTTTTAAAAAACAGCTCATGTCATACGATAACCAATTTTGTTAAGATATAAAAAAGTAATTTTTTTTTTCTATATCGGAGAATTTTTTCGACTCCCAGCGCTGCAACCACGAGACCCCGTTTTTTTCTCTGCCACCAGTTTGGAGCTCTATAAAACCAGTTGGAGTGCAAAATACATTTTTTTGAATTTTTTTTTCTTGTAATTCTCAACAATAATAAAAAAATAAAAAAAAAAATTTTGGAAAAATTGAGTTACGAATTTTTAAAAAAGGTATATTTTCTCTGCCGCGAATGTTATGTCCCATCTTAATTATTAAACGACTTTAAATGTTTTTGTACGAAGGTATTTTTTTTAATTTTACTAAGAGTTTGGCTTTTTTTATAATATATTTTTAATATTCCCAAAAGAAGATCAAAAGTTACAATAAAATATATAAAAGAACGAAAACAAAGCAAAATAAAACAGCATTGCTGTTAGGAATAGACATAACAAAGACAAAAAAAGAGTTCAAATAGCATTGCATACTTGAAGGCTGGCTTGTTTTAATACTTCAATAAGAAAAAAACTACATGAATTTTTTGGTTTTAATACGTTTTTGGATTATATAGCATGAAATTAGAGAAAAATTAATAAAATTAAAATACTTGAAGGCTGGCTAGTTTTAATACTTCAATAAGAAAAAAAACCACATGAATTTTTTGGTTTTAATACGTTTTTGGATCATATGTATAGCATTAAATTAGAGAGAAATGTTTCTTATGATCGAAATTGCAGACAAGGGCAGCTACAGTGTGGAAAAGCTTAATAAAGATAGTCCCAACTGCATGTTTATATCAATTAGCAAGAAGTGATCTGCAGTGAATACCGAAAATTTTTCGCTAAAATTTTGTTTTTGAAAATAGTTTTTTTTTCTTCGATTTTCGATTTGTTTACATATTTTCACAGCCACCGATTCGATGCATTAAGATTTTTTTAAATATATTATTTTGATTTAATTTTTTTCCATATCATTTATATTAATTTTATTAACAACAGCAGAAGAAAAATATTCATTTGTGCCCAAGTTGCAAGAATTGTGTAAATATTTATTATTCTCTTTACAATATTTCCGTATACAATGCATTTCCTTCGTTGAAGGGCTTGTTTAACAATTATTATTGCTGTTGTTGTTGTTGTTGACGTCGTTGTTTTTGCTATTCTTGTAGTTGTTGTTTTTGAAATGCACTTGACCACTAGTGAAGTATGCAGTTAGCTTCAGTTGCTTTATTAAAATATTTATAACAATGCAATAGAAATCAGATACGTAGAAGGAAAAGCAACAGCAGCAGCAGCAAACAACAGGATATGCACTCATACAGAAAACTTGCAACTACTCGAAGAAGATGCTAAGGTTTTGTTCTTATATTTTTGCTTTGCTTGTTTTGCTTCTGCTGCTGTTTAGCCTTTGCCCAGTCATGTTTATGAATTTGCTTTGATTTGTAAAACTTGAAGCAGCAGATGAGAAGTAATTTACAAATATTTATATATAAAAGACGAATAAAGCTGTGTTGAACATATTTTACAGCTAAACTGTTGCACAGTTGTAGCAAAACTATTAAATTTTGTAAGAAATGCATTTTTCTTATAAATTTTTATTTTCTTTATATTATTTGATTATTTCAAAATATTAAATTTTGTAAGAAATGCATACTTATATAAAATTTTTATTTTCTTTATACCACTTCATTGTTTTAATGTCTAAAGCAAAACACAAAAAATATTTGAATTAAACTCTTCATATTCTCTCTCTTAAACTTTTGTATTCATATTCTATTTAATATTAATAATATAAGATGTTTCTGCTGCATATTCGAACTTGCTTTTTTTTTAAGTTTTTTCTTATGACAGCAAATCTGTTTTGAATTATTGATTTGACAACTTTTAAGTTTTTTCGCTTGTTAAACTTTATCTGCTTAAGTTTTATGTGAATTTCACGCACAAAAACTATAGAAATGTTTACCACTTAAAACTCATTTTCCAATTTATCTGAAATCTTTTATCTTTTATTAGACAAACTTATGCGAGTTGCTTATGCTACTTCTTCTACTTCTTATTCTCTAGTACTTTTCTAGCTGCCCACTCGGCTGCTGTCAGTTTTCTCTGCCTGCTTGACTGCATCTCGAGGTCTGTTATGCAGCAGCAGCAGCAACAACAGCAGTCGCAGCAGCTCAGCGTCCATCGAAGCAATCAGGGTATTAATGTTAATCATACGCCTCGATGCACAAGAATTTTACAGCTGCTGCTGCTGCTGCAGCTTTTTATAACTTAAAACAAAAAGCATATGAAAAGAGAAAAGCTTACAATTCAAATTTCATAATTTTCTCAATTTTATGCAAAATCTTTATAAAACTTTGCAATGGCAAAGAAATTTTTTTAATATTCCAAATAATTTGCCAACAATATGACAGAAGCAACAAAAGCTTCTAGTACTGCTGCTGTTGTTGCTGTTGCTGCTGTTGCTGTTGCTGTCTCTGCTGCTGTTCATGGCAATTCGAGCAAGTTTTGCTGCATGACTGCAGCAACGAGTGCCCAAAAATAAATAAATTGAACTTTGAATTGCTGCAAGGATTTTTCATTAAATAAGAAATATTCTTATAGTTATTGCTGCAGTCGTTTTAGTTGTTATTGTTGTTGTTGTTGTTGTTGTTGTTATTGTTGTTGTTGTTATTGTTGTTGTTGTTATTGTTATTTTTGTTGCTCTTGATTTTATGACTATTAAACTAGCTTGCCTAAGAATGCAGAAAACTTAAGAGTTGCACACTTTAAGACTTTATTGAAAGCTACTGGAGTGCAACTCAAACACTAAAATAGTTATTGTGCAACTTTGACGCAAGACAATCAAGCAAACTTTATTTTATAACAAAAAGTTTTTATAAGTCATGATGAAATTAGACACAAAATTTGATGATAGAAAGCAAAAATATGCAGCTTAAAGAAAAAGCAACACAATTAAATCATAAAATAAAATGCTTACAATTTTTCAATAAATTTAAGTTTTTTATTTTATAAATAGAACTTATTTGAGGTGATTATTTTTGCTTACAATGTGATGTATATTTATTAAAGCGATTTATGTGTTTTATATATTATTTGTATAGAAAAATTACTGCTTCCAAAAGTATTCTATGTGATGATTTGCAAATAAATTCATAGAATAGATAAATAAATTGTTTGAAAGAAATGATTTTTGTATTTAATTCTTGTTAATATTACAGGACATAAGCCTTGAAAAAAAGTTCGAAATGTAAGTGAAGTCATGTTCAAAAATAGCTTTACTTAAACTATAATAGCTATAAATATTATGTTGCAAATTACAGTAACTTCGGGTATTGTGATATGGTCGGGTAATGTGATATACATGCATCTTTTGCTAAATATACAATTTTTGACAAGACTAAACATGAAAACATAACGGCAGCAGAAAAAAAGACGTTCTACAGTTTAATGCTCACTCTCATTCGCTGTTTTTGCTCTCATTGCTGTAAAATTGTTTTATCGGTGTAGTCGATATTTTTTGTTGCCTGCGCTTTGCGAGGCAAAGCTCTCATTCGCTGTTTTTGCTCTCATTGCTGTAAAATTATTTTATCGGTTAGTCGATATTTTTTGTTGTCTGTTGCTTTGCCAGTGAATTACAATATTTTAAGTAGAATTGTTAGCTGATATAGATAAATTTGTTGTTGTTGCAATAAATTTAGCCACAAATGAGTTGAGATTTTTATTTTCTAAAGTGTATTTTTACAAAAATAGCCTTATTATTTTGAAAACCGAAGTCGGCTATTGTGATATAGTCAAAGTTCGGTAATATGATATACCATATATACATACCATATCTGCTTATGCCATTTATTTTATACTTTGTCTTATTTTTTTTTGTTAATTTTTGACATGCGAATTTGTATTTAATTGATTTTGTTTGTATTTTTGTTTTCTTTTATGTTAATTCCACTTAAATAATAAAATTGTATTATTTATGCAACTTAAAAAAAAATTGTTTTCATTTTAATAAAAAAATTCTTTTAATTTTGGTTGAAAAAACATTAGAAACTGCTGTTGAACACTATGCGGGTAATGTGATATTGGTATATATGGTATATCACATTAGCCAAACTTGGTATATCACTTTACCCGCCAATTTTATTAAGGGGAGTTAAATGAAATTTTTTCATTTCGTTGCAAAAGCTCCAAATTGGGTTACACTATTGAGCTCCAAAGTTGTAAAATACTGTAAAGTGTTTAAAAATATTCTATGTAATGCATTATAAACTTAGTTATAAAAGTTATTAGTAATTATATATAAAAATACATAGCTATATCACATTACGCGAAGTTACTCGAAGTGAAAAATTGAAACTAGAAATGTTTTTGGCTTCTTTTTTTCTGACTAAAGACTACTATTTTCTAGAGTTTACTTAAATTTTATATCGATTATCAGTTACTGTTGGAAACTATATTTTGTTATGTTTAATACTAGCTTCTAGACCTGCAGTTTCTGTCATATTTAGAGAGAATGGAAGTGATAGAATATTGAGTTTTTATCTTGGTGCTATGTTGAAAGCATTTAAGCCATTCCACCACTTCACATTTAAGTGTTTTTTACTAATCAATGACCTTGATGTAACACAACTACTTTATTATACATATGTATTTGCACACATATTAATATATAATTTAATGGAACATAGAACGAAGATCCAGTTCACTATTTCAAATACCAAAATTAATTGACAAAGCTTATCTGTAGATATTGACTGTCGCTGTGTCCAGTTGCGGTCTGGCCATACTGAAGGATCTGCAGAATTTCGCTGGCATTTTGGCCGATTTTGACTGATGGCTGAGGTCACATAAATCATACTCAATATTCCATCCATTATTTTTTTTTCCATTTTTTTTTTTTGTTCACAAACTTTGAACGCGTTTATTTTTTCTCGAAACCATGTTTATCGTACTGGTTGCGGGTACATTTTTTGACGATTTTTTTTTTTTATTATTTGTTTAAACTTGATTTGCTATCATATGACACGAGCTTTTTTGTAAAAAATTTTTTTTCAATTTTTTATGAATTTTTAAAGTCAATATTTTTTCGAAAAAACACACTTCAAATTTAGAACATCACCAAAAATTTAAAAAAAGCTTCTGTATACAATGACCAATTTTGTTTGATTGTTTTTTCTTGTAATTTGTTCAATTCTCTGCAATAAAAAAAAAACATTTTTGGAAAAATGCTTGTTTTTGACTAAGTTATGAATTTTTAAAAAAGGTATTTTTTTCTCTGCTGCGAATGTTATATCCCTCCTTAAGAGAAAAATTTTATGAAATTTTTAATTAAGAAAATTAACTAGTCTGGTAGCAACACAGTTTCTTTTGTACCAGTTGTTTTCAAAAAAACAAACCTATTTCATTTAAGATAATTTCAGATTCATTGGCCGCTTTTTTAACTTTGTTGCAGATAATTTTTGTTGAGTTATTTATAAACATTTCTTGTTTATGAAAACTTGAACAAAAATATGGTTTATTTTAAAATAATATTTCTTAATATTTTATTGAAAGGGAAAAGAAAATTTGAGGAGAATTCAAGAAAAGTTGTCTTATTTATCAAAATGCAGAAAATATTGTTTTAAATTACCATCTTATTTTCTGAGTACAGAACGTGTCACATGTGTTTGTTGCATTTGCGCTTAGAGGCTGACAGCATAACGGGAAATAATACAGACTGATTTCAATAGATACCTTGAAGGTGAATAAAACATAATACCACTGTCAAAGCACTGAAGTCTTTAAAATAATTTGTCGCAATGAAAAGGGATTCATTCGAAACTTATGAAAATAAAGAAAACAGAAAACTGTGATACAAACTTTAGAGCTCAAAAACCGAACGTACGACTCCAGCCAATCGGGGACAAACAAAAATCCTCTTGTGCCCCGTTGTCACCAAGAGAGAAATTCCGCGTTGAAGCCTTTCTTCCAGTTGTGGACTCGCCACCACACCACATCTTTATCAAAAAGGATCACAGCATATGCAGTTGTTTGTGTAAGTTTCGGATTCTTTGATGGTCTTCAAACGATAACAACTGAAGAGTTAAACGCAAAAGCAAAAAATCGTGTTGATTGTTATCCAGAAGATGTAATATCGACTCTTGGCAATGAACTGCTTCAACTCACTGAGCTTGCAAGGCTCTATGAACGAAAAATCGGAGAACCTGAAGCACAATTTCTTTATCGCATAAAATTAAGGGAGAACAATCTTCTCTCAACTTTTGTAAATGCTGTATAGTTCTTCGCATATACTTGTGCATGATGGTAACCAATTGCAGTGGAGAGAGATCATTCTTCAAAATGAAACTGCTCAAAAAGAGATTGCGTATCAGTATCAGCCTTATGATTCTGAGCACAGATATGAACATTGTTCGTGATTTATCTTTCGAAAATTTTACCGAAGTGTTCGCTTTGATTAAATCTCTTAGGAATTCTAAATAATAACTACTCATAATATTCAAATGATTGTCATTATGTGAGAATTAAAGAGATTTTCTTTTTATAATCGCTCTACTAATCGCTCTACTATCAATTGACGAAGCTCCCGTCGTGGATGTCTTGCTCATCTAGAGGCCGTTTGCGATACCAATCTTCATAACCACCATTGAAATATTCGTGCTGCCGATCAGACATAACAGAATGGCCATGAGCACAGCTTCATAATCTTCGGGCTAGTCCAGACGTATCGTAGTTTTTTTTCAAACACAAGTGCCTCGCCGTCCTTTGGAAGGACAACAAGTCTGTTTTGTTATTGGCCAAAATACAAGCAGATTAGACCATTTGGTAATAGCATTAACATGCACTCGTCGCCAACGCTCCCGTAGTGAATGCCTCGGACCAGGAATAGCAGATTGATAAAAAAAAGAATAAAAAAAAGTACAAAGAAACAAAAACAAAAGTGTAAACAAAATGAGCAAAACTTAAAAAAAAAAATAAGCTTTGAAACATTAAAATGAATATTTAAAATTTAATATAGTTATGTCTAGCCAACATCAACATCGAGTCATCAGGCCTGCTGACGTCGTTAGAGATAAAGGTAAATCATTTTGACCAATTTCTTGTTATTATATTATTAGTCAAATTTTTGTTTTCAAGAAAATTACACAAAATGTACAATTTCTATATCAAGGGCCTTATTCATTTTGTTAAGTTTTCTTGTAAACTAACATACATACATATAACTTAAACCTAACGTCAAAATTATTTTGGTATTATTGTTACAAACTTACATACAGATAAAGTGATATTTTTTATTCACCACAATGGTGAGAGTGTTGAAAAGTCGCTTTCGACTTACAAAAAGTTATTAAGTATTTATGTATGTACACTAGGCGGGGTCAATTTGTATGGAGGCAAAAAAAAAAAAGGGGGTTGGAGGTACACTTTACCCGCACTTTTGTGAATTTTTTCTATAGGAATTTTTAAAAAATTTTTTTTTTTTCAAAAACGTGCACAACTATGGCAAAACTAACGCCAGATATGAACTCCTCATACCCGATTCATCAAAAAAAAGGTCTGGCGGCCGTTTCCATTTGCCGATCCAAAAATTCATCATCCATTTCAATTCATCATTCATACGCTTTTTTTTAATTTGTACAATAGTTTTTGTTAAATTATCTGCATAAAATAAATTTTATGTACCCGACCCAAACCGTATCACATGAAGCAAGGCCCATCCCATTTTAGATTTAAGAATTAAGAATTTCAAATATTACATGATTTTTCATGAAAAATATGTCTTATAAAATAGTTCTGGAAAGTCATGAGTCTGAAGACCTTATCACCTGAATTATTGAGTATGTTGTATGCGAACACAATAATTTGAGTGTAGACGTATGAATTGAAAAATAAAGGAAGCCTCTAGATTTATGAGTTAAGCAAGTAATTTTCTCCATGTGAATATCCACAACTGAGAAATGAATACATAAATATTATTATCCTTATAACTATTTTTTTCGTCAATATAAAACAAATTGGCCATTTCAGCCCTTGAAAGGACTTTGACCGAGCTTCTTATGATCAATTGTGCTGTGTGTGTTATTAAATGTTTGTACACAATTGACCGATAACTGGACCTACATGTTTAATGCCGACTCCGAACGGCTAAAGTTCATGTTCTCAAGAAGCTTTACATGGCATTATTTACTCTCTGAGATTTGCCATTGTCTGCAGAGAGGTGATGACCGATTAGAAAAATTTTTTATTGAAAAAAAACTTTTCGCCGCGGCTGGGAATCGAACCCGGGCTCCGAGCATGCTAAGCCACACACTTAACCTAATGCATGCCACGGTCACCACTTTTTTGTCAATATTTTGCTATAAAAGAATGTAGAAGGATCTTACGCAAGTAATTAACTCCCTTTTGAATAGTTCTCTTAAGTTTTCTCTACAGGATTTGAGTTGAATTATTTTTTCAAAACTTTTTATTACTAGCTTCTAAAGCTTCTTCTGAAAATATTCCTACTGATGTATTAAGGATATCTTTAATTGAAGCTTCGTGAACCACAATTTTATGTACAGTTAGCAGTATTTAAGCGTTTATTTTTTTAATTTACTTACCGCTATATAATATATTTAAAATTTAATATTTCAACAATAACTAGTAAATGATAACTGGCAATCAGAAAAGAGTCTTTTGATTGTTTTGCCGTCATTTGAGGTATCATAGCAAGTTTTGAATCTAATGGACAATTAGTGCCTCCATCTTTTCCTTGATTGAAAATCAAGTTTATTATAATATTCAAAACCAAACGATAAACAAATATTATAACTTCTTCCATAACCTCCTTGGATCTTTTAGGTATTTTTCGAAGTGCTTCGTGCTGTTTATTTTGCCATGACTGTGTGTAAAAGATAGCAGTAAAATACGTTCGAATGTGATCTGTTGTTTTAAAAATTCAATGTTGCGGTCTGATATGCAAATAAGAGCTTTCCTCAAATTGTGATACTGCAGGCTATGCTCCAGTAACATTATTGGATTTAGCAACAACACCATCATCATCAACATTACCTTTGTTATCGCCAGCATCGTTGTCATCAACGTTCGCACCACAATCCTCATCAGCGACATCAACTTGGTTGTGGTCGCTGATATTTGCACAATAATTATTGTCGGTGTGTTGTATTGGCGGTGTTATGCAATTAGCACAAATTAATTAGTTGCCAGAGTCCACGTAGTGAACAATGTTGCTATCTATGTATATGTTTGGGTGTATGTAGGTGTCTGGCAGATTGCTGTTGGCTGACTTAAATACACCATCTGAACAGTGTACATGGTAATTGAAAGTTCGCTGATAGCATCTTTGCGCCAAATTGAATTTAATTTTGGTTCATAATGAAAACAAACAATATAAGTGGGCGTTATTTTTGTAGCATACAAATTTTTGGCGCATAGCTGGCAAAAGCTATGCATAATTTTAAGAGTTGTTGTGTGTGAGGGTGTGTGTGTGTGTGAGGGTATGTATGAGTGCTATAGAGATGGCTGAAAAATAGCTGCTGATAAGCATGACGTTTGTTAAATTGGCTTAAATATATACATAAATCATGATTTGTGCACAGTTTTTGTCTTTATTTTTTTCATAATAAATACAAATTAATTTAAATGATTTTTATCTATTGATTAAAATAAATAGTTCAATTTAAGTTTTGAGCTCAAAAATATATCATTTTCTTTAAAAAATAAAATATGTTTTAAATGCTGCTAATTAAGTTACAAAGTTTTTTGAAGCTATTTAATGCTTAAACTTTGGCTCTAGCCAAACAAAAAATAATGCCTTAGCAACTAGAATAGAACAAAAACAATAAAAAATTCTGCTGTCAAGCAGCAAGATTAATACTATTGTTTACAGAATATTAATTTAAATTAACCGACTTAAGCTTCAGGGCGCTGAAGCAACAACATGAGCTTTTGAAGAAAAAAAAAATTAAAAAAAAAACACACACAAAAACTGCTTTTGCTAAAAATGTAACTGCATGGCAACCCTATTTCAGCTGATGGCACTTTAATTAATGACTTGTTTACGAGTTAATGCAGCAGCAATTAACGAATTTTTTTGTTTTCTGCGCACCAGCCTTAATTAAAGCATAGACAAAATAAGCAGAACAAAAAACAAGCCAATGCCTTTTGTTAGACAGCGGAAAGAAAAACAACAACCAAAAAAAAAATAAAAACAAAAAAAAATACAAAACGTTAAGTGGCAAAAGAGACAGATGGCGAGAATGGTAAGCAGGTCAAACACCTGGACCTGCAGAAATATGCTGACTGTTGAAATTTATTTTGTGGCAGCACAAAAAAAAAAAAAACAGCACACAAACAGCTGCACAGAACATAGAAAAAAAGCAACAATAACAAAAACAACAACTTCACAATTAAGATACGAATTTTAGCTACGTTTTTTATACACTTACCTTTGTTAATAACGTTATCGAGCATGTGCGTTTGCAGCTTGCTTTATTCATACAAAACCTTGTTCATCATGGCGTATGAGTGACATTTTTTTATTGATTACCCGCCTTTATTTGATGTATGCGCAACATGTATCACAAAAGCAGCTAGCTATAACTATTATGTAAAGCCTACACTTTCACACATGCATATGCAAACATACATACATCAATGTCCTGGCGCGATCTAATTGATGACATGCACACCAGCATAAATCAATTATATCAACTTTATGCTTGGCAACTTTATTTGATGTATCGTTCTTTGGTCATGTAGATGCATTTAGTTGGAAAAATTAAACGCAAACACACACACATACATTTAAACCCAAGTAAGCTCATATTATAACAGATTTTGCCTTATATGTTTATTACATTGCTTGCGCTCTCTCGCTAACCACACGCAGCAAAGCAAAGCAAAGCAAAGCAAAGCAAAACTAATCTACAGCCTGTGGCTAAGCCATGAATCTGCTTTGCTGACATTTGCCAAAACTTAATACCAAAGCGCATGAACAGCGCCAAATTGATGACTTACAAGCTAAGCAAACACACACACACACACATACGCATCACTTAAACACAAATAAGCAAAACTAGTCAAACAGACACACACTCTAATGACGCCAATGCGTGACAACAAATGCATAACCAATACACAAGCATACTTGTCAATATTGACATAAATGTAGTTAGTTAATGTTTGGTTGTTTGTTTGGTTACTTGTTGTAATCAGCAGAGTCGTAAGATGTAAGTTGCTGTTGTTGTCGTTCTTGTTTCTTAGTCATGCTTGTTTTGCTGTTTTTTTTTTTTTTTTTTTTGTAAAAATCTGTTCATAAGCTTGAGCTGATGCCAACTGATAAACGCCTGTCACTCACTTTTGACATTTAATTACATGCGCATGTTGTAAGTGAAGTAAATATGTATTCAATACACACAAACACACACAATGACAATGTTCTTAAGTCAGCAGACTTAGCAATGCAGGTTGTTTTGACTTAAGGTCAAAATATAAGAAAATTTATTGGACAAAAAGTTAAAGATCTTATTGAATTATGCATGAAAATTGGAGGATATTTATTAAAAAGCAACAAGTTTTATATTTAAAATAGAAAACTTAATTGCAGTAAGATTATATATTTTGCCGGATAGAAAATTGCAAATTATAGAGAAAAAGGAAAAACCAAAATTTCCAAAAATTTTAAAGTTGTGCTTTCAAATGCAACAACTAATATAACACAAATATGACGAAGCGTCAATATAAGTTCATTTGTCTAAACATTGATGTAAGTTTAAAGACCGAAAATTACAAAAAAAAGCTAGCTTAAAACTACTCTCAATCAACAAACAAACTCAGTGTTCAGCTAAGGCCAAAATCTATACTTTTCACACTGTGTTTTTGTTGCTTTATTGTAGTATTCTTAGAGAAAATATTTCAAAGCAAACATAAATGTTTTTTTTTTTCTTAACTCAAAAAAGTTGTGTTTTATATGAAGAGTTGTGAATGAAAAATATGCGCATTTATTTCGAAGCTAATGAAATATAATACTTGCTAAAAATAAACAAAGTTAAAAAAAAACTAATATCTGCAAAATAAAGGCGCAATTAATAACTTTCATTTTTAAATACTAAACTTTATAAAATAAGATCTGCAGCAGTGAAAAAAAACAGTTGTGTAATGTAACCTATAAAATAATTGTTGTTCTTTATTTTTAAAGTTTGCGTTGGCTTGCAAAATTTTGCCCAGCCAAAAACTTAAAAAAAAAAGAATAATTTAGCCATTTTTAATTTTTTCATTTTTGATATCAAATTCAAAATCAGCGACGTCTACATTCCGCCTTCCCCCCCCCCTTCTAGAGGTTTTCAGAATTTTGAACAGAAAAAATGATAAGCGAGAAATGGTACGAAAATAGGAAAAAAATATTGTTGTTTTTTTTTTTAAAGTATACAATATTAAACCACATTTTTTACGTTACATAAAATTAAAAGGATTTAAAAGATACAATTATACCCCAGTGCAATTATATGAAATAAATTATATGAAAATTCAAATCCAAATTAAACAAATGACTACCTTTATTTACAAAACAAATTATCAAATAAAACAAAACAGAAGAAAATAATTAAATTTCTGTCAGTGACAAAAACATTTCATATTAAATGCGGTTAAGATGTTTATTGAATTTTGTGTTGAAAGTTAATTGGGGTACATTGTACCCCGAGTTTGGATTTTGGGTGTCAGAAAATGAAGTAATTTAAAATTGAGTTAATATTTTAAAAAATTAAGCTTGTTTTCTTCTGAAATATCAGAAATATCAGTAAAGACGATTATTTTAAATGTTTTTTGATACGGAAATTAATTTTTTGAGCCTGTATTTTTTTGTGGAAAATATATGTTCTTTACTTTTAAAAATTCTTAAAAGCTCAAAAATTTGCGAGTTTTGATACACTATAAAAAAAGGGTTTCTTGGATTTTAGCGAAACTTTTTTGTAATTGTATTTGAAGTGTTGCCCTTTGACTTTCAAAATCTTATCAGCCACTTTTCATAAATAAGAAAGTTATAGTAGTTTAAAAAAGTGACTTCTTGTGAAAAATAGTCAATTTTGTAAGGAAAAATATTCAAAATTTAGCAAAGTTCAAAAGGAAATTACGAAAAAAAAAAATTCTTTGATTTTGATGAAAGTTTTTTTGTAATTTTATTTGAAGTATTATCTTTTGACTTCCAAAATATTATCTGCCCTTTTTCATTAAGAAGAAAATTATAGAAGTTTAAAGAAGTGACTTTTTTGCGAAAAATAGTCAACTTTGTATGGAAAAATATTCAAAATTGAGCAAAGTTCAAGAAGGAATTACGAAAAAATGAATTCTTTGATTTTGATGAAACTTTTTTGTCATTTTATTTGAAGTATTTTCTTTTGACTTCAGAAATATTGTCTGCCCTTTTTCATTTAAAAGACAATTAAAGTACTTTAAAAAAGTGACTTTGTCGATGTTGAACATTTACCAGCTAAAACAGAAAATTTAAGATTCGGTTTGTCTACCCTACACTGTTGGATTCGTTTTTTCGAATGCCTTCTGTACATCAACTACCGACTTTCAATTACAACTTGGCAAGTACGAGGAAAAGAAAATGAAGAATTGGTAAGGCAAAACAAAAAAAGAATTCAAGCTGAATTAAATATCAAAATGGGTCCTATCTTAGCAATCAAAAGATCAAATTTGATCAAATCAAAATCAAATGTAATTATTGATGAAGAAATTGAGCAGTTTATTATATTAGTTGATGATTCTTATATTGTTTGTAGTGATTCTGATGAAGAAGTCAGTTTCGATGAAAGTCATAGCGATATGAATTCTTCTTTTTTTATAGACATGCACACTAGGGCGTATCGAATTACATTTTTTTTTCGAATTTCACATTGTAAGAGGTCTCAAAAGTTTCATGTGGTTGTCAAGATCTGCCAAAAAAAAATTTAATGAAAATAAAAGGACATCTTCCTGCCCCGCAAGGACAAAGTTGTTTTTTGAGAAAAACAGTAAAAAATAACGATCTTAAAATGGTTTGATTTTTACCTTAAAATATGTATTTAATATGCCAGGCTTAGACCATGATTTTTTTTTATATTTTAATACTTAAACAAATTTTACTTCGTTCCATCAAATTTCTCAATTTGAGTTATATCTTCTTTATGGTTATAATATCGTTAAAATACATTTAATTCCATTCAGTCGGTATTAAAAGACTAAACAGTTGTTTTTAAAATGTGTTTTAATGAAATTATAACCATAACGGGGACATCACTCAAATTGAGAAATTTGATGCTAGGAAATAACTTTTTTTAAAATATCGAAAAAAAAAAAAAATCGTGGTCTTAAGCTGATATATTAAATAAATATTTTTAGGCAGTATCATGTTCAGAAATTTTCAAAAAACTCAAATTAAGAAGATTATCTTCGACACCACTTCTGAATCACTTGACATAAAATCTTACATAAGCGCAACCAAAGGGGGGTTTCGGGGTTTAAAACCCCCCCCAAAAATTATTGTAGTACAAAGCAAAATAGGATTCTATCAAAGGGATTTACAAAAAAAAAGTAATCACACGTCTTATCAAATGAGGAAAAACCCCAAATGTATATTTCAATTCAATACTCGCTGATTTATAATTTCTGGGTTTTTTAAAATTTTTGTTAAGTTCTGATTCTGTCCACTTAGGGGTTATTGACAATACTTCGATTTGAGTTATCTTTTTAACTTTTAGCATAGAACCCACTAAAGCGGCTGAAATATTTGGGAAAAACTTAAGTTTTGTGATACAAAATAATAAAGCCTGAATTTGAGGACAATTGGTTGAGTCACTCGCCACCAAAATAATTAAAGAAATCCCCTCTAGAATTGTATTTTTCGTCCTGTTTCTGTCATAATTTTTTTTAAACACAAACCCGAACTCAGCAGGAATTAAGTTAATAGTGAACCCAACCAGCAAGAAACGCTCTAAATTTCGCTTGTACAGCGAATTCTCTAAGCTGCTTTGCAGTGTAAGCAGCCCAAAATTTAAGTAATTTTTCGTACTTTGAGGTATCAACAAGAACGTTGCATAGACTGCTAAGCAGCTTTCTAATCGAACTTCGGAAAATTTTTTTAAAAAAAATATTTCTGATTTTAATTTTTTTATTTTTTATATTTTTTTATTTTCTTCTTTTCTACCATTACCGCTTTTGATCTCAACTTGTACCATCTGATTCGCAGTGAAAAAACTTTTTTATTAAAATGTTGCCTTTGCCAGGGTTCGATCCCGCGTCTCGCCGATTTGAAGTCCGACGCCTTAGCCATTCTGCCATGTAGCTTTATATCGAAACGAAGATTTTTCATTTATACAGCTAATTCTGTCGTAGGTACCCATAAACAGCGTTAAGGTGCAAAATTAGGTTCAATCGAACCATTAAGCAGCTTTAAGTTCAAAATAAATGTAAAGAAGACGCACAAGCGGCACTTCAGAACTCCTTTCGAACTTAATTATCTTAAACCTGCACAGAAGTATAACTTGTAACTTTTGGAACTACAAGATCTATTGCCTGAAATTGACACCATAAAGCAGCTTTAGGTGTGGCAAGTTCCACAACGTACTTTTAAGCAGCTTTAGGTGTGTCGAGTTCTACAACCGACCATAAAGCAGCTTCGAAGTGCCATGGAACTTATTTTGCCGCTTAAAACAGCTTTAAAGGGAACTCAAACGCAAATTTCTACTCATTTTGCTGGTTGGGAAGTCTTGTGATTCAGTAAAAAAATTATTCCGATTGACTTCCGAAACTAGAGAAAGAAATTCACAATTCATAATCTTGTAATATACTTTCCCGAATCTGGTTCATTAAAAATTTCTCTAAATTTTCAAATATTATCTGGTTTTATGTTATAAAGGCTTAAGACAAAAAAAAAAGTGATGGTTTGATTTTTCTTCTTGATTAAAGTTATACCAATAAGCAGGAATATTGACTGCTGAAATGCTGAATTCTATCGAAATAATATGTTTTTAAGGATATGTCTTCACGACACTTTTCCAAAGAGGGATTTTATTGAAACAGGTTTTGAAAATGGAAAATTATGAATTATAAAATATTTTTCACCAGCTACGGAAGGCAATCGGAATTATTTTTGACCTGTGTCATGTGGCTTCTCTGGATACTTGATTCCCACAAAGCATTTGGGTAAGTAGTAAACATTCAAAAAATTACGACATAAAATAACGAGTTTGAAGGAAATTTCTTCGGTTCGGAGAGAAAAAAAAACAAAAAAAAACAAAACAAATTGGCCATTTCAGCCCTTGAAAGGACTTTGACCGAGCTTCTTATGATCAATTGTGTTGTGTGTGTTATTAAATGTTTGCACACAATTGACCGAGAACTGGACCTACATGTTTTATGCCGACTCCGAACGGCTCATGTTCTCAAGAAGCTTTACATGGCATTATTTACTCTCTGAGGTTTGCCATTGTCTGCAGAGAGGTGGTGACCGATCAGAAAAATTTTTTATTGAAAAAAACTTTTCGCCGCGGCTGGGGATCGAACCCGGGCTCCAAGCATGCTAAGCCACACACTTAACCTGCATGCCACGGTCACCATCGGTTGGAGAGACTCAACTCAAAATGAAAAAACAAGTCGTAAGCCGGCAGTACAATGGAAACTTGCAATACAGAAGCTGAACAGCATAAAAACGATAATTTTTTTTATCATGATGGCATGAGTTAAAAAATTTATTTTTTTTCGGGGATAGATCAAATTTTGACAACGGACAAGATTGCGTTATTCCATATTGACTAAAATATTTCAGTTGATATAAAGGGCGAAGCGTTTAGTTTTTCAAAATCAAGGAATATTTGAAATAGTTAGTAAAATATTTATTTGAAAATGTTCTTATTAACCACATATCAAATAAGTCCAACTTTTCCAATTTGGGGTTAAAAAAAAGTCGGTTATCATCGTACAGTTCCTAGCTTTTTGGAACAGTACGATTTTCATTATTTTAAAAAAAAAACGGTTCAATGATGTCGCTGGCCCACAAACCGCACAAAACAGTGCATATTTCTGGGTGCATTGGCAGATCTTAATCTGCCTCTGGCTGCCCTTCAGACCAAATTTGGCAATTCAGTTTTTTGACGTTTCCACCAAAATTTATCCAAAAGTAAGCTTCGTCAGTGAAGACAATTTTTGAATAATAAACTGGATCTTCATCCAATTTTTCTGAGGGCCCATTCACCAAACAAACGACGTTGTGGTAAGTCACCCGGTTTAAGTTCTTGCACCAGCTGTACGCACCAATTGTTGAGAACGGCGGCAAATTGCAAATCGTAATCTTCATTGACACTGACCGATTCAGCAGCAATATTCTCCCAGTACTCGGCAGTCTCCGCCTATGGGTTGGTGGATTAACGTCTAATAAAGTGAAGCTGGTGCGAAATTTGGTTAACGATACCTTGAATGACCTGTACGGTGGGTCGATTATGACAACCATTAAGTTACCGCAATGATTGAATTCCTCTCAGAGAACGTCTTAATAATAAAATTAAATGATTTGCAGGAGCTGTTAGTCTATTCATGATAAAATGGCAATCATTACTGAGCATTTTTGGCTTTGCCACCAATCACGCGTGAGGTGTAAAAAATTACACTAAAAAAAACAAATAGCAAAAAAACCACCCTTTATTAAGAAAACAAAAAAATAAACACATTTGTTTGAACATAGTTGAAATTTATTGCTGTGATATGAAGCTTTTGAAAAAAATAAATATGCGGTTTGCCCTGCCAGAAGATTGAACAAGGAAACATTAGTGCAAATATAGAACGCATTAACCGCTACATCACATCCGCCATAATAAAGTAAAATTGTTTTCAAATATGAGCTCGACATTTGACAAAACCCCACCAAAAAAAATTTCCCTGAAATCTTATATTCATTTTTTTGAAAAAGTTAAAAAATTGCGTTCTAGTACACATTTCTCTAAAGCCAGAGAATACAAATGCAAAAACTATGCAAATTATTAATTCATGATATTTATGGAATACATCAACACTATAAACAGTACCACCAAAATTTATAACCAATGCTTACAACCAAAAGTCTTGTGCTATCCCAAGTACAACTTTCGCTTCGAATATCCTGCATACAGGACACTGTTGGTAAAAATCAGGAGTAGCACCGTGTGTGGCAAGAAATTGTTAGTTAAACTTCATTATTACTTTTGCTTCAAGACATAAGACATGTGTGGTTTTTCTTATAAAAATCAAAGCATTTTAAGATCGTTATTGTTACTTTTTTATTTCACATATTGTTAATAAAAAATAAGTAACCAATTTTATTTTTCTATTCTAATTAGATAAAATAAAATGTGCCTAAAAGAGGATTTTTTTTATAAACACAAATGAGGATATTTATGAGTAAAAGATGTACCTTCCATACAAAATCATGTACAAAATTAATACAGGTTCAAAGGAGGTGCCCCAAGGTCATAGCAATTGCAAGCATTTTCAGTGTGCATTTATTCCAGCACATCTATTTAGCCTAGTCTTTTGACCTAATTTTTTTAAGATTGGCCAAATTTTGTATGTTTCTCCCATACAAAATTATGTAAGAAATGAATATAGGTCCAAGTTAGTTACCCATAGGAACAAGCATTATTACAATTTTTCTAAATTAGCTTAAATTTACTAAGTACACAAAATTTCATTATCATAGGAGCACTCCTTCTATTTTTGTACCAATTTTGTATGGGATCAATGCAAATAAATCAATGTGTTGAATAACTACTCTGTTTTATATGAATTGTGCCGTATATGAATCATTTGCAACTTTGAGTTCATTACTACAGAGTTTTTGCGCTCACTTTACAGAATCGCAACTTCAATTCGGATCCCTTATTAATATAATTTTCTCATTCTGCCATTGATTCAGAATACTTTGTTTCATCTGGTGAATTAAACATAAATCTTTTCAGTAACTTTTTCATCTTATTTCTGAAATTTAATTACCGTCGTTAACACCAAAAAATTTTCAAACAACTCGCTTCCGAGTTAGGAAAATATTTTTAGAGTATTCGATACTATTTTTGTTTTGTTTTTTGATCAGATATCTTTTGACGTAGAATTACGTCTTACAGCGCGGTTTGTGTGGGGTTGTTTTAACAGATTTTTCAAGGTCATTAGGCAACTTTTTGGCTAATACTTTAGGGTATACCTACAGCCTTTAATACTTATTGTTCAAAGATATTATATATACTAAACTATCAGATATATCTTGCGCTCAATGAATATCTAATTTTGGATTTTGTCACTTTTATATTAAAGTCCCAAATAGTAAAATATAAGAAAAAAAATGCATGTTTTTATATAAGAAATCAATTATCAGCTGCTTATAATGTGCCTGCTGCTTTCTTTGTTTTTGTTTCGTTGTTAATGCTTGCATTGCTTTTGTTTTGCACGAACTGATTGGTTCGGTTTGGCAGCGTTATAATCATTGGTTCGCATTGGGTTTATGTATAAACTACTGTTGTAGTATACTAAGTGCTCTATTTTGAAACTAGAGGTCATGACCCTCTTTTCAACTCAGTCAATAAACTCAAACTGTCTAATTTTACGAAATGGGTCTGTGATTTGGTTAGATTTAACTCTTATGAAAAACACGATTTAGATCATATATCGTTTTATGCTTTTACCCAATAGATGGCGTAAAATTTTAATTTTTGTTTTTAATGCAAATTAATTTGGATTCCACATACCACTAGCACTAGAGAGTGTAGTTCGCAAACTATACGTCAAAAAGAGACAAAAGAGTAGCTCACAAACTAAATATCAGATAGAGACAAGAGTGGCACTAATCGAAAGGACATGTGCTCAGCGTGAAATATAGTTACAATATGATCTTTTAAAAATCGGGGTCTTCATTTTATTTTGAAATTAGTAGTAAAACTGACTGTAGCTCGCAAACTATATATCGGGCAGAGACCAAAAGTGGCACCAATGGAAAGTGCATTTGCTTCGCCTTCTTTTCAACTAAGTCAATGAACTCAACCTATCAAACTTAACAAAATTAACGCAAAAATTATTTGAAATTTTTTGCTCATTTAATCATACTTGCTTTTAACTTTTTCTTTCTTTTGGTCTCGATAAGAAGATCATAATTGAGTGTTATTGAATTATTTGTTAATTTTCGGAAGATCAATAAAAAAAAAAAAATGCAAAAAGGACAAAACAATCGGACCAAAGAGAAGTAGAAGAAGTTACAACTTAAACGAAATTCTACGTCTACACTTACGATACTATCAAAAAAACTGTTTCTTTTTTTTTTTGATAAACGCGTCAATTTGTGCTTAATAAGTGTCATCTTGGGCTTGATCATAAAAATTAATTTTGTTGTTGTTTTGTTTGGTTTTGTTATAAAATAACATAAATAAAACAATATATAAACAAAACCGATCATAAATAAACAAAATTATATATCCTTGTCTGAATTGGATCAAATATTTAATTCGAATAATAAAAAAATTCATTAAAATTCATAAAATGTCACATGCCAAAATTTCTTAGATTAGACATATGAAAGCATTTTAACTTGTTTTTTCACAAGTTAACACAAGTTAAATGACATGACTTTGGACACAAATGAGCGTGTTGTTTTGTATATACAATACCAAAATATCATAAATTGGGCCCAAGTGAGCATATTCGTTTTTTGACAAACAATCCAAAAATCACATACATTATGCACAAATGGGCATGTTAATTTTTTTGATAAACAATAGCAATAGCGCTGATATCAAGAATATTATGGCACTACCAAAATATATTGAGTTGGGATTGTTTTCAGCTCAAATTTCTCTTCGTGCAATTCAAAATTTTATTTTCCAAAATTATTTAAAACTCTTTTTGTGATAAAACATGTTCTTCAAAGGTTTTGCAGAAAACGCTGTTAAAGTTTAAATCGACTCACATTTCACATTGCAAAGAAAAGAACTATTATTTTTTTAATTTGGTATGTATCACTGTTGTAGTTCAATTTTGGTTCTGCGATAAGACCAACTTTTTCGGATTTGGTGAAGTCCCCTGAGTACAAATGCGTCCTTGGTTTAGTTAAAATTTTGAGAAAACCATGTTTTTCCAAATGGTTGATTTTGATCTTTTCTTAGCTTTTTGCCATGTCTATTTATAAAGATATCTGGCAAACCAGTTGCAAGGTCTTACCAACCAATGAAGAAAACAAAAGGTCATGAAATTCTATGTCAACAGTTCCTATACAACTTTCGGATCCGAGGAGTAGTTCTTGTGTAATTAATAATTTTTTTCATAAATTATTATTTTCTTACGAAAAATTCAAATTAATTTTACGGTACGACAGCTTTTATAGTTTTTCTATAATTTTAAAAGAATTTTTAAAGAATTTTTAAAACTATGCTGGTAGAAGATACAAAAAACAGTTACACGTGTGTTATCGTTTTGAAAGTTTAAATGTAAATTAGTTTTTAAGTAGGTTAAAAGTTTACACTTTTTGCACCAGAATAGGCCAGAACAGGCAAGCAAATTTTGTTCCATTAATTTAATTTCCAATTTTCTTTTAAAAAAACCAACAAGTTCTCAAAAATTGATTAATTACACAAAAAGTAATCCTCAGATCCGAAAGTAGCAAGAGAACAATTGACGAAGAATTTCAATACCTTTAGTTTTCTTTATTGGTTGTTAAGATCGTACAACTTGTTTGCGAGATATCTCTAGAAATAGACATTGCAAAAGGTCAAAATCGACCATTTGGAAAAACAGGTTTTTTTTAAAAATTTGAGCCAATCTCACTAAACCAAGGATACAGTTGTGCTCGGGGGACTCCCCCAAATCCGAAAAGGTTGATCTTATCGCACAACCAAAAATTTAGTGTCAAAAACTACAACAGTGTATTCAAGATGAAATTTTTACACAATAAGAACGACAAACTTTGCAACATCTAATCAAAATAAGCTTTTATTTCGAATTATGTCTTTCTTCACGCAAATGAGCAATATTTTCTACAAACAAATTTGCTAGTTTTATTTCGATTTGGATAAGTGATTACTTTTTGTATGTATATAAAAGTATACAACAGTGGATACATTTTGGAAACATTTTTGACATTTTCATGGATACCTTTTTTATTATCGTCACGACATATATAAAGTCTTAAGATTCTGGCTGCTTATAGCGATGGTTCTTTAAATTTTTTATGAGGTTAAAACTTAGAATTTGAACCAATTCAAAATATTCATTTAAAATTTTCAGTCAATCTTTCGCAACCTTTTCTTTATGTTTTGAGGCATAATCATACAAGAAATTTGGCATAACAATCAAAATTGTTCCATCTTTAAATTTTTGAAAATATTCAAAAAGTTTTGCTTGCGATAAGTTAAAAGAAAAAAAAAAATAAAAAGAAATGATATTATTTTCAAATGGATTCTTATAAAAAATTTTTAATGCATTGATCATCAAATAATTTCAACAAATTTTCGAAACTTCATTTTCACTCAGAAAACTTCTCTACTTTTAGCTGTTTTCAGAATATTTCCTTAAAAAAAAGTGGCCAAGGCAATTAAAAGTCCACGCTGCAAAGGTAGAGTAAAAAAAATAATTGCATAATATTTGTACAAGCCAATTATGCTATTGCACTAGGTACTATATTTTTAGAGCACTTAAAAATTATTTTTCTTTGCGAATTGTTTATTCAACTTTTTCAATGGCTTTTTATTCGTGTACAAAGCGAATAAAGTAAGCTGAGTAACGCAACCTTGAAGTAACGCTAATTTGCTTAAGCTTGAATGCGGAAATGCGCTGCTGTGCTGGTTTATTGTTGTAGTTGTAGTTGTAGTTGTAGTTGTTGTTTGGTTAAGTCGGTGATGCTCTAAGTGTGGCTAGGTTGTTATTGGTTGCAAGTTGTTGGAGTTGTTGTTGTTGTTGTTGTTGTTTTTGCTGCAAAATGCATTTGGTATAAGCTGTGGCATGCGGTTGTTTGGCAGGATGTTTGTGGACAAAACTGTATAACTAACTTCGTTATTAAATAAGTTCATTTAGCACACACATACACACAGAGAACAAACATTGATTTGTTGGCGTGAATGAGTGCATGTGTGAGTGTGAATTAACACACACACACACTCTCACATACACGCGGTTATAACATTAAATAATTGAGTTTAATTGAATATTGCAGCAAAAAGTTAAACAAAAAAGTGGCTGCAAAAAGAAAGTCAAACTTAAGCCATTTCAAAAGTTTCAAAATTTATTATTAAAAACAAAAGAAAAGTAAAAAAGAATGAGGCGTGCTTTAGACAACAAAAGTAATCACCTTTTAACTAGACATGTTGAAAAAGTTTGAAGGGTAAGCTTGCTTAAAAAATAAGGCTTGAAGTTTGTTACAAACATGCTTTGAAAACACTTGCTTATATATGCGAGTTACAAGTTTTATTGTAAAATTGTATAGAAGTAGAAAATAAGCAAAGCATTTATAACAATTTTCATAAGCTTATAACAAGCGAGCTGCTTACGCTTGTAAGCTTATTTCAAACTTTTTCGACTACTTGGGGCTATGTCTGGAATATTTGTCGTATGTATAAAAAGACAAAAACCTACATTAGAGCACATTTGTTAAGTATGCAATTAGCAAGAATAAAGCCAAACATGCACACAGACACTTATACAAACAAACACACACAACTTCAAACACACACATATTCAAACTCTAGCCAGCACATTCATTGTAATTTAATCCTAAAACTAATGAGCTCGCACTTTTGCCTGCTGCTCTGTCTGTCCTTATGTCTGTCTGTCTGCTCCTCCGTCTGTCTGCTTTTTGTGTGCAAATAACTTTAGCTGCGCGTCAAAGTGTTGTTTGTATTGCAAGGTGTTCAAAGTTCTCTCTCTGTTTGTGCTTCACTTCGTAGTCATTTAAGTAAGGACATGCTTATTATTGTTATGTACTCTACCTACGCTGAAGCTGCCGAAACATCGTTGCCCAAAATTCACACATAAATCCGTGCTTGAAGCCGCAGGATTAGAGTACAAGCATGCTGAACAAAATCGACAAAACCAGAACGACGAAAAGCAGGTGTTGGACAATGATTTAGAAGCGGTGCGTGCAGTTGAGATCACTGCTGTATATGTATGGTTGTGTGTTTGTGAGCGCAGTTTATGGCCATGTATGTTAGAGCCTAACATAGCATGCATGCGTTGCAAGTTGTTTTTTTGGCCATACAACTTTAATTATGCAGCAACCGAAGTGAAAGTGTTAGTCGACGTGGTGTTTTGTGCTGGCCTTGTGTGCGTGTAAATTACTTGGTTTTTTTTTATGTTTTGCTTCCTTTTTGTGTGTTTGCACAAAATTTTTCGTTGAGTATGTATGGTCTAGAGCTTGCTGCACTAATGCAGAGTGGATTACAAAATTATTAACAAACATTTTGATATTCAAGTTAGAGCAAACTTTAGCAAAGCACGTCATTTGCTTAGCTCTGTATGTTATATTCCAAAAAACATTGAAAGCTAGGCAGTACTTCAAAACTTTTGTATAAAAGAAAAATATTGCTGATCATTGTTCAAATATCGTTCCTGCCTTGTCAGCTAAGACACACTCAAATAACACAGCTGTAGAAAATTTATTTTAAAATTTTTATTTTGAGAATTGCTTATTTTTATTATCACCATTACCAAACTAGCTGTAATAATGGCACTTTTGAAAAGTTGATACATTTTCTTGCACACATTTTTAATATATCAAAGTTTAAGTTAATTGTTGTGCAAACCTTTGTTTTTACTTCTTTTTGAAAAACATAATATTTTTTAAGTTTTGACAGTTGAAAGATGACAATCGGTTATTTAACTAATAAAAAACGGTTTCTCTTAACTGAAATTTCGGTTACCTTTTCATACAAAGTTTCGGTTATGCTAGGAAGAGCCTCGGGAAGAAAGTAACCGAAACTCGTGCATACGTATGAACTGGCATCCCTTTCTCACTGATTGTATTTCAAAACGATCTCCAATACCATCGAAATCTAGCCTTCTCGCTCTCTCTAGATAGAAATAACATAAATACAGGTTATAGGTAACCAAATCTAATCAGTTAGATCTAACCGAAAATTTAGTTATAGTTAACCGTTAAAGAAAACGTAAATATCAGTTTTATTTAACGTACTTTTTTTAAAATAAGAATGCAATAATTAAAATTATTATATAAATTTTCTTTTTTACAGCACACTGGTGCTAGTGTAAGAGCCAGCGTTTAAAAACTTCAGTTGCTCTTGCTTTTACTTTGCTGTGCTTATTGAAAATAAAACAGTAACAGCAAAAGCAGTAGCATTAAAAATAATTTGATTTACTGCGTAGTGCTACGAAAGCAAAATAAATTATTTTATTGCTTTGCTTTTCATTTTGCTTTTTTTATTTGTCGCAGCACTACGAAAACAGCAATTCGTTTTCTTTGCTTCGTTTTGCTGAAGGATGAAAAAAAGTTTCAGCAAAACAGCAAAAGAACGGCTGAACAGCAATATTTTGCTGCGGTAGTGCTACCGACAGTTTTCCAAAGTAACAACATACATACACGACTGCGCACAAGTGTACATATTATATAAAAAAACATGCAAATAGACATGCTCCTCTGAAACAACGTAGCATAGAAATGACAAAGAAGAAATCACGAAAGCCAAACGAATACACAACATCCAAAAGAAAAGCAAAACGAAGCTGCTTAATAACTGCTGCTGTCGTAGTACTGTGACAAATTAGAAAAGCAAAATGAAAAGCAAAACAATAAAATAATTGATTTTGCTTACGTAGCACTACGCAGTAAATAAATTCTTTTTAATGCTGCTGCTTTTGCTTTGCTTTTCAAAATTCACATAGCAAAGCAAAATGAATAGCATAACAATGTTTTTAAAAACTGTCGGTAGTACTACTGCAGTAAAAATTTCGTTGCTTTTGCTATTCTGCTGAAAACAATTTAAACCCTGGTTAGAGCTAGTATTTATACTAATGCTGGTGTTAGTACTGGTGCTGTTGCAGCTGAGTACTGGTGCTAGAGCTAGTGCTGGTGTTAGCGCTGGTTTTGTAACAGCTGAGTGCTGGTGCTAGAGATAGAGCTAGTGCTTGTTCTAGTGCTGGTTTTAGTACTGATGCTGTTGCAGCTGAGTGCTGGTACTAGTGCTAGTGCTGGTACTAGAGCTAGTGCTGGTACTAGTGCTAGTGCTGGTGTTAGCGCTGGTGCTTGTGCAGCTGAGTGCTGCTGCTAGAGGTAGAGCTAGTGCTGGTGTTAGACTAATGCTGGTGCTGGTACTAGTGCTGGTGCTAGAGCTAGTGGTGGTGTTTGTATATTTGTATTGTTCGTATTTTTATACCCTAAACCTGAAAGGTCAGGGTATATTAACTTTGTGCAAACGTTTGTAACGCATAGAACGAAGCCAGTCCGGTATAGAAAAGTATATATATTCTTGATCAGCGTCACCACGTGAGTCGAGCTATCTATGTCCGTCCGTCCGTCCGTCCGTCCGTCCGTCCGTCCGTCCGTCCGTCCGTCCGTCTGTATGTTGTCCGTATACACAGGATAAGAAGAAGGAGTTGAGATAATTGGATGAAACTTGGTACACATGGTAACATGGACCCAAGGATCTGCACTATTGAATATATTTGGAATCCGCCCACGGACACGCCTACCTCCAATACAACGCAAAAATATAAAACTGCATAACTCAGCTCATACTTAACCCATAACAATAAAATTTGGTATGTATGTGTTTTATACAAACACAAAGATGTCTTCGAAAAATGGGTGTCGTTCGCTCACGGACACGCCCACCTCCCATACAACCAAAAAATTGAAAACGCAATAAATAAGCCTCTGTTTAACCTACAGAGCTAAAATTAAGCACATATGTTTTTTGTAACAAAACCAAGGTGGTTTTGAAAAGTGGACATCATCCGCCCACGGACACGCCTACCTCCCATACAACGCGAAAATTAAAAACTGCATAACTCAGCTCATAATTCGCCTATAACAATAAAATTTGATGTGTATGTGTTTTATACAAACACAAAGATGTCTTCGAAAAATGGACGTCATCTGCTCACGGACACGCCCACTTCCCATACAACCCAAAAATTGAAAACGCAATATATAAGCCTCTGTTTAACCTACAGAGCTAAAATTTGGCACGTATGTTTTTTATGACAAGACAAAGATGGTTTTGAAAAATGGACGTCATCGGCCTACGGACACGCCTATTTCCCATACAACCCAAAAAGTTTTGAACTCAATAAATAAGGTTATGTTTGTCATAGAGAAATTAAATTTGGTATGCATGTATTTTATACCAAAACTAAGTTGTGTTCAAAAATTGGAAGTAATCCGTCCATGAACATAAAGGCATTAACTGAGCTCCAGGAATAAAACTTGGTATGTGCAAAATTTTGTCAACATTTAAATGCATATAAAATATAGGCTTCATCCGCCCTTGGAGACGCTCATTTACAATACAAATTTTTTGTTTTTGAAAAGTGGGTTTAGGGTATTTCATAGTCGGCCTAGACCGACTTTAGACTTTCTTTACTTGTTTTAAGTTTATATAAAGTATATAAAGTATAAAGTTTTTATGTTTATTTTAATATTATCTACTTTCATATTATCTACTTATGTTTATTATTATTGCTTATTTATTTACTTATTTATTTTTAATTCAAAAAATGCCAAATGTGAGCCGCATGTGACAATTTGACATTCGTTTCAATTATAATACCTTCTCTTTTTTTCATATACATTTGCCACAATGTTAAATGTTTTCCCTTGTTTTACAAATTTTGACATTGAAATGAATATAAGAATGTGATCGTAAATATAAAAAAATGTATGTGAATGTATTAGAGTTTTGGTTATCCATTTCTTGTAGGAAAGCTTCTCGTGAACTTACGTGCTTTTCATGTAAGTAATCCATTTAAAAATTGAATTTGTGCTAAAAATTTCCAATTTTTTGTGAGCAAAATCAAAGGCATTTGAAATGCGAAGCATTGTACTTTAATATAAAGTTTACTTTTAAGGTGGGACATAACATTCGCGGCAAAAAAAAAACCAACCTTTTTTTAAAAAATTCATAACTCAGTCAAAAACAAACATTTTTCCCAAACATGTTTTTGTTATTGTAGAGAATTGAACAAATTACAAGAAACAAAATTTTTAAAAAATATATTTTTCATTCCAACATGGTTTTATAGAGCTGGCGGCAGAGAAAGAAAAAAACGGGGCCTCGTAGTTGCAGCGCTGGGAGCAGCAAAAATTGTCCTATCTGAAAAAAAAATTACTTTTAATCTTAACAAAATTGGTTTTCGTATGACAGGAGCTTTTTTTTAAAATTTTTTTTTAAATTTTTGGTGATATTCCAAACTTGAAAGTGTATTTTATCGAAAAAAAATTGACTTTAAAAATTCATAAAAAATCGAAAATACATTAAAAAAAGTTTTTGTCATACGATAGGGAATCAAGATTAAAAAAAACCAAAACAAAAAAATAAATTTCGTCAAAAAATGAACCCGCTATTGCAGAACGAAAAACATGATTTCGAGACAAACGCGTTCAAATTTTGTAAACATAGAAAGAACGCGAAAATTAAAAAAGCGCTCTCACTAATTCGGCTGTAACTTTTGAAAAACTAAGAAAAAACATAAACTTTGGACCATGTTTGGAAAAGTTAATATTATTTTTAAAAAGTGATTTTTGAACACAAAAAAACTCTTGATTCACCCTTGCTACAAATAAAATCGCTGTCGTATTGCCAGTTCAACCTAAGTAAACAAGTGAAGTGATTTTCCGCGAATTTTGACTAAATCGGTGGCGTTTTTCGAAAACCAAATACCCTTCCTAGAAGCAATTAGGTTAGGTTAGAAGGGTCGCCTAACGTTGAGGTGCTTCTATGGGGCCTTTTGGTTCATTAAAAATACCTTATTTGAGTATGTTTAACACATTGGTAGTGGTTCCCAATAAACCAAATTCCTTCTGACATCCCGTACTCTTAGTGTACTTCCATATAACTAACAATATTGTGTTCACTTGCTTCTCCAAATCTTTGAAAAATCTATTTCCTGTTTATACGAATCGACGATTCTGTAGATCTGGGTATTCAAACAGAAGGTGGATGATTTTATGATAAAAGTTTGGTGCTTTTAAGCCATTTAAATTGGCCATTCTTCCTACAAGTATCAGGATTTGTCGTTTTGTCAAGAGCAGAAAATTCACAGTTCTGTTCTCGTATAGTCCTGGTCAGACCTTCTACATAAATTGCAGCCACTTCGGGAATTACAGTTTATGTTGGCATTATCTCTAGCTTTGTTGCTTCTTTTGAGTATACCTATTGCAAGAACACTTCTCTAATGGTTCTGTTTGTGTCTATCGTGACTTCACTACTTGCCAGCTCGTCTGCTTTGTTATTCCCTTCTACGTTGCTATTTTAAGGACTCAGGATAGAGTGACATTGTTGTTATTACAGACACTGTTCAGAACTTGTTTAGAATTATTACCGAAGAACAGCCCGAAGTTGTCAGTTTGGTCTCAGTCGCTTGGCTATGTATCAAAATCACTACCTGTGCTGCTTTTTCAATCGCATAGATTTCTGCTTGAAAAACACTGCAGTGATCAGGAAGTTTATAAAAATTTTTGATCTGTACCGTTTTGCAATACATACCTGATCCTGTTGCGTTCTCTTTTTTTAAGCCATTAGCGTAGAATTGGAGATTACCGTAGGGTTCTATGGTGGTGTCTTTCCATTTTTGTCTGTTGAAAGTAGATGTGTTGTATTTTTAATCGAATTGCACACTAGATATGATCAGTTCCATAGAGATTTCGACGGATGCATGCCCGAAAGCGTTGTTGTGATGATGGGTCTGTCGATGCAGTGAATGTTTTGTACGTATTTTCAACCAAACTGATTACTCTACTTGTTTATTTTGGTGGAACTGGCTATTCGATAGCGATGTTCTCAACCTGAAAAATTTTATGAATCTTATATTTGTTTCAGGATTTTGTTTCATAAATTCTGAATAACATTCACGAAAAGAAAACGACATGTAATGCCTTGGTTAATATATATATGTATTTTTATTATTGTACACATTTCACCGATGCTTCTTAGGATTTTTCTATCTCTTAAAGTTGAAGATTGCTAAGATACTTCCTGCGTTTCATAAAAATCGAACATAGGTTTCGACTTCAGCGGATATTTTAGCTGCATGCATATTATTTAAGTATATATAATAGTTCATACTAGGACGAAAGAGGACTTTTTTTTATTTTATTTTTCTTAATAAATAGGTTTTTACCTTGATTAACGTTTGTTTTCCTTGATACTTCAATGTTTTTTTTCTGTTAGTTATTCGTGCAGTCAACTTTCTATTTTTTTTTTCTCTCTTCTGGTGTCTTTTTCAATTGGTTTTCAATTTTTTCCATAAAGAATAGACACCTCCTGTGTTTTCATTATTTTGTTCATCTAATCTTTTTTTCGCTAACCGCTTACTATGTATAAAGTTTACTTCTTTCAGCCCTATTTGACAATCTTATATAATGTTGCTTGATCATGCTGCATCATTGAAATTTTTAATTTTTTACACACTGTTATAGTACCTTACACATCTACATGACCAATTCCTGATAAGTTCTTTAATCAGCCTATGCAATGACTAAGTAACCTCGAGCTACACTTTAAATTGCATGAAAATATTCAAATGAGCTCTTAAGGCAAAAAACCAACAGTTTGGAAGATTTACTCAAAAGAACCACAGCTGCAAATCTACTGCACCCTGAAGCAATCAATCTTTTCCACAAAAGAAAAAACAAAATCCAACCAAACAACTATCTTAATAAAAAAGGTTTTAGATTTTCTTCTTTCCCATAGCCTCAACTATATCCCATGTGGAAATCTATTATATTGAGGTGAAATTTCTGCAAAAAAACGAACAAAAAACAGAAGGGTTAAAAAATTAATGTTTAGCACAGAAAAGCAGCAGCAACAACACAAAAAAGAATTTACAAAAATATTTAAGCTCTAGCAGGATATTTTAATAGCACTAGGTTGCAGCAAAAGTGGCGTTAATAAAATTTATGATCTACACCAGTGCGCAAAAAAAAAATATATTATTTCACATTTAAAGCAAACAAAACGCCGAAAACGAAATAAATGCAGATGAAGTTGAAAGAATGCGCAAAACTTTAACAACGCTTTGTGCAGAAACTTAAGAGTAGACGTATGAGTGTTGTGTGAGTGCGTGTGAGTGCAAGATGTGTTCCTTAGTGTTGGTGTGATGTATGTGGCTTGCTTGCCAATGAAGTGCAAACTAGATACTAGCTAAGAATAAGATGAAAAATGCAGAAAATAAATAAATGAATAAAGCAATGCATAGAGCAGCCGACTAAACTGGCCGCCAAAATCAAGTCGAAGGATATTCTGCTTGCCAGCTATGCCGGCAGCTATTGGCATGATTTTGGTAAACGTGTTACGTGTTGACCTAAAAAAAAAAAACAAAACGAATTAAACAGAAGCATGCAGCTGAAACAAGTGTTTCGGACAACCAACGCTGTCTGCATATAATTCACTTTAGACATTTGAGCCAGCTGCTGCCAGAGCTCTGCCGCTTCAAACTCTCTGCACCTACCTACCTTACAGCCGTTGCTAGTTTCTCTAGAAAATCTGCAGGCCAACATGGCGCTTCTACTATTCTTTGCTTTGCTCTACGGAATTTGCTTACTTACTTCAGGATAAACGATAGCGCAGAATTTAATTTATATTCTTTACTTAATGTTTTATTGCGACGAAGCGGACGAGCGGCAGTGAGTGAAAAGCTCAGCAGTTCGCTACGGTTGAATGAAGCAAACTGGAACGGAAATAGAATTTTCAACTTACAGGGAAGAAAACGTATTTTTATTAATGTGTTTTTATCAGGCAGTCTGGCAGCAGGACATGAAAGTAAACGAGTTTGGCAAGCAACAAAAAGGAAGGTGAAAAAAAAAATTAGTTAGGTCTCATCTCATCAACATGTTTTCCTTTCATAAATTTAAGCATTTTTCTGTCAGTTATTTGACGTTATGTTATTTCTTTTCTAGTTAAGTTATTGAAATAGTTGCACGCCATGGTTGGTCATCTAATGGAGGTGCCTGTCCATTGCCGACTGAGTGATGGAAATCATTAACCTGCAAATTCACGTAGCAAAATTTCATCAGCATAAAACTTTGCATAAATTGTAGAAAAGGATGTGAGTGCTTGCGTTATTGAGGCGCTGATATTTGGGTCAAGTAAGTTTATGTTTTTTGGCAAAAATAAAGGCTGGTTAAAATTACTAAGGATTTCAAAGAAAACAGTTATCGATTCAGAGAAATAAGCAATTATGCTTTAAGAACTTTCTTGAAACGTATAGAAATTAATATAAGATACTCAGCAGTGAAGTAGTGGATTTAACATTCTAAAAACAAGTCAACGTTAGGATGTCTTTTTCCAAGTCAAAATTTTGATAAACTTTGTTTAAGCTTTTTATAAAATATGTTAATTTAACCTTTAGAATGTATTTTCGCACGAATAAGCTTATATAAATTAATCGGCGGAAAATTAATGAATTTCGATCAGAATTTGTTTATATTTTGTTTTGATAAAGTCTGTAGCATAGTTTAAAGCATAAAAATTTTAAGAATAAAAGAACAAAAAACTTTGGAATTTTCAAGAAATCGGAATTAAAATAAAGCTTTATTCGATTCTTTATGTATGTATATCTGTAGCAAAATCTTCACCTAAAATTTTTTTTAAAGAATTCGATAATTTTGCCTGATGCTGTAAATATAAAATCAAAATCAAAATCAAAATCAAAATCAAAATCAAAATCAAAATCGAAATCAAAATCAAAATCAAAATCAAAATCAAAATCAAAATCAAAATCAAAATCAAAATCAAAATCAAAATCAAAATCAAAATCAAAATCAAAATCAAAATCAAAATCAAAATCAAAATCAAAATCAAAATCAAAATCAAAATCAAAATCAAAATCAAAATCAAAATCAAAATCAAAATCAAAATCAAAATCAAAATCAAAATCAAAATCAAAATCAAAATCAAAATCAAAATCAAAATCAAAATCAAAATCAAAATCAAAATCAAAATCAAAATCAAAATCAAAATCAAAATCAAAATCAAAATCAAAATCAAAATCAAAATCAAAATCAAAATCAAAATCAAAATCAAAATCAAAATCAAAATCAAAATCAAAATCAAAATCAAAATCAAAATCA